>MQTX01000102.1:1377152-1419897 GCA_009735665.1 Angiostrongylus cantonensis
ATATGTATATATATATATATAAACAAATCTCTACATCCTTGTTGAGCAAATACAAGGTGCTACTTTATTCTTTATTTAAGAATAAGCTGACGTTTCGGCGAATTTCGTCTTCTTCAGAGCCCGCAAAGGTCAAGTTAACTGCAATGCAGTCAGCCAATCACCTCCATAACCGACAGAGAAAATGCTAAACCAAGACTACAATCACATTGAACACAAATAGCTTCTTTGCACACTCAACGTTTTCTATGAACCTTCCACTATGTCACGTGGAGACACACCACACAGAGTTCACATGGATGCGTAATGTGCCTCGCACATTAAAATTAATGTGTTGTTTTTCTTTCTCAGCAATCGCGAAGTTGTTAAGAAGCGCACGTTTACTTTCATACAATAACAGACATACAACGCAATCGTGACGTTTCGGTAGAAACGCCTTCTTCAGAGCCGTTTTTTACGTGTTTTCCACTGTGGAAGAGCCGCTGACCAGCTTCGCATATGTCAAATGTCAAGTGTCAGATGACGCATTTATAATCCAATGCCGAGATTAAAGTTAGTGTTTAATAGTGGTAAATATCACGCGTGATTATCAGGCATTTCTCCTCGCGGTTCATTTTCGGATTCTTGGAAATAATCCACAATGGTTCGAAGATATTGCGCTCTTGTGTTTTTGACTCCGGTGCGAAGACCGTAACTTCTACTTCAAAATCTTCTTCGTTATGTCTCTGCCCCATGCACGCCCAGTGCAGTACCAAAAAAAGCTAAGAAAAAAAATACAAGAACAGCAGTATCACAAGTTGCTCAACAAGAATATAAAGAATTGGCCATTACTAAGATTTTTACAAAGTTAGTCGTGGGAATTATGTATAAATAATTAGTTTGGGGTTCACAACGATACTAACCTTCGCCAGATTTTCTCAGGACGAGTCCACGGACGTTCGTAAGGGCAAAAAAAAAAATAGACGTGGAAGTATGAGGACCTCATATCTTGCAGTGGGAGGAACGAGACCAGCGTAATAACTGTCAAGTGAAGATTCAACAAGACGGGTCTTCGTGATGTATTGGTAATACTTCAAACAATCGAAGTATTTCGGAACCAATGGAAGCGCCCAAGCCTTACGAGTAGACATCAGCGATGGGTGCCACGCGTGATTATCAGGCATTTCTCCTCGCGGTTCATTTTCGGATTCTTGGAAATAATCCACAATGGTTCGAAGATATTGCGCTCTTGTGTTTTTGACTCCGGTGCGAAGACCGTAACTTCTACTTCAAAATCTTCTTCGTTATGTCTCTGCCCCATGCACGCCCAGTGCAGTACCAAAAAAAGCTAAGAAAAAAAATACAAGAACAGCAGTATCACAAGTTGCTCAACAAGAATATAAAGAATTGGCCATTACTAAGATTTTTACAAAGTTAGTCGTGGGAATTATGTATAAATAATTAGTTTGGGGTTCACAACGATACTAACCTTCGCCAGATTTTCTCAGGACGAGTCCACGGACGTTCGTAAGGGCTAACAAACTCAATTTTCTCTTGAATTGTCGGTAGCTGATTGACGAGTTCTGCAGTTTTGAAGTAGTCGAAGAGACGTATGCCGGCACCAGACGCATCACCAGCATTCTGCAGTGAGGGAAAGCCGATTGAACTCCCATCTAACCTACGCGGTATACTAAACCGACTATTAAATCTAATTTTTGCAAATATACATTGCATCTTCTAAAAAACAACACCATCACACAATGCGAAGCAGGCTGTAAAACTTCGCGCTAAGTGCTAGTGATGTCCAGAAGGAAAATCTGTTAATAATGGCCAATTTGGCTAAGAGCTAATCGAAAATGACCAGTTTTTCGTTCGCAACCACCAATGAAGTTTTACATTTGAGGTGGATAGAGTTTAAAAAAAGGATAACGGTCTCGTCGTTGAACAATCCCTTAGAGATGTGCCATACATTCGACTTCATCAAGCATCGTTGAAGGTGACTGAATGCATACCTGACCTTTAGAATCACTCAACATGGCATACCGATGTATCGAGCCAGTGCTGCTATTCTCCGAAACAAGTCTGGTACCAATTTGCCGACCCCGAAGGGGTGGAAGGCTTACTGGGACACGAGCACGGAAATCGATTCGGTGTACATTGCAGGGCGCTTCCCACCACTGCGCCACATTCGTCCGTCGCAAGCTAATGTAATGGATTAATAATAATAATAAGCTATTTGAGCATGTCATTGACACGAGGTCCATTCAATCGAATTCGTAAATCGAGAAGTTTTTCCATCGATGTTGGAATCAAAAGTCTCTCAGTGGACGATAGTGCAATAAAACTAACCACATCATCGTGAATGAAAGTTTTGTTCCAAGCAGTATAGCTCTCGTTCTTTACAAAAAACGATGTGGTAATACCAGTAAAGACGAGAACTTAAGAGTCAACAAAAAACATCTCTCTCGTGAAACATTAGATCTGGCATGATTGAAGGAAGGAATTGAAAGAATACAAACCAACACCAAGGGAGATCAGAGCTACTAAAGCTCAGTAGAACAGCAACACCATTAGAACTTAAGGACCAAACCGCACCCGGTACGGCGAAGTTGCAAAGGTTGGAAGGACCTCCCAGTGCGTTAATATTTCGTCAATTTTAATAACAATCACCTATACAATTTCACAGAGCAGGAAGATATTTTCCCAATAGTCCCACAAACTTTGAAATACTTCGCTATAAGTGAGTAACTACACAAAATCCTATCTCAAAAAGATGGAACTCGAACATCTGAAGAGCTTAAACCAGTAACATCGTTCTTTACATCCCATTTGGAACACAATGTTAAGAGGATGAAAATCGTTGTTGATTTAGAAGGGCAAAGACCAATAGGAATGCTGACAGCCACAACATAACGTACCCAATACTCTTGTCCAGACCCTCTCCACATTAACGTTCAAGTGGAATGAAAGAACTCTAAACAGAGATCAACCGAATAAAACTCACAACTAACCCAGCTCTCATTCGATTATCAGCAGGTACTGAGAAACTAGAATCCTCGCCTGTGTGTTAAATTACAAAGATACGGAAGTGATATTTTAAACCATCGAATTCAAATTCTTCAGCGTATCTCCTACGTGCTGTCTCTGTCTTTTTTTTTCTCTCTCTCCATATTCATGGCACCAACTTACCGGGAACTCTTCCTGAAGCATATGCTGTGGTTTGTAGTACTGATGCGGTTTTCGATAATGCGGGGGCCGATAGATATTGGTCGAATCCGGTGCGGAAGAACACCACCGCAACGACGTCAACGCAGCGCGGGCCTCCACCTCCATGCAAGTAAAACCATATCTGCGCAACATAGCCTGTAAAAAATCACAAGGTTACTGCTGAAACAGTGATTCACACACGTTCTCTAAAACCAATTCAACAGGGACATAATGTCCAACAGAATAATTGCAGTGATTGACGAAATAGAATAAAATGCGGAGATATGAGAGTATGCTAGCACATCTTCGACATGTCACGGACACTAGTTCAATATTTGTCTTCACGACAGACTCTTTCTTAGACCGGAAGAGGTCCGGCGAATTGCGATTCGGATTCTTCCAAGACAGTAGCAAAACTCACGAATAAACTGGCAACCATTCAAAAGAGATTTGAGAAGAGCAACCATCAGCCAATAGTAGGTTTATAGTCGGAATCTACTTAATAAACAATCTTTAATGATTGTCAGTAAGCTAGGTGTGCGTAGTCGACTGGGCGTGATGCAGACCATCACGAGGACGGTGCCGGTTCGAGCACCGACCCGACTTACCAATCCAGTCGACCCTTCGAGGTTACGAAATTGGTACCAGACTTGTCTAGGAAAAGTTCACTCCATTCAATCCATATGCAAACGCTCTAATTCGGTTATCTAAGGACTGTAGGGAGAGCGGACTCGACAGGGATTCAATGACACTCACGACGAAAAGAAAACTCTCTAGCAGCCGCTTTAGCCACATGGGCAATGCTGAAACACCACTGTGGACGGTGGATGAGCGAAATTAAATCGAATGCGAGAAGTGCTAGGATCCGCACAGTAGATTTAATCACGGATCGTGCAAAACCCGAAAGAGAAGCCGAGGGGTATCGCGTCTCGTATCGCGAGATCAGATTCAAATAACTTTTCGTATGGCACTCAAATATTGTTTAAGGTGGTGCGAACACAGCAGGCCAAAAAGAGTGCACTAGACCTTCCATCAGATGCCAAAGTGCTGTCGTACCACGACAATTCTGTTATACTACAGGATTTTAGCAGGTTTTTTAAAGCGTACTCGAGAAATAATCACTAGAGCAGTACACACGAAGTACTTAAAAAGGATAAAGTCGGTGTGGCTACTGAATATCGTTAATTTCAGTTGGGCCACACAACATGCCACAATTGGAGAATTTGGAACTTGGGATATTCCTGCAAGCAATAATCCTCAACAGTCGTTGAGGACGTCATGTTAAGTGCAAACGGTGCATTTACGACAACTATTCGATTTTGTTTCTCACGACCCGTCAGGACGGCTGCTGTTCAGAAACCAACACTTCGTGCATTCAATTCGAGTCCTCGCATTCGTCGTCCTGAGTGGTCTTCGAACGTTTTTCTTCTTTCTCCGGCTACTGCTTAAAAATTTTGCCACCTTGTGAATGTAGTAGAATACTAAGCTGAGACGTTGCCACGTGGACTGTGGGAAAGCGTCTGGGAAGGGATCGAACCAGAACCCTGCTTCTTGATGATCGCTAAGCACTGCGCTTCCCTCGAGTAGTTTGGATGTGTGCGGGGCGATTTGGCCAGAAAGGAAACCTTTGGTAGTTGTGCTTTGATGAAGCTAAACATGTCTTCCCTCCCAACGGTTTACCGCCTCAACGTGGCTGTGAGGTATTCCTGGGTGTCGTGCTGCGATGTACAGCGGGGGATTCATCCTCCGGCAGGTCTTCCAAGCTGAGAACGAATCCGACGTATCCATCAGGAAACCTAGTTAAGTGCGAACCAATACCAGGATCCAACACCGTCCTGATATCAAAATAGCATGGTTAGCAAAGTAGTAGCAAAGTAGCATTCGGTGGCAAATATCTCCCTGATCCGCCTGTGGCGGTGATGACCTGGGGCACACTTTGACCAGGCTGACCTCGGAATTCCAGGGAACCACAATGGCTTAAGCAGCAAATCTCCGAAAAATGGAGATTGGGCTGAGGCCTGCGCAACTAGTGAGGACGGGTCATTCAAGTATCGTGTCAAGGAAATGTCTTCTGCTTACACTTGATAGGAACTCGTTTCATTTTATTGCAAGCGCAACCGCATGTATTGATGTCAATGCATTTTTTGATGTACGGACTAGTGCACTACTTGTCTCTACCAGTGGCCGTTGTTAGTGTGTATTCTTTGACATTGTCTGTGTATTTTTTGAGATCCGTTTTCATATATAATGTACTGATCCCAGTGCTTCCTGTATTCAATTCGTTTCCTCGTATCCATAATCCACGAACGTCTTTGAACTCTTTGCATGTGGGATCGGTTGCTGCTTTAGGATTACCTTCTTCTTTATGAATGTCGTTGAATGTTGGTCGAATTGATTCTCCCTCCAGTCCAGCGATGACTGACCTAGAATATTCCCACTTGGATTGCTGGGACTGAGCTGCCATGAGAGAAGTCTGGTGTCAAATCCCCGTTCCTGAGGGATGAGAGGTTTGATGAGCTCGGAAAAAGGTCGAACGACCACCATGATTGTGATGAGTGCTATCACTACCACTCCGCTACCGAGCCCCTGAAGTTACTATCTGCACCTAGCAACTCATTAACGTCTTTTTATGGAGAATTTTAATGCAAACTACAGACCCTACCACCTCAAGTTAGGTGTTGTCATGTGGATGTTAATGGCCTGATAGGTTTCTTTCTCTTCCGGTTTCGCTTCTATCAGTTTCTTCACAATTGTTATTTTCTTGCGAGCTTCCACTTCCCGACTTCTCACATCCAGTCGTCCAAACATCCGTTATTCTGTGTATAAATCCCGTCTAGTAATGCGACGGATAGATTTTATGTCGTTGTCTGTACATTTGGTGATCTCTGTTTCTATGCTTCATGTCTTAATTCATGGTTCCAATCTAGGTAGAATGGTCGGTGCATTTATTAATATGTTCTTATGAACTGACCTTGTTGAGCTGACTCGAGATTGGTATAAGTTGCCCGTATAGGTTCATAAGAGCATAAGTTTTGTCTACATAAGTGTGTTTATTCTTTGTCATTTTCTTCGTTGGCTTTGCGGGCCCTAGCATATTCCCCACTTTTCGGAGTTTTGCTGGTTTAGCCATTGTGGTTCACTGGAGTTCCAAGGTCAGCCTGGTGAGTCTGGTCTTAGTCGTCAACACCACAAGCAGTCGCCCTTCTGGATGAGAGCGAGATTTGCTATCATGTCCTTAGTTTGATACCAGGACGGTGGTGGATCCTGGCATTGGTTTGCTCTTAGCTGGGTTTCCTGATGGAAACTCCGGGCTCGGTTTGGGAGGCCTTGCCATAGGGATGAATCCGCCCGCTGTACAACACAGCTCAACACCCAGTAGCACGTACCTGCCACGATGAGGCGGTAAAGCGTTGGGAGGATATAAGTTCATAAGAACATATACGTATGTCTATTGTGTATGCAGGTTTATAGGAAGTCGATCTTTTGGCTTTGATAAAATGGTTTGTTATCATCATTGATACCTGATGGTAGTGGTAATAGGAGTAGGAATGTTGCTCAGACGTTCCCTGGAAGGACCCATTGCGCTCCATTTCCTCAATGTGTCCCATTTTCATCTAATGAAGTATTTAAAGAGCTTTATACATTAGATATTCAAAGTGATTTTTTCCAAGTTATGTGGTTATATTCCGTCTGTAGTCTTTTTAATGTGGATTTATGCTGATTCTCTTAATATCCCAATGCATTCATATGAAATTTTTGACTATGGAAAGATTGTTGTGAAGCGGATTTAATGAACATAAAGGTTTCGAAGAAAAACCTGGGTACATTTGTTTCTTTCTCGTTAACGCTTTGTTGTGGGCCAGGTATCCTTCAAATTTTTTTCTGACTACTGTTCATGTATGACAAGTTGTTGTCTTGTGTGATCCAACCGCAGTTTAACTGACAAATTTTGCTGGTATTCTCTGTAATCTAGAAGAACATACAGTTGGTATATAGTTTTCAGAACGTTGGCATCATGGCAGCGTACCAAAATGAGCCAGACCAAACTTTTCCTCCGATATTTTCGGAAGAAATGAAACTGCGAAAGAAATGTAAACAGCTTCTAGTGGGGTTTTTTGACATAAGAATGATGTTATCTTGATAGGGACTTCACAATCTAACAACTATTTATCCAGAGTAACTCGAACGGTAGGCTCTGGGTTATTGTTCCCTTCACTTTTTCGGAATTCGTTATTTCTCCTGTAAGCGTCAAAGTGGTCGCTGTTTTCAGCTTCATTTCGGGCCGGACGAGTTCAACACCTAGTTCTAGCAGTTTTTTGTCACTGTTCTTCTATACCTAATCTAGCAATGAACGAAACGTGAAAATTTCACTATAAGATCCAAAACTTCTGAAAAAAGAAAAAATACCTATGGAACGGATGACCGAACGTGGTGTATCGATTTATGCTTATCGTTGTACTCTCTTATCTCAGTGTCGGACCAGGAGAATGTGGTTCGATTTGTTCAGGATCGAACCACCATGTTGAAATTGTCGGCATTGATAGGTCGCGGCGCCGTCATACGTCTGAAAATCATGCAGACGGCAGCCTTCGCCTCGGGTAAACTTCGTTATTTCACGAGTATTTCTAACAGCTTCTACCTTATTTGCTACCAGTTACAGCGCCAGAAATGATCAAAGTCGACAGAGTCGGAGCCAAGAAGAATGTCGCCCTCATAACGCTTAATCGGCCGAAGGCTTTCAATGCTTTGTGTAATCAACTTATGAGCGAGGTAAGCGGTCTTGGTTTCACATTTTTGCGACACCCTCTTTTATGATATCAGCAGGTTAGTGGGCTTACTGCAGGTCCTATTTGAGCCATTTATAGGGACCACAGTTCAATTCCACCCATTTCCGTAAGTACTCCATTCATTCTTGTTCATAGCATTCAACCCTCATTTCTGTCCTGTTCAGCCACTTCCAACAGCATCAAGTAAAAAAGGCCGCGTGGAAGACGGCAAAAAGATCTATTCATTCTGAATAAGTGTTCTTCTACTGAAGTACCTGCTATAGATCCTTTGGTGTCCAATTTGAAGATGAAGGGTGCTAAGCACGGTGGCACGGTTTCATAGGAGACGAAACGGTGGCTGCTGTTTGCGGACCCAGTATTACATGGAGGATCTGCTTTCCACGGATTTCCATTCTGCCGTTTTATAGGAAACGTCCTTCTTCTTGCTCCGTGGACAAACGTCCGACCACTGTTAGACGTTTTCATGTCCATCCTTTGGTGGCCTCAAGCCGAGCTTCGTTAATGTTATAGAATCACCTAGTCCTCAAAAATGCGCCGCTGTTTGTTTCTGAGCTTTCTTCTGGTTGTTCTACATCTATAGTGGATGTAATCTCAATTGTCAGAATAGTCTTCAGATTGTCGACGTGCATTTTCTCGCTGCTATTAATTTGCAAATTCCATAGCTTTCCACTTCGTTTTGTGGAAGAATTAGGTATTTCCAGCATACGTAGAAGTGAAATGAATGCGAGGTAAAATACACAGGGTTACGGCAGAATTTTCTTCTGATCATTGATGCCTTGTAGTTGTTTGTATGACGAGCGAATGTCTTCCTTCTATTGGCTTTTTGTAAGACCACTGCATGGTCAGAATATGACGAATGGTTTCGAGAAATTGGTTGAAGCCAGTTCAGACATTGTGTATACCATTTATATAGCGAAGAAGTTCACGTCGTGTTTTGGGTCTCTTTTTTCTAAAACCTTCAGCATTTAGCGCAAACTGAGTTTTCTCTGACCGTCATGTGGTCCATCATCAAAAGGTATGTAGTTGAGTAATAAAAGCCTAAGCCAAAAATCTAGACTATTTCTAGTATAATCAGTTTTTTTCAGGTTTCACTAAAGGCTTTAAATCATTCGTAAATCTGCATTATATGTAGTTCTTTTGAATTAGTGTTTTCTCCCACTTTTTTCTATCTTTTGACTCAAAGCTGCTCTATATGTAACAAAAACTTTCTTCAAACACATTAGTAATCAACAAGGTAATGGTATTCGAACATGCTCATGTTAGAAGGTTGCAGTATTTCAGAAACACTTTGTTGCCTTAAGTCGAACTTATAAATTTAGTTGTGTACGTCATTGCGTGAACTCGATGCTGATGACTCTGTCGGTGCAGTAATTCTCACAGGGAGCCAGAAAGCTTTTTCCGGTTTGTGAGTGTAACATTTTAGTAATTGTGGTGTGATAGAACCACAAAAATGCTGAGATACTTACAAAACTCCGGATCACATGTGTGCGATGAGGAATGAACGCGCTGTTACCCGGGGGCTAACACATTCACCACCACACCATGCGGGTCATTCGTTTCGCCAGTTCCAGGGAAAGGTAGTAGCGCATTCGTTCCCCACCGCAGGTATCTGCTGTTGGGAGTTTTGCACATATCTCACACTGTATCACACATAATACCTTGCCGTGAAAATTTGTTAAAAACAGTGAATAAAAAGTTAAAATCGTAGTGTAGTTTGCGACTTTTTGCATGCTTTAGCTGGTGCGGACATCAAAGAAATGGTTAACCGTGATTTTCCGCAAACGTATCAGGGCCGATTCCTGGAGGAATGGTCAGCCGTGTCTACTACATCGAAGCCTATAATCGCAGCGGTAAATGGGTCCGTTTAGTCTTCTTGTGTACAGTTTCTTGGCGGGAGCATGAATAATATCTAGTAAAAACGCTCACTGATTGTTTGGTTTTATAAAGAAATGCCACAACTAGTACTATAAGTAGTAGGATTAATATGTATATTAAATCAGATATGCCATTGGTGGTGGTTGCGAATTGGCATTGATGTGTGACATTATTTACGCCGGAGACAAAGCACAATTTGGACAGCCTGAAATAAATATTGGCACTATTCCTGGTATATGTCTAGTACTTCATTCATCATTCTCCACTGAATTTTCTGTTATCAAGGTGCTGGGGGAACGCAGCGTTGGGCACGTTTTACTGGGAAGTCTATAGCGATGGAAGTTTGCCTTACAGGCAATCGCGTTAGCGCAACAGAGGCGAAAGAATGTGGTTTGGTATCAAAGGTTGCGCCCATTTTTTCGATTTCAATGAGTCATTCATATCGACTTTCACTTTTCATACAAACAATTGAGG
The DNA here is from genome assembly GCA_009735665.1 of Angiostrongylus cantonensis. Classification (NCBI taxonomy): domain Eukaryota; kingdom Metazoa; phylum Nematoda; class Chromadorea; order Rhabditida; family Metastrongylidae; genus Angiostrongylus; species Angiostrongylus cantonensis. The sequence goes on from MQTX01000102.1 coordinate 1,387,472, forward strand.
ATCTCCATCATATGTTTTTATTAAGGTATTTCCAGCTGAACAGCTAGTGGAAGAAGCGGTAAAGCTTGCAGAAAAGATTGCCGAGCAATCACCTCTTATTGTACGAATGGTCAAGGTAGGTCACCATTATTGTGGTCCACATGATTTTCTTTTGTAATGTCAATCATAATCTGAGGAAATGTTGATAATTAGTGTTTAATTTTCTTTTTTGGACTCTTTATGAGCAGTAGCGTTTGAAAGCGTGGAGAAGAATGTACTACTGACTACAAAGGTTTCCTAACACCTTGTTCGCATTCCCAGCTGTCTATTACAACTCATTTTTACCATCCATCAACCATCTGGGCAAATTACACGGATTCTTGCTTCTGACTTTGGTTTTTTCTACTTTACTTTTCAACTTATCATCGTTTTGTTTGTAATGTTTGAGTTTATGACGTAGTTTGAAACAGTTTCTGGAACAAGGAAATGCTTGTTGGCCTTTTCCAAACATCAGTTTTGATATTCCTCATTCTGCTCATTTAAACACAATATTGTTTGTGTGGGCGTAATTTGGATACATTTTAGGAAGCTGTTAATACTGCGTACGAAACCACACTGAGCGAAGGTCTCCGTCAAGAAAAACGTCTCTTCTACACAACATTTGCTACAGTGTGTTTCATTTATCTTCACAAGCACAGCGAAACAATTTCATACTATTCTTCTTCCAGAATGACCGCAAAGAAGGGATGAGTGCCTTTACAGAGAAGCGTGCTCCAAAGTGGACTTCATCGTAAATTACTTATTGGTACATTATTAATCTCAGAATTGTTACATTGTTCAGCATGTTTGTGCCACTTTTCAACAAGGGTATACCATTGTTTCTGTATTAAATCTCTTATGAAGATTGAGACCATTTCTCAATGAAAATAAAGGCATTGTTGCGACAATGTAAAACCAGTATTTCGTTTGCAATGCGTGATAAGGGGGATGACATATGAGACACGTGGACGAGTAGCACAGTGGTAGTGTTGTCTGTCATCACTAACATGTTGCTAGTTCGATTCCGCTTTAGAGCAACCAAACCTCTCATCCCGTCGGGGTTGGGGGATAGACATTAGGATAGGAATTGACCTAACTCGTTGATTTGTAAAAACTTAGAAATCATAGTAAATTTAACTTTTATCTGCTACCTATTCTTTTTAATGGAAGGGTATCACGCAAAACACAACCGCAAGGATGCTGAGATGCGTACAGAACTGGGAGCCTCAGGTGCCCTTCGAACCCGAGAATACCGTTTACAGGTGCTCGTATTTTATCCATTGCATCAACTGAGGCCCTTGCTTTACCTTTATCTCAAAGAGTTTTTCTCCAAAAGTACTATTAACAATCATCGTCAACGGGAATGATTTAGAGGGCACAAACGGTATTGAAAGCGAAACGTTTGGTATAGGATAACACGAGTTTCCAGAGAGGACAATCGCGCTTTCAAAGCGCAACTGAGGTTGCGATTTTTCCACATGAATGTCATAACTAGCAAACTATAGGTAGTGAGTGCATTGGCTAGTTCAAAAGTTCAATGAAGAATGCTTGGTCATTTTGTGAACTCTCACACAGTACTTTTGTTTCTTACGTTCAAGTGATTGGAGCGAGTAGCAGTGAGTACATCCGCCCATTCTCGTGTTGTGGTTGTCCGCTCAAGAAACACACTTAACTCAAGGTTTCATTTGAGGTTCTTTCTCACGATATTGAAGAAACAATATCTTAAGAAAGAACCTCAAATGAAACGTGGTATACCTTGAACCACTTCCTATGTAGGTCATAGTGCATTAAGGATAGAGCTCTCGGCGTTGATCAATCCCTGAGGGATGTGCCATGCATGCGACTTCATTAAGCATCGTTTGAAAATGATTGAATGCATATCTGTTGTTCACAATGAGTCGTGGTGGTCTACCGATGTATCAAGCCAGTGCTGCTATACTCCCAGACAAGTTTGGTACCAATTTGCGACCTAGGAGGGGTAGAAGGCTTGGTGTGCCAGGGGCGCAGGAGTCGATCCGTTGTGTATCGCAGGGCGCCCCGGACCATTGTGCCACACGCGCCCATACATATGCATATACAAACATATAAACAATAGACCAATAGCGGAATTGAATAGGCAGAGATAGTCCAAAGAGAATTAACACTGACAGCAAGGCAGCACAGCTTTCACAATGGATTGATGAGATGGAACGAAAGGTATCATGTAAATACAGCCAACTATGGAAAGCTACTAGGTGGAGTAGCTTAAGGATTATGGAAGCATTCGCCGTGAAGTAGGGACTATGCTATATTGATGGCTTTGTGATACACAGGACAGTTCGGAAATGGCGTAGGGTTTAGGTCTAGTGGAAACTGTTGCAGTGGGCTTACACAGATTTGGTTCTTGTTCTAGTCTATAAACCAAGCACTAACGCTTACTCCCGGCATTCGAACACATTGCCTAATAAGCCTCCTCAATGTGAGAATTGAAGTGAATGGCTCATGTTCCATTGCATGTCGCTTTTTAGTTTCTTTATCATTAGTCGCTCTGAACCACAATGTTCCGGCTAGTCCTCAAATAGGTATATCTGAACATGTACAGCTCTCAGTTCAGCCTGAGGTTCTGCCATGTGCAGGCTTTAGAGTGTGTTAGCCCCCTGGTTACATTGACGGTCTGCCTTTACGTTTGATGAAGTTATGTTGCATTTTTCATTCGTATCTTTCTGATGCCATCATCATCCATGGTTCTTGCCTGTTTTAAGTGAAGTGTCTGCGGAACAATTCCGTGATCGTCGCGTTCCACCGTGTAAATCATTCCCAATAGCGAATGTTGTTGGTGGACGTAAACTTCTCCGTCCTTTAATATTGTATAGGTGGCCGTCCTAGAGGACGCCTGCATGCTAATGTTTGTAGCCTTTTGCACTGTTCTCTTTGTCTGTGTTGCCGCCTCTTTTTATCACATTGCAGGCCCAACCACATCTCGATTTCAAAGTAAGAATTGTGACATTCCCGATTATATCGTCCAAGCGCTTTGAGAACTGTACACAGGAAATGGAGGTAATCCAGTTGCCAAGGAAGAGCATAGATGCATAGCAGTGTTAGAAAGAAGAATGAATCCTTACTATCCCATCTCTTACTTGTGTGAAACGGGATACCCCTAGCATCGTCCTTTCGACTGCGCTTTCGATAATGCTGAGTGATCTTCCATCCTGCTTACGTAGCGACCAGGTTTCTGACGCATATGTTAGGGCAGGAAGAACCGTTGAGTCGAAAAGGTGGGCACGGAGTCGGGTGTTCCTTGTTCTCTTCACTACATCCTCAATGCTCTTGAAAGCTCCCCAAGCCGCCCCTTTTCCTCTGCTCAGCTCTGGAGCAAAGTCGTTCATAACATTGATTTCCCAGCCAAAATAGACATAACTGGAGCCTTCGGACATGTTCGTTCCGTTGAGCGCGAATGAGGCATACGAAACCAATCCGTTCTTCATGAACATCGTTTTTGTGAGATTTAGTCGAAGGCCAATCTTCCCACAGACTTTATCGAAGTCGGCAAGCATACGTTCCGCTTGGCTAATGTTTGATGTTATAAAGACGATGCCATCAGCAAAGCGAAGTTGATGTAATTCCCGGCCATCGATTTTCACTCCCATATTATCCCATTCAAGTGTTCGCATGATGTCCTGGAGGGTGGCCGTAAATAATTTTGGCGAGATTGTATCGCTTTGCCCAACTCCTCTTTTGACGTCAATGTTAATATCGTTGTAGAATGGATCTCAGTTGTGAAATTTTTGTACAGCTCACGAAGAATCTTTTGTACTGAGTAGGGAATCCTTGACTATCAAGGGCTTCCATGACTGCTTCTATCTCAATTGAGTCAAAGGCCTTCTCTAAGTCGATGAAAGTGAGACAGAGCAGTCTTTGGTACTCTCGCGATACTTCAACGATCCTTGTTATCGTGTGAATGTGGTCCATCGTGCTAAATCCTTTTCGAAACCCTGCTTGCTCACATGGCTGTCCTTCGCCCAGTGTTCTGTCAATCCTGTTTAGGATGGTTCGAGTGAAAAGTTTGTAGACGACAGACAGCAAGCAGATTGGGCGATAGTTGCCGATATCGTGTAGGTCACTCTACTTAAACAATAAGACGGCCTTGCTAGTCTTTCACTGCGTAGGGACTTTGCATCCAGATAGGTAACGTGTGAAGGGCCGAGCTAGTGTGTTTACGAGGATTGGCGGAAGGTTCTTCAGATGTTCTGAATCACATTGCAGGCCCAACCACATCTCGATTTCAAAGTAAGAATTGTGACATTCCCGATTATATCGTCCAAGCGCTTTGAGAACTGTACACAGGAAATGGAGGTAATCCAGTTGCCAAGGAAGAGCATAGATGCATAGCAGTGTTAGAAAGAAGAATGAATCCTTACTATCCCATCTCTTACTTGTGTGAAACGGGATACCCCTAGCATCGTCCTTTCGACTGCGCTTTCGATAATGCTGAGTGATCTTCCATCCTGCTTACGTAGCGACCAGGTTTCTGACGCATATGTTAGGGCAGGAAGAACCGTTGAGTCGAAAAGGTGGGCACGGAGTCGGGTGTTCCTTGTTCTCTTCACTACATCCTCAATGCTCTTGAAAGCTCCCCAAGCCGCCCCTTTTCCTCTGCTCAGCTCTGGAGCAAAGTCGTTCATAACATTGATTTCCCAGCCAAAATAGACATAACTGGAGCCTTCGGACATGTTCGTTCCGTTGAGCGCGAATGAGGCATACGAAACCAATCCCTTCCACTGAGTAGGGATCTTGCATTCAGACAGGTAACGTGTGACGAGCCGAGCGAGTGTGCTTACGAGGACTGGCGAATGGTTCTTCAGATGTTTTAATCTTATCCTGTCCCGACCTGGTGCTGTTCGATTTTTCACCGACGAAATGGCATGTCGGATTTCGGAAGGGAGAACCGGTGGAACAACATATCCATCCTCTTTTATTTCATATGACGGGAGGTTGACTTGGCCATCGAAGACATCTGTGTAGTATTCGTGGATGATTTTCTCCATTGCCTTTCTTGATCGTCCGATTCGGGTTGTAAGCTGTTCGAATGAATCGATGTTCAAGGACAAACTCGTGTTGACGAGAACGCCGACACCGCCTACGCCTCTACTTTCGCATGTTCCGAGGAACAGTTCTTCTCCAGAGTCATAGACGGCGTTGAATGGGTGGCTTCGTCTCGTCTCTGCCCGGCCGATGATGTCGTACCTTATCATTCCTGCTTGCATGAGCAAGTCTTCTATCGAGGACTCGGATGCATTAGGCATCGGGAATATATATATATATATATGTATATATATATAACGATGCGATCTGTGTAGTAGAAGAACCATCAATTTCATTATGGGCTTCTTTTCTCGAGCTGGATTTTTTGATTTCGTCGAACTCGTCACCCCAGACAGCACCGTTCATGCTTCGCTGACACTTCTTGAGAATATTACAATGTTTTCAGAAAAAAAGGACGTATTAAGAATTTCCCATTAATGCACAAGCTTTTCTCATTCAAATCGATCAGCCTCATCACCAGTATGGCAGTAAAGGGCTTAGGTAGAAAAAAATATCGCTATGTCAAGGCCTCTTTTGGTGGTAAGTGCTTGGTGAAATAGCAATTCCTTCGTGTTGCGGTTGTGATTGTGAGAGAGTCTGAGAGCTGTCGTGCTATTTTAGGTACGGCGATAGTTTTTATGGGATACAGCAGAGGTGTTTTGGTCCAGGGCAGTAATACCCTGTGCGACCTGCGATTTGCTCGCTTCTCAGCAGTCGTCTTCGTCCAGTATGGCATAGGGCGGTACCCAGTGTAAGAGGTTCGAAGGCGGCTTAATACAAGTCAGGGCACCAACTTTCCATGGAGTTCCAGGATACTGTAACCTTTATCAAATCGTTGTTGCGAACACTCCCCATCAGCTGTGGATCGAAGGCTGTGGTTTACCACCTTGTCGGCTTTGTATCTATGCTGATGACAGTGCAGAAGTGATTCCTGGTATTAGTTTACCGATAGACGGATTTCCAGTTAGAAAAGCCTAACCACTTAGTCTAGGATGCTATAGGGAATTATGGTGTAGATTTATATTACGTCCTACCACCCAGAAACATCTTCCGCCGTGATGAGTGCTTAAACCACTGGCTAGACGTACTACTAAATGCCCCCATGTGTAATAGAAGTGCTTTCGTTTTGTCCTTCGGTGTTCAGACACACATAAATAAACAGTTTGATAAGCATTATACTTTTCCATTGCTGATCTTTGATGTCGCAATGCAATTTTTTAGGCGAAAAAGATTATAAATGAATATAATGAATCCATTGCGCAACTCTTGTGAAGAAACTAGCGATGTAACTGTGCGACTTGCACAACAGCACATTGCTCTCCTCAAAAAAGAAAGAAGCATAAAACTGTTGTCCCGGGCTTACTGGGAATCCCCAGAATGAGAAGCTCTGTTTGAGCAGTTATTTCTCGCTGCTCATTTCACCAAAACGTTTGGATGTTATTAAGAAGTGTAGATTCGTTTTACTGAAAAGATAATAACAACAATGCATTCAACAAATGACACACGCTTTACTTTGCCGAGTTCAGAATTTATGGCTGAAGTGATTCCCAATCAGTTTATATTCCAGCTCATAAATGCGGCATATTACAGTTAACTTCAAGAAGAAGTATAATGGCCAAACACTAGCATAGAAGATAACATATAACAGTAACAACAGTGAAAACGATTCTCAAGATCCAAAACATAACAAAACAAAGTACTTTCTATGTGAATGAACTTTTATGAAGTTGAGCGTTAATTCATAAACAGTTAAACAATTAAACAATCACCGTATACCGTAAGAACCCAGTTAGAGAAGGAAAAAGTGATCGAGAAGTAAATTTTCAACCGGACCTGATGAGAGTTAAGAAAACAACAATGGTCCAAAAGGTCTTGTAAAAATTTCAACTATGCCGTTGACTTCCGCTCAGCACGGGTCTTCTCTAATTGCAAAGCAATTTGTTGCGCTCTTAACGTTAATCGCTTTGTGTTCTCCATAACCTAGGAAAGCAAACGTAAGTTACAAATCCGCAGCAGGATACTGCTGTACAAACACTTTCATACCTGCTCGTGAATGCTAACTGCTTTCACACCCATAACGACTTGTCCCATTTTGCTGTCTATTTTGGCTCCTTCAATCCTATAGTTTCTGATAAGATCCACTATCCATCGTTCAGCCTCTACCTGAAGAAAAAAGCGCTAAACGTTTTACATTATATGTTAGCACTGATGGTGGAAATCGGGTCCTGATAACGGGTTAAAACCCCGACAAGCCAAATTAATTTTTAAAAAGTTCCCAGAAGAGGAATTTTAAACACCTTAAAAGAATATGAATTTCATTCTAGTTATAACAAAGTGGTGAAGATAAACTATACATATAGGGATAATAGTCAAAAATCATGGAATACTGGTATAAATTGGAACCTGGGACATGTTCAGTCTTCTTGCTAACATCTCGATACTGATGCACTGATGAATACGACAAAACATTTCGAAAATCAGAAGACGAGCGGATTCGCGGAAATCCGATAGGCACGCAGTGAGAAAGAAATCATTCGACAAGACCTACAGAATTGAAACCTTATAGTCTGGCGTTGGTTCACTATGACAATGAAAGTTGTGCAGTAATGACTGAAAATGAAACCTCCTCGCACTGTCGTAGTTTCTCTTGTGCTTCGTCGAAATCGTGTTTGATATATAAACAAGTGAGGAAGTCTGTTACTGGGTCTTGGTAGTTGTGACGTTCCTAAGTAAGCTAACGTTAGTAAATTTTTTGACATAAAGGTTAAAACAATGTAGACCAGAAGTATGGCGAACCCCAACTTACAATATCGATAACTTTGATCAGATCTTTAAGGCTATTTTTCTGTTTGTTCTTGCTAGTGACAACGGCAACGGCTAGATAGCGTAAGAGATGAGGACACATTACCTTGAAAGAACCAGTGTTAACACAACATAAAAATCGGATCAAAAAATCGTCAACCTGTATTGCATTTAGATACGATTGCTGGTTGAGGAACATCTCAATTATATCGTCGCGTCCTTTAGGATAGTTGAAATACACAAACAAAGCCCAGTGCATAAGCCAAGCTCGTTGATGGATCAGCTCCCACTCAGTATCGAACGGATTCGAGTCAATGTACGCACGGAGCTTCACCAAATCATCGCGAGCATGATCCCATTCCTAGAAAAACGCCAAGTAATCGACGTATGAAAAGTGGAAACTAGATTTCCGAAAAGCAAATCACTGAGCTAATACAAACCTGTAAGAGAATTTCGCTAGCCAACTTTCCATACAAGGCGTTAAGATAGTTAGGATCGGCTTGTGGAACTAGATTACGGTAATAGTAAAGACATACCTGAAAAAGAAATTAATCTCACTACTCGTATAAACGCTTCGAAGTAAAATAATGATGAAGTGGCAAATTAATGGACTAAAAAAATTAATTTACAAAAAAAGGAGACTTAAACATTAATCAGCGAAGCGCAAAAGCACTTTCGCTTGTTCTAGAAAAAATTAAACGAGAAGAGCGTTTACTGCGATCAATACACTTTCTTCTTGGTAGTCCATTCTGCCGACAAAACTATTATACTTGCTGCATTAAATCGACAACGTACCCACAAAAAAATATTGGCCCGGTCTTAGGCCGAGAAAGGCTGTTGTCTATAGCTGTTTATTTAAAAAAAAAATGTTTTTCGGACACAGTATGTCTGTCAAACTCATTAAACTTTACACACTGACACTCGACATTTAGGTACATAGCAGAATAACACGATGTTGCTCTCTCACTAACTGGCCAAGCTATCGAAAAATTTTTGAGAGCTCTCAAGATGCCAGTATCTACCATTAGTATCCACCAAGTGTCAAGCATACAGGTGTCAATACTGACCAGTAATAGACTGTTATTGCATTTTCAATCTCTAGGAAAATCCACGTTTTTATAGTATAAAAAGGGAGGATATTAAGCTATTGAAACAGGCTCGGAAAAAGTTGGAAAACAAAACTTCAAATACTGAAAAAATTATGGTTCCACGGCAGATCACAGTCGTGCATGAAATTATAACACAACAACCAACATGAATCTCAATGTGCTGACAACCGCAACTGAATGAAAGACAACTTTTAGGAAGTCCGGCACCAAATCAAACTTTTCTAAATCTGAACAAATCAGGCGATCATGTTATATTATTACAGACTAAAGCTTAAATTTGTGCGAGTCACGCAACTACCCAAAGCTTAACTTTCCTGATTGCTCCTTACGAGTCGACACCAACTCATAGTGGAACAAATACTCCAAAAAAGTAAATCCGTTACTTTTGTTGGAATTTCTTTATAATTTGTCTTTTTTATGTATTTTGTTGGTAATTCCGGATGTCTTGTAGGTTTTTGTTCTGCATGCATCCGCTAAGTTCTTCCATATAATCTCCCATGAATTTGAAACATCTCGAAATCTATGTGGCAGGAGAAAAAACCGCCCGCGACATTACTATAAAGTCAGCCGTGGCTAGCTTCACAATATACATGAACTATTTGACTACTTTTTACATACACCCATTTTATAACACGGCCTTATTCATCACATTGATTGGAAATGAGATAACAATCAATATGAGCCAACGTCAATTCCAATGTGCTCAACAGCGTAAACGATACTAGTTTTATTCCGGACAAGTCGTGCTAATTTTTCAACAACTGAACTATACGAGCAGTTGAGAATTTGGAATATTTATAGAGTAGGCTCTGTCGCTCTAATGGTATGCATGATTTTTTTTTCTTCAAGAAATAATATTGAGTAAAAGTGTAAAATTGCACCTAAAAATATAGGTTTTGCAACTATATAAAATCGGAAACTCATAGTTCGTGGATAAAAAGGCTTTTACCCTATTTTAAAAAGTCTGTAAATTTAAACTGCTTTTATTGTAGTCAACAAGGTCCACTACAAGCTGAGATATGCTTGTATAATGTTGAAGTATTTCCCGCCACGGAGGAACAGTCGGAGGCTCGAGACGATAAACCCTCGCTATGACTTCTATAATTGTAGCTACAGTGTAAAAAAGAATCAATAACACTTCTCGGATTTTGAGCTTTATAAAGTTGAACCATGTCAGCAACTGAACCTTGATCGATCTTTCGTCGAGGACCTATAGTGTTCATTTTCTTGGACCGCAAGCGAAAGAAGAAAGATTTTCTTACAATGATGATTATATCCCCACCTCGCAAGGAATGCAAACTGCGATGGTGACGAAGCAGGTCGTACGAAACCAAAATGCTTATAGAATTTGTCGACAGGAATGATTTCGGAATCCAATCAACGCCATAAATAATGCCAATTAAAGAAATCCAAGGTTGCAGATATTGTAAATGGCGTGCAGAATATGTGACACATCGTCCGATGCAAGCCAGCCACGCCACAAAGAACACGGTAGTGAGATTTTGAAAGTTGCACCTTTTGTATTGTAGAAACTATTTAAACTCCCAAAAAACAACATTAACATAAAGGAACACTAACAAAAAAAAACTGCTAGAACTAGGTGTTGAACTCGTCCGGCCCGAAATGAAGCTGAAAACAGCGACCACTTTGACGCTTACAGGAGAAATAACGAATTCCGAAAAAGTGAAGGGAACAATAACCCAGAGCCTACCGTTCGAGTTACTCTGGATAAATAGTTGTTAGATTGTGAAGTCCCTATCAAGATAACATCATTCTTATGTCAAAAAAACCCCACTAGAAGCTGTTTACATTTCTTTCGCAGTTTCATTTCTTCCGAAAATATCGGAGGAAAAGTTTGGTCTGGCTCATTTTGGTACGCTGCCATGATGCCAACGTTCTGAAAACTATATACCAACTGTATGTTCTTCTAGATTACAGAGAATACCAGCAAAATTTGTCAGTTAAACTGCGGTTGGATCACACAAGACAACAACTTGTCATACATGAACAGTAGTCAGAAAAAAATTTGAAGGATACCTGGCCCACAACAAAGCGTTAACGAGAAAGAAACAAATGTACCCAGGTTTTTCTTCGAAACCTTTATGTTCATTAAATCCGCTTCACAACAATCTTTCCATAGTCAAAAATTTCATATGAATGCATTGGGATATTAAGAGAATCAGCATAAATCCACATTAAAAAGACTACAGACGGAATATAACCACATAACTTGGAAAAAATCACTTTGAATATCTAATGTATAAAGCTCTTTAAATACTTCATTAGATGAAAATGGGACACATTGAGGAAATGGAGCGCAATGGGTCCTTCCAGGGAACGTCTGAGCAACATTCCTACTCCTATTACCACTACCATCAGGTATCAATGATGATAACAAACCATTTTATCAAAGCCAAAAGATCGACTTCCTATAAACCTGCATACACAATAGACATACGTATATGTTCTTATGAACTTATATCCTCCCAACGCTTTACCGCCTCATCGTGGCAGGTACGTGCTACTGGGTGTTGAGCTGTGTTGTATAACGTTGGGATTACAAATCGATTATCACATAGAACCATGTGAGAAGCAAAGAACACCATGGTTACATAATGGATGAATTTCGTTTTTCACCACATAGAAGAGGTGAACAAGAACATGAGAACATCACCTGTATCACCGGTATCACCAGTAGCCTCGCTGATCGTCGGGTGACTCGAACAGGCGCCAGTAAATCTTTCATTTTCCGTGTCGCGTGTAAGAGTAGCCCACTGGGTTCTGCTCGCTTTAGGAACTCGTCGAGCATCATATCTTTCTTCTAGGCTTTTCGTGAAGAGCTCTGCTGGCTTTATCTTGTCCGGACCTGATGCTGTTAGATTTTTCACCGACATGTCGGATTTCGGAAGGAAGAATCGGTGGTACAACATATTCAACCTCCTTTACTTCATATGACGCAAGGTGGACGTGGCTATCGAAGAAATCTGATTAGTATTCGTGAATGATTTTCTCCATTGCCTTTCTGGACGCTGCAACTGTTCCGTCTGGGCGTCAAAATGCAATCATCTTGGTCTTGTAATTGGCAAAACTTCGGTAAGCTTTGCGAATGCTTTTCCCAGCTTCTGCAGCTTCGACCATTACTGCTGCTTTTCTCTCTTAAAGATCTTCTTTCATCGCCTGTCTGCAGTGTTTCGCATGTTCGGACGCTAGTTCGCGGTTGCCCACAGCCCGTGCGATTCCACGCTAGCAGAGTTTCTGGAGACAGGCGTCTCTTGCTGAACTCTCACCTTTCATAGCGCTAACGTGAAGATGTTGAATAAGCCGACTGTATTTTTCGTCGGTGTTATCGATAACTGCATCTTTCCAAAAGCCGACTAATGAATAAGTCCCAGTTTATGGTGGTTCTGGGACCGTCTTCACGTCTACTATGTGGATCCCATCACATACCACATTCATTCGATTCGTTTCCTCGCATCCATCAACCACGAAAGTGTTCCAACTTTATTTTTGGCGTGGGTTCAGTTGCTGCTCGAGGATTTCCATTTTGTCTTGAATGCCGTACAATGCTGGCGAGCCGATTCTCCCTGTTCTGAGATAGACGGGCTGGACAGCTCCTAATTGGATTGTAGAGAGTGATTTTTTCACGGCTAAGTCCGGTACCGGTTTCCACACCCGGAGGGGATGAGAGGCTTGATGACTCCGCAGCGGGTTCGGAACAGCACCTTGCACGTGATGATCGGCATTACTACCACTATGTTATCCGTCCCCTCTTCGGAACATCGCTTTTTCTGAACCCCTCTGTGCTCGAATATGGACGGGAATAAAAGAGCAATAAAGAAGACAAAGTGCTGAAGCCCATGCAACATATCTTATGAAATTGACCACCAAAAGCTGACATCACCGTGAGTTAATGACGGATGATTTTTTTTATCATGAATAGGAGTTGGGAACATTTCAAAACATGGAGAACACATTAGGTTGATTAAAACAATAACTACCGACTACTTTGGTAGGAATTTTACAAAACGATTTTGGAGCAAACATTCAATGCTAACATTCTTCCTGTACAGCATACTAAATGGCATTTGTTGCTTAACCATTTGCCACGTAGTAATGTTAGCCATCGTATATGGAACAATGGAACAATGGAACAATGGAACAAATGTAACATTAACAACTTTGTGATGGTTCATCAAAAATCCATTAATACACCTGTTTTTCACAAACTGAGAATCCTTACTGATACACAGCAAAATGATCCTGGAATCCAGTAAGTATTGGTTATGTCTCTACAATATGATATGAAAAGCCATATCGTTGTCATTTACTGTTTATTATTTATCACATATAATCTTTGAAGATCAGCGATTCGATCAAGGAGCTATACTAGAATTCATGGTTCTAATTACGGCTTGAACTTGTGTAGAAAGAATATTTGGTGGCATTTTTCCAACAAGAATGATAAGTCTGATATTATGTTTGGACTGAAAGAGATTTATAAAGAATTTTTTTCCATAAATTCCACAACATCGTGGTAAGTTGTAGCTGGCCTGTGTTTAACCAATAAAATAAAAAGCACAATACTGTACTCGTACAGATATGACATTGTTCTTTCTTTCTATGACATTGTCCTAGACTTTTTTTTTGCGCTTGTATGAAAAACCTCATTTATTTGAGTCGATGGACACTTTTCTACACTGCCATTCTGCTAGTGAATCGTAGCAAACAAAAACGCATTCTTAAACGCTTTTTACCAGCAACTATTTAGAGATTGTCTTTAAGCTACGCAAAAGCTTGTATGACATAAATGTGGAAAGTTTCTAGCACAATTTCTTAGTTTTGTCTTCGATCCAAGCTTTCGTCGCGCTACTCAGACCTGGTTAGTGCCTCAAGATGATGGATCATTGTATATAGATCGCTTACTTCTGCACAAAGACGGCATTTCATTTCCTTCCTATTTTATAGTTAACCTGGACTTCCATCCTATTTCAGCGACTCTCTCTTGCAAAAATAAGGCACGAAACACCATTTGGGGACTCCCATGCTCATTATTGGCAATTTCCCGCTTTGAGAAAATAATTCCCATGGAACAGACGGACAGCAGTGAATAGATCCAAAAAAGAATAAAAGGATAAAGCTCGCAGCGTTGATCAATCCCTTAGGGATGCGCCATGCACTGGAGTTCATTAAGCATAGTTTGGAGGAGATTGAATGCATATCTAGCCTGAATCGTGGTGGCGTACCGATGTATTGAGCACGTGCTGCTATCCTCAAAGACAAGTCTGATACCGAATTGCTAACCCTGGAGGGATGGAGACTTTGGTGTGCTAGAGGTAGGGAATCGATTCGAAGTGTATTGCAGGGCGCCTTTGACCTCTACGTCACACGCGCAACGTGAAGAATACAATAGGAGAATGACAAAAAATTGGAAAAGAGATTCGTACCGATTAAAACACCATGTTAGCACCTTGAAAAAAATAAAGAAGTACAGGAACACTAAGGTCTAGACTCTAAGTGTTGCAACGGAGAAGTTTTGAAACTTTTCTTATAACTAATGAAGTTCTTTTCGATAAAATAGTGAAGTTCATCTATTTATTAATAAAATAAAAGAGAGTTTTGAATCGAACTAACCGACGCAGCAGTGTAGTTGCCACACTCGTACATAAATTTTGCGTATTTGAAGAGAGCATCAACCATATCAATAGTGAACTGAAACAAATCGAAATGAGATCACTAGGACTAACAACTTGGAATTTCTGGGAAGTACATGATGATTCTGCTGAAGAAACTCCAGTATTTTGTTGTTTCCATCGCGATCACGTGTGTTCTCCATTAGTTCCTTTACATCGTCAAGCTCAAGAATTTCAATGACAGGATCGACCTATATAAATCTTTTTCATAAAAATCTCATATGAAAACCTGAAGTTGTGATTCAAGCAATGTGTACCTTAGCCTTCAAAATATCTCTCTCCTTGAGGACTTCGGCTCTCTTTGTCTCAAGCTCCTTTGGAATCGGCGCTCCCTGGTACGTTTCGGTTAAGCTATCGATCATATTCGTCTTCATTAGCACGTGGCGATGCATTTCCACCAAAGATGCGTCATCATATATCTGACAAAGAATCAACAGAACATGATATAAAAAGCACAAAAGATGTCATAAAATATTTTTTCCTAAACTGCAACTAAGCAGCAATATGTTGGTAAATTTTCTTGGCGCTGGAGAATAGCGTTTCCATCAGAAATCTCAGCTATGAGTAAACCAATACCGGGAGCCATCACCGTTCTCAGGTATCAAACTAGCCGCAATGGCAAATTTCTATCTGCTCCACAAAGGTGGCGACTGCCTACGGTGGTGACGATCTGGGGTAGCAGACTTTGGCTAGGTTGAACTCGGGACTCCGAGGAACCAGAATGGCTAAACTCCGAACTCCGAACTCAAAACTCCGAAAAAATGGGAATGATGCTGGGGTACCAGTGAACACATGCCATTCAAGTAATCAAGTAAGTATGTTAGTGAATTATATGTCTCTTAAAGAATTATGTGAATTAAAGTAACTAAAGATCAAACATCAGTCGATAAATTGCCTTTATAGTACCAGCATTTTAAAAGTGGTAGAAATGTTAGAGCAGTAACATAGCTAACTAAATGTAAACAATGTCAAAACTCACCTTCCTGGGCTCGATAAATTCCAGTAGAGGAATGATTAGATGAAGATCAAAGAATGGAGCCATTCGCTTTGTTAAGTCGTACTCCGCCATTTCCACTATCTAAAAGATCTGAAGGTTTAGAAGAGCAAATCAGTGAGAGTCCGTGGAAAGGTGAGCAGGAAAGAAGTCAATAAAGCTGTCGGCGTTGATCAGTCCCTGCGGGATGCGCCATGCATTCAACCTCACTAAGCATCGTTTGGAGGTGATTGAATGCATATCTGGCCTATACAGTGACTCGCGGTGGCCTACCGATGTATCGAGTCAGTGTTGCTTTCCTCCTAGACAAGTCTGATATCAGTTTGCCGACCCCAAAGGAATGAAACGTTGGTAGGCCATGGGCGCGAGGATTGATTTCACGTGTGTGCTGCAGGGCGCTTCCGACCATTGCGTCACACGCGACCTCTTAGAAAAATTTGGCCTTTTGAAATAAAGTTATAACACGAAATACACGGTGAATTTCTACCATAAACCATAATGAACACAGAGTAAAGCGCAAGCATAAGAAGTGAAGGAATAGAAAATGAGGGAATTCTGAAAAACAGACACGTGACTTGAGAAGGCTCCCCGCATCCTGAGAGGTTGCTCCACTCAGAAAACACGCTGGATGAAATCTCGCAAAGAATACAAAGGTAAGAAAGAACGAACGAAGATATTTCTTTTATTCTTTATTTTAAAGTAAATTAATTCATTACGGCAAATACAGAACAAATCTGCTGGAGAACCAAAACACCTAAGAATCGAAGGCTGTACCACAACCACACCATAGGTGGATAAAGTCTCTCCAGATATCCTTATCCATACAGCAGACTCGAAATCGCTTCCACTGCTTCTCCCCGAATGAACACGTTTTGTGCCAGAGCACAAATATTACGATGGAGCGCGGAATTAATGACATCGCTACATTTCCAAAAATGCATTTCGCTTACGTGTTGGTAGGGTCATGGATGACTTCACGCTTATAGTCTTCCAGCATTTCTTACAATGAACAATTTGTGCCTAACAGGCCGCTATCTTTTAACGAATTCAACTTGAAGAAAACGAAATGTCCTAACACTTTTTTAGGGCGCATGTGGCACAGTGGTCGGAGGCGCCCTGCAACACACATGAGATTGATTTCCGCGCTCCTGGCCCGCAAGCCTTCCATCCCTCCGGGGTCGGCGAATTGTTGCTGGACTTGTCTGAGAGGATAGCGGCACCGTCTCGATACATCGGTAGGCCATTGCGAGTCATTGTAAAGGTTAGATATGCATTCAATCACCTCCAACGGTGCTTACTGAAGTTGAATGCATGGCTGGCCCGTACCTTAGAGAATCGTCAACGCCGAGAGCATTATCCTTTTATAATATCCCATGCCTCAGCTGGTCGTCTACATTTAGTGACCACGGAGGGCGACCTAACCAGTGCAGGCTCCCACTGAGGCATCTGTTTCTGCTTGCAAGAGGTATCTTTCAATTGGTATCAGCAGTAAACAGAGGGTGGATAGCACAGTGGTAGAGATGTTTATCATAACCCGAGCTCTGAGCTCATTTAGGTCTCTCCTAACTCAAAGTTGGGCAAATTAATACCATATTTGTCTGTGAGGATAGCAGCACTGACTAGATACATCGGTAGACCAGCACTAGTCATTGTAAATGACAGATATGCATTCAATCACCTCTAAACGATGCGTAATGAAGTAGAATGCATGGCGCATCCTTTGGAGATTGATCAACGTCGAGAGCTTCATCGTTTATTTCATTGTGTGAAAATGACCGAGCTGAATGCAAGTGGTTGACGATCACATCCGGCCATATAGTTTTTATCTTTACTTTATACAATTTTGCATCCAAAGTGTCCACTTGGCATATTCTCTTTCCCATCTCTAACCCTGTCTTCTCAGGAGTTTCCTTTTGGATACATCTCCTATGTATAACGAGTAGACGATGTTTCTCAAATATTCGGGTTTCATGTTCGGAATTGATTGAAAGGCTGGTGAGTTGTCTTCATATGATTCCGCTGTAAAAACAGCACGTACAGTTCTGAACACTAAAAGGGGAGTTTTTTTGATATCAAGAAGCCCATAACTAGAACAGGCCATTCTGCTATTCAGTGAGCTGGAAAACTCATTTACTGCACCAAACGTGTGTTGTTCTTATGTCAAGTGTTTAAAAGTAAGATTGTTGCTATGATTTTTCATCAATGAACAACTTTGAGGTGGTAGAACGCATTGAAAAACTGGCCATGACTACACAATTTATGGGCTAATGCGAAGCCTTACTATGTGCTTTTCGAATGCGTACGTCTCCAAATGAATACAGTTTGTCTACGGAAGTATGTACAGGTGCTCGGAGGCGCTGACTACATATTCTGATTCCCCATATTCCTACAAATTTTTATTTACTCTATTGGTAGGCAACTCTTTTTTATTGTAACTATAGAAAGCCATAGGATTCCGGAAGAAAAATGAATGTCTCAATCTATGTATACATATGTTCCTACGAGCTGCCCTTGTTGAGCTGATGCAAGGTTGGTATAAGTTGTCGTTGTCGTTGTTGTTGTTATTGTTGTTGTTGCTGTTTCTGCTGTTGCTGTTGTTGCTCGATGGCTGAGGTTTCGGCGATTTCGCCTTCCTCAGAACTGTGTTGTCGCCAGTTGAACCATCCAACGTTTCCGTAGTGAAGAGGGGCAGGAACGCCCTGTAGATTAAGTGTCAAGGTTGAAGAAATCGAAACTTCAGGTGGAGCAAAAAATGTTTTTCTGGACCGATTCCGGAACCGCGAATTTAAATCGCTTTAAAATATTAATAATATTGAGTAATATAATATTAAAGTTTGGAAAGCATAACAATGACAAGAGCATTACACGTAAATAAACATCAAAATATGTTTGAAGTTATACCGTTCCGATACAGTAACTAGCTATGAATATTTCATGAACGGAAGATGTCGTATTGATTAGTCAGTGCTATATTCAAGCAGGCTTCCAGTTCGAAGTGAGAGTTACGTTCCCATAGTAAGAAGAATTCTAAGAGAATTCTCCTCACTAGAAAAAGAGCAATCATTGTGGTTCTGACGGCGACAAACCACGGCTGTACCGGATACCTCAGTGAAAACGGTGTGGGACGCAGATGAAAAAGCTGAGCGGAATGGTGGTCGTGATTATCCCACTGAATCGTTCGCTACACAACATTCGTTCACAATCGCTAACGAGCGCGATATGATAGACGAAGTGATTCCGACTACCACATCCTCATTTCAGAGATCCTGCAACGGACGCCGATTTCCGTCGCTAGTTAGCATTTTTGTGCATCTGGATGACTCAATGATATCGCAACACATCCGGTCCCATCGAAAGCAGTCGTCACAAAAACCCTAACGACCTAATATTTGCTATATAATCACCAATAGAAAGCTACTGCTGTGTATTGACTACGCTATGAAGCTCGTCACACTATTAGCAGTATTGGTACGTCACTGTTCAACTATCACACTTTATCCACTGTTGATTTATCACCTCATATTTTGCTACGGGTTGTCCTGTCTATTCATCTGTTCCAATGTGCGGATACTATAGCATCTAGAGATGTGGAGATTTTAAATATTGTGGAATTTTGTTTAAAATACGAATGCTGCCAATCGGATTGTGGTTAGCAGTCCCTCGTTTAATGGACACAAATCGTTCCGTTCGGAACACTCTCTCTCGTTCGTGTCTCTAAGAATCATGTTTTAATAAAATCATTGACTTATTCACTTCATCTGTGTATTCTTTAAAACAGTGGATTTTTTTGTGATTAGTTTAAAGAACAATTTCGAGACGTTTTTCATTGTTCTGTCAAAATCGAGAACCCTGGTGCCATTCTTATTGCAGTGAAGAAAAATATTTTCATGGAAAATTACCGTATTGCCTCTCTCTTCCACTTCACTGTGCTACCGTAACCAGTTGACAAAGATCCGCGTTGTAAATCTACACTAGACCAAAAATACTGGTATTGAGTGTGGCAGGGTAACTGTAGAATGTTGACCTACGGCCGCCTAATCAAAAGAATTACGTTCTAGTGTACTTTTAATGAGGGTAAGATGCAATTATCTTCTGCTTGTTATTCATAAGTGTTGTAGTGGGCGACGACTTCAGAATGTTTCGACATCGACAACGGAGTAATCGAAGGGCCAAAAGTACACTGTGGAGTTGACAAAATCGCCGTTGATATTACCACCGAGAAGCCATATAAAGGTTGTTTAGCATTTAAGAAATTAGAAAAAATTGTTTACAATTCAAAGACAAATCCGCAGACGGAAAACTGTTAGGAAAGCAACGCACCCATAAAGAGGCATTATCTGTGTTAGGAAGAGTGTGGCGCAGTGGTTGGAGTCCGCCACTGAGACAGAAACGTTGCGTCGATCATCGGCGCCCATGGCCCACTAAGCCTTCCATCCTTCCGGGGTCAGCAAACTGGTACCGGACTTTTCTGGGGGGATATCAGCACTGGCTCGATACATCGGTAGGCTACCGCGAGTCATTGTAAAGGCCAGTTATGCAATCAAACATCTCCAAACGATGCTTAATGAGGTAGAATGTGTGACGCATTCCTCAGGGATTGATCAACGTCGAGAGCTTTTATTTTATCTATACTTGTGTTCACTATGATCCCATTAGTCAGTAACACCTAAGTGTGCATAGAGCTCAATGCATTTGATGAAAATATAGTGATGACTTTCAAACATACAACAATGTATCTCACTTAATACTTAATTTTATTTATTTAAATAAAGGCGGGTAGAATTTACAAGTCTGCCGACAAGGTACAAGTTCTATTTTTCTACCAAGGTGAAATTTTGGCGTTCTGGAGCCAATGAAAAGTGCTTTTTCCACTTCCTCCCATCAAGGTTCATATTCCAAACACGAAAGCAATTGAACACTGGAGATCTCGCCTAGCAAGACACAATGCTGTTCTTCAGTGCATCGTTGCTGTCCGTGTTTGCTGCTCTTGCGGTGGAAATTTTAAGACTCTGGACCTCTTTCACACTTTTTAAATATGTTTAATTCTAAACATATTTAAAAGTAAAAGAATACATCCCAAAATTTCTATCCATGATTAATGCGGTAGAAAAAAAGCCTATTCTACCAACCTTTGTAATTCTCAAACCCTTGGATGGTTTACTGACCGACATAGTCGTTTGTCGAAAAATCAGCTCCAGGCGTTATTTGTTGAGCAAGTAGGGTAGCGGTTTCTGCAGTTTTTTGGTTCTAAGACCAAACCCTCCATGTGGAGGATCGTAACGCCTTCCTCTTCAGGAATAAAAAACAGTGAGAAAGGTTTTCTCGCTCTGGCTTATGTGACGTTGAGTCGATTTACCCACGGCCTGTTAATATTTCTTTTTCTTAGGCTAGGCGCTTTTATTTTCGTTTTTCATTTTTGAGAAAGGTTAGGAGGTATGTTGACCAACGACGAATCGATATCCTATGAGTTAAACATATCGGGAAATTCGATTTCTATCTTTTCGTTTGCTTCATCACAGATCTCCCTTCCAAATCTTTTTTCACTCAATTTTGAGTAGTTGACTATGTCAACTAGCTTTGCTTCGTGAAAAATGGTGTGAATGCTAGTGTCATTTGAGCGCTAAACTACCAGTAGACCAACATGCCACAGGTGCATGGGTTTTACGAGGTTCTTAATACATGCACATGTTTGTCATTTTCGATCTGAAAAATATTTACTACCACTTCGTTTAGTTTGCAATTCGACGCCTGAGAAATCGAGAGTAATATTTTGCTCTCCGCTCTTCAAAAGCCTTCTTCTAAATTAACGCATGTTTATCCCAAATAGAGGTGAGTTCAGGAACGTGTGCAAAGATCGAATCAGTTCGCAATACCAGGTTATTGTCACATATCATTTAGCAAGGCTGCATTGGTTATTTGTTATTTATAGTTCCAAAAAGCTACTAGTAGCATCTATAGTGAAGCAACCATATGACATGGGATAAAATTTAATTCTTATTCACGAAGTGCTCCAAATACAAATATATTGAGTAGTGGCATTCCGCGTCAATCAATCCCTGACGAATGCGCTTTTCATCTAGTTTCATTTGGAACGTCGCAGGCGGGAGTGAATGCATATCAAGTCCTGTACAATGACTTACGAAGGCCTACCGACGCATGGAGTCAGCATTGCTATCATCCTCCAAGGCAAATTTGCTACCAAGTTCAATCTGCCACCAATTTGCTGGTCTCGGAGTGACGGATGGCTAAGTGAAGTCGGTCTGTGGGGTCGAACTAGTGGCAGGTGCTGTGTGTGTTGCAGAGCACGTCTAATCACTGCTCGACACTCATCCGATGGCACATCATCGCCATATGTGGTTTTACACTTTGTCACACGCTATCAAAAGAAACTAATTCGTGTTTTCGTCAGCATCGTAATAGTTCCAGCAGTTCATATCTGTAGACGCCTTTTCAGGCCGACTCTACGTGCAAGGAGAATCCTACAACGAGCGCTGCTTTCAGGAGGCACAAGACCCTTACTCAGAGCATGCTCACTTCGAGCTTCCTATTGGTGCTTGCAATATGAGAAGACAGAGAACGGTGCTACTTTCTCCCCTAATTATTTCGTAGAAAACATCTTGGAAAAATATTTACTGAGTGGAGAATAAAGTGGAGAGTGGAAGTGGTCAAGAGTTAGATGAGATTGTAGATGATTTATTTTTTTATGAATCCTTCAGATGCAACCACGTGGTGTCTCTTTTTCATTCACCCTCGTTGTATCATTCCATCCGGTAAGTGTTATTCCACTTATCGATGAAGACTTCAAAGATGAAAAAGTGAGATAAGATAAGATAGTGCAATAAAGTTAGACCGACCTCAAGGCGAATTCTCTCATAGCTTAAATAATAAATTCGTCTGTTGTTTGCTTCTCCGGACAAGTTGCTCTGAGATTATCATTGCATCTTTCAGTTTTTCGTTGTGGGTATCGATCGCGCCTTCCACATACAATGCTTTTTCCTTGAGTCAGTGAAGAGCTTGAATGCCGGATTTGACGTAGGGTAGGTGATAAATAGAGAAAAAAAACCATTTGTTGGCCAAGTAAAGGTACGGTACCATGCTAAGGTTAGTAACTATCCAGCATACTGCTGCTGTTATCTTTGGTAGTGAGCAAGCACAGAAATGACATGCCACAACAAAGCTTTTACTTATTACCGTGATTTGCTTTTAGAAGGCTGAGAACCGAACTTGTTGAACGTGAGCTGAAATTACCAGAGTGCCTTTATCAGCTCCGCGATGGCGTCAACGGACCATCAGTTCAGTACGCGGAGGTCAGTATAATCCAGAATTTGTTACTCCTTTTGGAAAGTTAGCATTATGAAAATAAAACGTCTGTATAGAAAACAACTGATCCTTTAATAAGGCAGAGTTGTTTTACATTAACACACTTATTCTTAACTGACGACGCTGCCTCCTCGTTAGTGATTCATATGGAATGTTTCATAAAGGACCAGCTCGTAGGAATGTTTCATAAAGGACCAGCTGGGTTTTAGAAAGAATTGTGATAGCGTGATTCCAAGTTTACTAGTGACGTTATTTTTCGAGAAATCAGTTCAATACGCATAATGATTCTTCCTAATTTTTACATTTCCTGGCGAAAAAGGATGATGACTAGATGTTGCAGGTGGGACAACGTGTGACTCATCGATGGATATGTGAGGATGGTAAGAGCTTCAAGCAGTTGGTCATTAGTTAACCGTCGAGCTCATATTTAGCAATGCCTTAGGTTTAAGAATCTTTCACAGCGTTTCTAGATCAGGATTTAATAGGTTATAAACCAAGAACGATTTCCGATCACGTAGTCTTTTCGCCAGCATAGGAAATTCAATCAACGTTGTATAGAGTTAGATCTAAATCGTTGGCGATTGCAAAAAGCGACACAACAATTAGTACGCTTTTGAGCTGTAGATTTTGAGATGTCCTTAGTCTAATGTTTTTTCTCTGGGTCAACTTAGTGTTAAAAAAATATTAGGTTCGAACTACATCTACGGTATGCTGATTCACAGTTGCTTGGTAGATGATGGTCAAGGAAATCAGTTCGAGCTGGTCGACGACAGAGGGTACGTCCTTTAAAGTTGATACCAGCCAGTTCATAAAAACTCTGGCACACAGAAGCAATTCTCTGATGGAAAAACATAATATTCATCATTATAACAACACAGATGGAAAAGAAATTTTGGCATGCAACATGAGTTCAAAGTGAAGAGATTTTTCATTTGGGAAATATTGCTCTAAAAAGGATAAAACGTAAGAAGAATACTTGCAGTTAGTCGGTGTAGCAGTTCATAATTTAGCTATCTAGGTAAGGAAACGGGTAAGTTCACTTGTAGATGTTCGAAAGACTCGTATCTGTTGCCGCAGATCGAATACGATCCACACAGCCTTTCAGCGTTCACCGACGCTCCTGTCTTCAAGTATGCTGACAAGGTTGGACGCACTTCCAGCAATTTTCATCTGTCACTTCCAGTTGCTTTCCTTTTTCATATATTGTTTAGGTGCAAATTTATTTCACATGTACTGTGCAATTGTGCTATAGACACGACGGTGGCTGTGATGGAGTGACGGTATAATAGTGCTTTTTATGTGATCGGTGCTTGAAAACTATACAATATACGCTCCGAATAGATAGAAAATTCCCCAAACATAGTGACGACTTTATCCAATTTTTTGCTGTCATCAGAAAAGTAGAGCAAAAATCCAATCCTTGGTGGAAGGCAGAGTTTCGCTGCAAACCACATGGAACTTTATATTTGTTGCATTACTTGGTGACGACCTCTGAGCGGAACTTGTGCCGCAATCTGGCACATGATCATGTAATCTATCATTTTGATATTTATAACGAAACTGCATCCATTTGGTAGTAAACATGATGTCTTTCGACCTACCGCACTTCTTCAAAAATCCTATATTCCCGAGGAATTATCCGCTTGTTTCCTGTGGAAACATGGAACGATACGACGAAGCCGTGAGCATAATGAAGTGACGTTGTTCGAAAGCTTTTCATAGTAAATGAAAGCCTAGGAGCTGCTTAGGGTGCAAAATATAACAACAGTACAAATGCAAACAGGCTCTCTATTCTTACTTAGATACTTAGATAATGACCTGTCTTCATTGGTTGTACGGCCCCTAGCGTAATTTCCGTTTCTCTGGGTTTTGTGGAGTTTTGCTGGTCTGGCCATTGTAGTTCTCAGCAGTTCCGAAGTCAGCCTGGCCAAAGTCTGCCCCATGTCGTCACCACCCAAGGCAGTCGCTGGGCTTTGTGGATCAGAGGGAGATTTGGCACCATGCGACTAGTTTCATGCCAAGCGACGTGAATCCTGGTATTGGCCTACTCTTAGTTGGGCTTCTTGATGAAAACGTCCGACTCCTTTTCAGCTTGGGAAACACTGCCGTGGGAGGAATCCCCTTGCTGTACATCACAGTCTGACACCCAGGAACACCTCCCAACCACGATGAGGCGGTAAACCGTTGGAAGGCCTAAAAAGTATTTATTATATAGATTACTCATTTTGCCAATTGTCTGCCTGCTAAAGTTTTGTTTTCTGCGAATTGTAGAAATACCTTGACAAAGACAGCGATACACTCGTTTTGGAGTAAATGGGTGTGGCTTAATTCCTTCGTATGGCTGTAGTTGATAGCAGTTTGCAATTAGCAGCAGTTTAGCAGAGTTTTCAATATATTATAATATATTTTGTTATCTTTCTGTTATGTGTATCTGCCCATATTGGAGCAAATAATGGGTGAAGAAATGCTTCACAAAATATCTCTATTCGAAAAATTGTTGTCATTTAGCCGCCGGCATGCGACAATGACCTAAAACATTTTCCTGACAAGGACACATCGTTCAGGCATAGCATTAAACCACAACAGGTGCATCACCATTTGAGATTCCGAATTTCGCACAAGGTGTGATTCGCCTCGTTCCTTTTTCAGGAGATAGAAGCACTACACGAGTCTTCGTTGCTCCCAAGGGAATTCCATGACTTCGAAATACCCGATATCTCCCAAAACGCTGCTCCTTTCGTTGGACCTCTCCGAGAAGCGAAAGAATTTTTCGGGCCGATAGACATTATTGATGAAATGAGAAGGTACCACTCAATTATTCGTTGTTTACGTATTGCTTATCATTGCTATTCCTTCATTGATGAATTATTATTTACAACATACGGGGTGATTTAAAAGTAACAATCTTTTTCTCAAACTTTTTTGTGCCTGTTCCGAAGTTGTCGTTTTCCTTTCGGATCGATTATTTCGTTTGAAATTTGGAATCCCAAACAAGGTCGGCCATCTTCTCCTGCAAAAGCATGTCCAGCTAGTAACGTGTTGCGATGTTGGAGAATCCGTTGTTCAAGTGCGTTGACAAAAAGCCGCTCAAGAATTGTCATGCGAAATCCAGGTCTTTATGATCTGAAACTGGTACTCGAAGAAATGGGCACCCTTCCAGTTTCATCGACCCGAAGGTAGTGCCAGGTATTCAAGAAATATTTACTCATAACGCAAAAAACCGCCACAACTGCTATTAGCGGACTGGTGAAGACCTTTGTTGTACCTTCCAAAAAGTGCAGAAACTGCCTAAGATAAAAGCGCTGAGTGGGATAACTTTAGGCAGGATTGTAGCTCCTTCAAGTCTCGCGTTATCACGAATGCCGAAAAGTTCCTCACCATGCTGCAAAATGACATCTCACTGGTCACCTCACCAGTTCACTAGTCGTCCCACTGATCCTCGAAAGGGCATCAACAAATTCTCCAGTTTCTCCTTTCGCGAGCAGGAGTAGTCCATTAGGTTCATCTCACTCTAAGGGCTCTCGTTCAGTATCATATCCTTCTTATATGGCCTTCGTAAAGAACTTTAACTTTGATCCTTCTACTGTGCTTTTCATATAAGGAGTCGAGTGGCTAATGGCTCTTATCCGTCGGTTGTGGTTCACACGCGTTATGTTTCCTGCTCGCTTATTTTCGGCAATTTGGCGTACAGAACGGCGTCTTTGATTCTTCATAACCGACTTAGCCTTGGATTTCTTCGGATTTTTCTCAAATGATACGCGATGCTCCTGGCATCGTCCTTTCGACTGCGCGCTCAATAATGATAAAGTGATTTTTCATCCTGTTTACGCTGCGACTAGGTTTCTGAAGCATACGTTAACGTAGGAAGTATCGTTTATTTGAAGAGGTAGGCACGGAGTAGGGTGTTCTTTGTTCCCTTCACTAAATCCTCTATGCTCTCGAGAGCTCACCAAACCATTGGTTTACTTCTGCTCATCTTTGTAGCTAATTCGTTCATTATTCTGATTTGCCGATCTAGATAAACATTACTGGAATATTTGGAGAAATTTGTACCGCTGAGCGTGAATGGAACATAGAAACCAATCGGGTCCTCATGAACATGGTTTTGTGAGATTTATTCGTAGATTAATCATTGCACCGGCTCTATCAAAGTCGGCAATCATTCGTTCTTGGCTAATGTTTGGTGTTATAAGAACGATGTCATCAGCAAAGCGGATATGGTGTAATAATCGACCATCGATTTTCACTCCCTTGTTATCCCACTCCAATGTTCGCATGACGTTCTCGAGGGTGACGGTAGATAATTTGGCGACAAGGTGTCGACTTACATAAATCATTTTCTGACGTCGGCTTTAATGTCGTTATAGAATGGTGATATTTTGGTTATGAAAGTTTTATCTTGTGAACAATAGTTACGCTTTGGCAGCCCAGGGCCTCCATGACTCCTTCTATCTCAACTGAGTCAAAACTTTTCCTCAAATTTATTAAAGTGAGACAGCGCCGTTTCCTCTACTCTTGTAACATATCGACGAGTCTTGTTGTCGTCTTGATGTGGTCCATTGTAACGAATTCTTTCCGAAACCATGCGTGCTCACCTAACTGTCCTTTGCCCAGTTTTCTGTCAATCCTATTCAAGACGGCTGGAGTGTAGAGTTTATAGACGACTCAGAACAATCAGAATGAGCAACAGTTGCCTGAATCGTGGCAGTTGCCCTTCCGAAACACATCGTGACAGCTCGAGTACAAACAGCCGTTCCACTGTGTTGGTGAGGATTGGTGGAAACTTCTTCAGGCGTTGACATCTTATCCTGTCCACACCTGGTGTTGTTCGACCCTTCACCGACGAAATGACATGTCGAATTTTGAAAGAGAGGACAGATGGAACGACATATCCATCCTCCTCTATTTCGTATGAGGACAGGAGGGCATGTCTATTGAAAAGATCCGAATAGTGAATCGTGAATTTTTCGTGAATTTTTTCTCCGTTGCCTTTCAGGATGCTGGAATTGCTATCTGCGTCGGAGTGAAATCCTCTTGATTTTGTACTTGGCAACGTTTCGGTGGGCTTTGCGAATGCTTTTTCCAGCCTCTGGAGCTTCAATCATAATTGCTGCTCTCCTCTCGCTAAGATCTTCTTTTATCGCCTGTCTGCATTGTTTTGCAAGTTCGGACGTTAGTTCGCCGTTGCGTGCAACTTGTGCGATTCCACGCTGGCATATCGGCTCGAGAGTTTCTGGAGAGAGACTTCTCTTGGTGTCTTTCAAACTCTCAGCTTTCAATCTTTAGCTTTTTTTCAGCAGTCACGAGGATGTTACACAGCAGACGTTAACTTCCAAACAAAAAGAACGCATGCAACACAACGATAGCTGACGTTTCGGTAGTATCGCCTTCTTCAGAGCCTGGAAGGGTACTCTGATACGTAGTTTAATAGGTCAAACGCTTCAACAGCACAAACAAAAAAATAGAAATCTGAACGATAATTGCAAGACTGCAGCTTATCGAGAAAAAACCCACCGTTTTTTTCACCTGTCCTGCTTTAATTTAGTGCTAAGGAGGCGATGGTCTGATCATGTTTAGAATTTTGGGGCAGCAGTGACGCTGGTTGGGCAAAACCTTTGGTTTAGTGGAATGTGTTCTACTTCGTTACGGTATTCCCCCTTAAGAGAATTCTTCGTCTAGTGTTGAGAGTTTAGTTTACGGAACTGCGAGTTATTACAAATGGTCTTGGTCGTCGTGGTAAATTTAGAGAGCCGCACACTTTGTTCATCCCATTCTAATCTCTAGGTATCATTGTGACGTTCTTCAGATGTTCTTCTGTTGCCGATCTTAGCGTTAAAATAGCAGTGATTAGTTTAAAGAAAATATCGTCTTCTCTGTAGAACTTTTCCAAGTTGTTATTCAACGCTTTGATTTCGTACTAGCTATGGCGATGTTGGTGCCTAGAAGACAAAGATTGTCGAAGCCGGTAGTGATGCACATTTCTTCAGCCGTAAACCCTCGATTCGGGTTGTCAGTTGTTCGAATGAATCGTTCATCGTTGTACCTCATCCTTCTTATCTGTATGATCAAGTCGTCTATCATCTAGACGATGTATATCGTCTACCACTTTATATTTTCGTTTTGTGAGATGAATGCCGGCTTTCCTTAGTGATCGACAGATCGCCGTCAAAGGCTCAAGTGACCAGCCAGAAGCCTTTCCTTATCAATCTGTGACTTTCTTCTTTGGAGTTGATAAAGAAAGCTGGACTATCCTAACAAACCTGCAGCTTTGGAAAATTCTAAGAAGCGAATGCAAGAAATAATGTCTTCCATTCCAGAAGAGTTCTTGGTAAAAGCCTTTGATGTGGCTCTCAGGCAGCTTGAGAAGATGGCGTCTCTATCGGATTCTAAATAAAATTCCATGCTACACACTTTTTCTCGCGCTCATTGCTTATTAAATTCGTAGCTAAGAAACAGATCATAGGTGTTCGGATTACTTTTCAGTCACCCTGCACTAAGCTCCCTCATAATCTAGCTTCAAATCTAGTGTCCCTTGGATACTAAATGTTCAGACATCCGTATAAGGATAGTCCGTTGAATGAAACAGACGCAGACGACGTTGCTCTCTTACGTTGGAACACGACGGCAGGTATATGAGCGGTACTTTAGATCGTTCATAGGTATTGTAGTGAAACTAGCTTGCTTTGAACGAGAGCTTAATTTTTTCTGAAGTATTTTTTTCTAATAGACACGTGTAGGGCAGTGGTTAGAGTTGCTCTGTAATGCGCACCGTGTCGTAGATTCGTTTCTAGGCTAACGAAGCGCTCTGTTCCTTAGGAGTTGGAAACTTGGTACCAATAACGTCTAGAAAAAGTTAAAAACATTTTTCAGATACATCTGTGAACTCTTAAAAGTCATTGTAGAGACAAAATATGCATCAAGTCAGATCTGTGACGCTGCCGATGTTGTCAGGCGCATCTTGTCGGAGATTCATGGGCAGCTAGCTCTTTAATCTTTAATTTCCTATGATTGGTTACGGACAGAATGTTTCCTGCTTTATTCTCAGTTTATACAGCTTTGGAAAAGTACTCGCCAAGTGTTTCCCAGTGTGCTCTTGAAAGTGCCGCGATAAGTTGCTTAGATATACTTCGCTATCCTATTATTCTTATCCATTTCCCTCCCTAATTCGAAAGAGAGAATCTTTCAAGCCAAGAACAAAAGTGAAATACATCATTTAAGCATTTTCCAGACAACCTGAGAGAAATATTTGTTAGAGAAACGTACGCCGCACAACATAATTACAGTGGTTCGTCTAGTGTGTGTTTGATGCAGTGGTTAGACGCGTCCTACAATGCATCATTAATTCCTTCACTTACCTAGGGGTAACCAAGCCTTTCTTCGTTCCGGGCTGAGCAAGTTGGTACGAGAACTATCTGACAGGGTAGCAACCCTTACATGACAAATCGGTAGCTGCATGCAATTTAGTGCGCCGGCCATACATTCAGTCACAACTTCAGTGCATGGAGTCGAATGCATCGTCCATCTGTAAGGGTCTGATCTGCGCCGATTGCTCTCTGCTTCATTCATCTATTCGTTAAGTGTTCAGCTGGCATGGAATCTCAAAGAAGTGTCTTTAAATGTTTAATCTTTCATGCAATTAGTAGATTACATTTGGAGCTGTGTGATTTGTTCAGTTCTCTGCCAGACACGAACGAGCAAAGACAAATTGTTAGTGTGGTTGCACTGTGACATCCTTGCAGAAAATAAATTTTATCCTAATTCGTCACTTTGCAGGTGCATCGGTAAACGAATCGATGACAGAGATAAGTAAAAGAAAAGGTTTGTGTCGAATTTGTCTTGTCGTATTCGGATAATGCTAGAGAGGTGATCTTTAATATCTCATGGTCTATCAGGTGAAAATGAGATTACAGCAAAACATTACCAAATATATGTACTCACTAATCAAATTATCAATACTTAATACTTGATATTTGAACGGCCCATCATCACTGGTTGTGCGGCCGCCAGCACAATCACCATTGTTCGGAGATCTTCTGGTCAAGCCATTCTGGTTCCATGTAATCCCGAGGACAACCTGGCCAAAGTCTGCCCCGGGTCGTCACCACGACAGACAGACAGTCGAAGCCCTTGTGGATCAGAGGGAGCCATGTGATTTTGATACCAAGAGGGTGGTATCCTGGTATTGGTTACCAATATGTCAAAATGTCAATACCAACCATCATTTAACCTCGGTATGGATATTCAACACGACACGGACACGTAATGCGTATGAATGATAACCGATGGACAAGGGCTGTTAGTGACTGGATTCCTCGGGATGTCAAACGTACTGCAGGAAGACCATCGACCCGATGGTCAGAGTTCTTCACGAAAAGCCTAGAAGAAAGATATGATGCTCGACGAGTCCCTAAAGCGAGGAGAACCCATTGGGCTACTCTTGCCCGCGATAGGGAAAAATGGAGGATTTACTGGCGCCCGCTCGAGTCACTCGAAGATCAACGGGACTGCAGGTGATACAGGTGATGGATATTCAAGGTTTAGATCTATAAACTTACAAGAGGTCACGGATCCTTGTTATGGCTAACGTTTCGGTGGTTCAGCACTCATCAGGGCCGCAGTGGCTCCAGTCGAGTGTCTACAATAGTTGCTTCCTCCTAAGATGTGATAATCGATTCTTCTCGATTTGACGACCCTTGAAAACCAGCATCGCATGAAGGAGCAACTGCTAAAGACAATCGACTTGAATCATCGCAGCTCTGATGAAGGCAAAATTGCTGAACCGCCATCCTTAGAAAAGATTCGTAATGACATCGTGTATCCTTACCAGTAAACACAAGTAATCACTCAGCATACTTAAATAGTCTCCATTTCGCATTTATTACACTATGAAACTACTATGCAAGCATTGAGAATTTCTTCGAACTACTTCAAGTCTCATCTACCATAGTCATCGTGTCTTCACCAACCGCATTTCTTTCTTCAAGCCTAAAATCCTTATTTTTCATTGAATGGTTCTGTCCACTTAAAATCAAAGGCCGCGTGTGGTACTGGTAGGAGGCGCCCTGCAATACACATTGGATCGATTTCCGCCCCTGGTCCACCAAGCTCTTCATGCCTCCGAGGTTGCTACCATACTCGCCTGGGGGGATAGCATCCTTGGCTTGATACATAGGTAGGCCACCATGAGTCATTGTATAGGTCTGATATGCGTTCAGTTCACCTCTAACGGTGCTTACTGAAATCGAATGCAGGACTCATCCCTCGAACCGATCAGCGCAGAAAGCTTAATCCTTTATCCATCTGCCTAAAGTCTACATTGAAGAGCACTATCTATCCCCAATAGTACGACTTATAAATATGTTAATGTAGGAAGCCGCAAACAAAGCTTCGTCATATCCCAGTTTAAATAAATTACGCTAGGTACACCTTTTA
>MQTX01000102.1:1421189-1433455 GCA_009735665.1 Angiostrongylus cantonensis
TATATATATATAGTTGTTTGCTGGACATTCAGGTATTGGCAATCAAAAGAAGACGAAGAAAAGAAGAGATCTAAACATGGAAACTGATCTAAGCGTAGATGTTATAGTGCTGCCGGTTGAGAAGAAAGGTTTGATTCAAGTTTTATTTTCATAGAAGTGCTGTGCCTCGTCTACGATTAGGTCCTACGATCCTTCGAGGTCCTACGATTAGGCCTCGATCCTACTTAGGCTATACCGGACAGCATTATGCACGTAGGTACATGACACACTTATCGTATGAGTTTCCTGTTTGTCTCGGCGTAAATTCCGCTGATCACCTTCAGATTTGGGTCAGCAGCGATCACTCTATATCTGCGTGTCACGAACGGCATCCTTGCTAATTCTTCTGGCCGCACTCATTACCATAGCCCTGTGTGCGACCATTACATTTGTCGCCACCAAACGATCCAATTCGTACCAGAAGACCATGGATGCTTTTCATTGAACTATGAATTTGAAAACGATGTACTACTTCAGCAAAAGCGATGCAGCAGTGTTGCTGATCACTTGCTTTCTTAACATGTACCATAACACTGGATTTCTTCTTTATTTTCACAGCCTCGCGAAGTCACTATACCCCACTTTTGGAAAATCAACGCTTTATTGAAACAGTTCCACTCTTTCTGATCTTCACAGATACTCTTTCAGCAACCTTCTATTTCATATCTTTCCTGTATTCCTATGAATATGTAGTTTTGCTGCAATATGTCTTACAGTAGAACGTCTAGTCGTGTTTAGTTTCATGTCGTCAATATATCTCCTGTGAGCTATGTCATCTATCCTTTTAATCGTTTACCAGCTGTTACTTATGTGTAAACTCAAGAGGACTTAAGCCATCTCTGACTCTTTGAATAAATTTGTTACACGAAGCACATTGAATTCGAAATACATCTTTGCAGCCACTTGGCTGTTATATTGATCTAAGTACTGTAGTTGGCAAGAAAATAAGAAAATTGTGCATAGGTTTACTCCTAGTTCTTATTGACTGTCCATGACACTCACCCATGTGAGGGGTTCAGAACCGGATGGTCGGAAATTCACGAGCGAATCAGTCGAGAAGCGCATTGCCCAAGTGATGCGCAGCGAGTTGTGCACAAATCCATGGCGATATCCTCGTGTTTATTCGGAGATGGCCGTAGATTCAACGAATGAATATCTTGCCCACGTTACGTAGGTTTGGCTTACAGTTTGCGTAGAAACAGAGATAATCTATGCTTACATGTATGGGTGGCCCTTTCAGCGCAGTGATTAGAGGTGTCTGCGATACACATGGGTTAGATCCCGTGCCTTTGGCCTACCATGCCTTCTATTCCTTCGACGTTGGCATATCGGCATCAGGCCTGTTTGAGGGGCTAGCAGCACTGAGTCGATACATGGGTGACCATCACGAGTCATTATATAGACCAGATATGCATTCAGACATCTCTAATGATGCTTAGCGTAGTCGAAAGCATGACGCATCCCTTAGAGATTGATCAATACCGTGGGCTTTACCCTTTATCTTTCTAGATGGTTGAACATAGGTTGAACGCTGGTGATACAGAATAGTGTCAAATAAAGCTGCTATGCAAGCTGTAGTCGAACTCCTTATACAACACGATGGAGCAATAAACTTGTATGTATTCGCTATACAGCAGTTGATGACATTCTTAAAGGTGCACCTTAACTACTTAGTCTTCAGATGGTCTGAAAAGTGTCACACCCAGACAGTTGCTAGTGAGAAAGCGACTGGCACCAAAACTTCCCATTCCATTTATGTTTAAAGTGGAAGTACCAGTAACCGATCTCCGGCCATTACTCTACTACGATTACAGTACCGATTATTGTTCCGTCATCTGCGCTACACAAGAGGAAATAGAGAAATGCTTTTAGTTACGGAGCGAACATTCAGAGTACACACCATTCACTCGAGAGAAACAGAAAGAAAACTGGGTTGCATTCCTGAACGATCAAATTAACCAATCTGGAAACGGCAGCATCATGGAGTGATATCACAAGCCAAGTAGCAAGAACATGCTGGCTCATTACCTCCCTCTCACCTTTCACACAGAAAAAGGATGCTTGAAAGAAATATGTTTCGAACAGCCACCAGTGCGTGCGCAGTAAGAGAGCAGAAAGAAGAATGCCTGAAACTGGCGCGGCAAATAGCCATTTCCAGTGGTTCTGAAATGGTCACTATTCAGAGGGGGTTATAGGGAAAACCATGCTTATAAACTATATGTCTAGTAAGAATAGGGTCTCGTTTATTTTTTACTTTATTTCCAACGAAGAAAGTGTAAGGTAACGTTGCTTTGAAAGGGCTGGTCTAGAGAATTTGGCAACAGTAATTGAAATAGCACTGAGCACTCCATGAGACCAGCTAGTTCGCAACCACCCATATTGCCTTCCATGCAGAACGCAAAATTGCATAATTTGTCTTAATGATAGGGATGGTGATTACATGAGTTCGAGTACGGTGCACTTGATCCCTTGTAAAGCGTGTGGGAACGAATATATTTGGGAATATCGAACATATCGAGGAGGATGGACTACTACGTGTCTGTAGTAACGAGCACCTAGATGTTAAGCATAAAATAAACGAAGTACTTCACATGACGCGTATAGAGCGAGACATAACGGGGAGGGTTTTGAAGTAAAAGTTACCATCTTTGTACAAGAATTTAAAAATTCGGCTCTTAAAACCGCCGAAGCATTCCGGATAAATTCCAAGCGTTCGCGGATAAACCATAAAAGGAATACCTCATTGTCAAGTTAGATTTCACGCAATGTCTCAGAATGACATTTTGATGTGGGAAGGGCTGATCTATGTGTGGTCTGCACGCTTGGTCGCCACGTGTAATACTCAGTGAAAGTTTCATAGAAAATGGTGAATGTGTAAAGAAGCTCTTTTTATATCAAACGCGACCGAAAGTTTGGTAGTACTGTTTTTTTTTGTTGAAATTATGGAGATGACAGACTGATTAGGTTGCGGTTAACTTGGTCTTTCTAGTGTCAGAAGATGGTGAAGTCCGTTGATGCGGCAGCTGTTGTGAACAAACAATATGCAATAACAACATCTGGAGGACTTGTCAAGAAACTATCGAGTCACCATGAAAGTACTGAGATAGAAGCATTAACTAAAGACGGAAGAATCAAAGTGGTTCTACTCAGTACATTGGCGAATTCGAGATTAGTAGATATTACAGAAATGATTGATTATGAGTCCAAATGCCAATTAGTACATGCTTCTAAGGAATACTGCGTGACATGCAATTGATATTGGAATTACATTCCAGGCCCACGGGCAATATAAGCGCCTTAGGCTAATCCTGTACCGTGATAGTGTAAGACTGTAATGAGACCCTGGAAAAGTATGTGGATCATCCCATGATCTACTGCGTAATGGATGAGAATATTTTTGAGTGTTCCGGTGTAAGACTACGATATTACCTCCATTTTAAATAAATATCGGTTCACCTTCTCATTGTGCTGGAATCTTTTTGGAACTGCCTATAATGTTCATGGAGGTTCACCTCCTTGAAAACGCCTCCAAAATTGAAATATTTCACAGTTGTATTATGAGAGCGGACAAACAGTAAACCACTGCCAAGAATCACATCCAATCCTTGAAAAACGTAGTCGCAAGTTTGTAAATTTCTTTGAAATCTAGAATGAGAGAATGAGAGCTGCTTGTGATGAGACGATCATCTAGCGCTTTAGAACGGCTACCTTGATACGTCATGGAATGAAAAGTGTTGCTCGAGCAACAAATTAGTGCCCACATTGAAAAAGCGCTGCTATTCGTGAGATCATTCGTGAAGGTGAATCATTGAATTAGCC
The DNA here is from genome assembly GCA_009735665.1 of Angiostrongylus cantonensis. NCBI lineage: Eukaryota > Metazoa > Nematoda > Chromadorea > Rhabditida > Metastrongylidae > Angiostrongylus > Angiostrongylus cantonensis. Next base: position 1,425,048 of record MQTX01000102.1, read on the forward strand.
CAGTAGCTAAATAAAGAAAGGCCTACGTGCAAGAAACATCTTTATCTGGAATCCCATCAGCACTGACTTGATAGATCACTAGGCCGCTAGAATTCATTGTACAGGCCATACTTCCACTCGATGACATCAACGAAGTTAGAAACGGATTCGAATGCATGATGCATCCGTTAAGGACTAGTCAACACCGAACCCCTTTTCCCCTTCCTGCTTTTCACTCCTAAACTATTGACGTAAGCCGCAATGTGAAGTGTTGATCTCGAGAACAAATATGATGGAAAGAGCTTTATGGTTGTTACATCAGCTCTTAATGCTAACCTTTTATTTGTTGTCTACTACATTTTTTTACGGCAGAGTATGATGCGAAATGCAACCACAATGATGCTGAAGTGTTTGCAAAACTGCGGACCGCAGGTGCCTGCGGTGGGGAACGAACGCGCATTTACTCTCTTCAGGGTCTAACGCACTCACCACCACACCATACGGGTCCTTCGCTTCGCTTGTCTCTCAGCTAATTCTATCGATCAGATCCATCAGCAATCACCTGTCAGCATGATTGATCTGGCGAGCACAAATTGGCATTGGATCCAGTTAAGCTCAGGCAGCAGTTGAAATCAGAAAGCTAACTTTTTATTTGCTGCCTACTATAATTTTTAACGGTAGAGTAAATTTTAAGAGTGGCCAGTTGTTAATCATTTCAGATTTTCGAAATATTGTAAAATCGGAATCCTAATTTTACCGTAGTTCGAAAACCCATTGAAGTGCTGAAAATATCTAAAGTGCTTCGAGATTGTGTAAGCGTTTTTGCAATGCTACAGTTTCCCTAACATTTTTGTTATTCTAGTTTTGAAATGTTTTGATTCCTGAACAATTATTTAAGCAGAAAAGATTGAAATCGTTGTTAGGCTTATGTGATAAAAATTCTTTGTTCCATTTGGGTTGCCTTCATCGAGTGAGGGATATATAATTGTTCCAAACCATAGTATGCATCTTTCCATCACCCATCACATCAGTTCATCAAGTTCTTCCGATCAACAGCTCAATGCCTACGCTTTATCTACCCTTTTCTACTTTCCTAAAACTTTTACACATCTTCCATATTGCGATGCTATTTAATTTCCAAGGCCAATCTACAAATTTGGCATTGGTAAAAGAAATGCGATAGTGTAACAATTGATCTTTTCAATTTTCCATTCGAGCACGCTCTTTCATGTGTGATTTCTTCGCTTCTCATTAACAGAAGGACTACATTATTATTTTCTTATAAATTTAAAAGTAACATTAACGGAAGCAAAGCGCTAAAATAGGCTGATTACTGAAGAAGGGCCTTAATAAGCCAAAGCAGCATGTAGAGAAAAGGCTCACAATACGCAATACATTGAGCCCAGGCTCTAGCAGCGCCCAAGCTGATCAAGCTAGCTCTCCTTTCATGGCCGGGTGATCGGTACCGTACTTCCTTAGAAAGGCAGCAGCACTAACTTTATACAACTATGAGCCAGCGAAAGACATTTAATTTCCCGGATATGTATTCAATCGCTTCTACGAAGCTTGTTGAAGTCGTATGCTTCGCGCGGTCCTCAGGGGCTACTTGATACGGAACGTTTCATCCTTTATCCCTCATTCTACACCTACATTGGGAACAGAAGCTAAATCAACAGCGGAAAGCGGTGATGGTCGGTGCAACGTTCGATAACAAATCAGTGACCGTTTCAAGTTTCGAACTTGCTAACGACCAACAAACTGCAGTCAAGCGATTTCGATCCGTCAGCCAGCACTTATTCAGGCGTTCCACACAAATCGCTTAAACATCTTATTCTGATTCGGAGCATTTTAATGATGTCTCATGGTTTTATAATCAGAGTTGTGATTCTTCATTTTTCTGCATTCCAGATAGAATCGATCATGTCACGAAATTCACTCATAGAAGTTTAAGTCACAGTTTGGAGAAAAGAATTTTTCTGTCGTATTCCAATCAAAGTTCAACGTTATGTGAGATCGAAAAATTTGTCTGAGCTATGATGAGCTGTGAGTTACATTCTGCTCTTTTGACTAGGCTGTGTATCAAGTTTTTGATTTGGCTAGTGGGGATGATAGAATACTCGAAAGATATAAATTCGCTTTCAGTATAGGTTATTAAAGGTCTCCATCAACCTTCCAAATTTAGTAAAACCTTGAAGGTGGAAAAGATAAAGAATAAAAAATTCTTCGATTTGATCGATCTTTTTAGCTGCACCATGCTCGACTTCATTACATATTGTTGAGGGGGCGGAATGCACGTTGATCTTTTGGGAGCCCGGCGGCCTATCAAGCCAGTGTTTTTTTTCCTCCCAAGCAGGTCTGGTACCGGCCACCCGGTCGACAAAACCACATCGTATTGCAGGGTATCTTTAACCACTGCGTCACACGAACTACTAAAACATGGTGAAGGAAAAAGCCGAATGACAGAGAGCCATAGGAAAATGCTTCAACGGACTCAATGTATTCATCACCCTCTCTCCATAGAGTAACGAAATCACGGAGAATCGCAAGTAAGGCGAAACACCATGTCATTGTTTATCTCACCTCTTTCATTGACAGATTCGTAGAAAGGCTGTCTCGATTTTTCTCACAACGAATAAAACGCCGTAATTTTCGCGAAGTAATTTTGAAAGACTTGAAGCGACATCGAAAAAAAGATCGTGAATATCTAATTGTAGGACCATCGAGAATTTTTACAAGGAAAATGTACACGACATCACTAAAACATTGTCTCTCTAAACTAGCTCTCAGGATGTCATGGTCTCGAACGATGTTCGATGTGCAGATACCTAGCTCTGCTTTAGTTAGTCGCCGTAATTGACTAAGATCTACGCAGCTATTCAATTATTAGTCGTTATTCGTACAGTTCAACTGGGAAATAAGAAATTAAAAAGTGACACACAGGAAAATTGCTACTAGACATACCTACATGGAAAAAGTACACCCTCTGCAATCCATGTTGGAAAGCTGCAGCGCACTCCGAAGATCCATTTGATACTCAACCTGCATTCAGCGACACTCTTGACGAAAGGGAAATCCTCGAAGAAAAGCCGAGTGCGCAAGCAAACGTTGGAAGAACTTTCTGGATGATGGATAGAGGAAACGAATAAAGTGCGAGGAGTGCTGGAATCCGTGCAGTAGATGTGAAAGTTGGGTCTAATAAAATCCAAAAAATGCACTTTCAGAAGGTAAAAACGGCGTAGTAGTAATGTTGCCTTTTAACGAGCAAAAGAATTTGGTTCGAATCGGGAAACAAACCTCAGTCGAACGCCATGTGATGTACTCTTTTAGGTTAAAAATTTGGAAATTTCTTCATCCTCAAACTGGGCGAGTTAAAAATCTCGGTGTTTTTGAAGCCTAAACCTTTTTTTGTTTTTCGCAAAACTGCAATCTTTCCTTCACTTGGGTAGATGAAAAATAAATTTAAACGAGAAATGATCGTTCCGCCACGGAAGGCGTTTTGTCGCTCTGGCGCCACCTCTCACACCACCAAGAAAGTCGTGAAGATCCTGCTTGATCCAGTGATTTAAAAGCGGGCAGCAGCCGATAGCCACCCACTAGAATTCGACGAGTATCGAGATGTTTCCTCACCAATTCTATGGACACTATATACTATATTGCTCCAATATTGCATTGGTTTAGTAGTGAAGTCTAGACGATGTCGAATAGTTTAAATCAAAGATCTAGATTATAATAATTCCAAAATGTAGTCTCCCCTTATACACTCTTTCTGATCTATAAATCCGATCAGAATAGTAGCAGAGTCATCACATGAAGTCAATATAGCGTACTTTTTATCTCACACAGGATTCTCGCTCAGCGCGTTGTGCTCGTATTTGGTGCATTTTCCCTATGTACAGTACTCGTGTTCACTTCATTATTCAGAATGGTGAGAACAGCAGTGTCAGTCGGCGTTCTATGTGGAATGACTTGCGTGGTAGCGTGTCTCTGGGCAGGCGTCATCATCGTCAACGACATCAATCAGATGTATCGTGACGTCATGGGCGAGCTGGGATCATTTCGAGTTGGTATTACCCACCAAGCGATCATATTGCTAAAAGCACTGATTTTACATTGAAAATTGAAACATGCTTTTCTCCTCTGAGTAAAACAGTAATACATAGGGTCGAAACGCCGAGGACGTTAAAGTTCTCTAGTGCCTTTACTAGGTCCTTCAATTTTTGGTCGTCTAAGGTTCACAGCATTCCATAGATTTGTCATAGGACCCTAGATTTCTCTACCTTTTCTGATGTCATAGGTTGTTTGCTTGTGAAAAACTAGTTGAAAAGGCAGAAATGTTTACAGAATGTTGCTGACGATACTTGGGACGAAATGATGATGATGAGAAGCGGTGGCGACACTGCAGAACACTACGTTCGAGGAATACTCGGTCGGCATAAAAGAAACTACAATCAATGCAGTAAGTATCCTTCCTCTTCATACCTGCTTTCAGTGAGTTTCCTGCCTCTCAAAGGCTGCTTTCTTCTAGGAATTTTTGGTTCCGATATTCGCTATGGACTCTTTCAATGTAATACCTTAAAAAAGTGTACAATCAGTTATCTCTCACCTGAATTAGCTATGGTTTTATTCAAAAATCTGTGTTAGCAATGTATTTTTTTCATTTTTGTGGAATTATTGATTTGTCACCCAGATAATTAAGCAGTTCATTAGAGAACTGAAGCAAGCACTAGACAACGTACATAACAAGCACCATCAAAAATGTAATAAAGGTGAACTATACACAATTTTTCAGTTATTCTTGGTCATTATTTTTCTGTCCAGGCATCTGCTAGTTTTTTAGGCTGCGGATTGCCTGCTCATAACTGCCCACCTGGTCCACCTGGGCCTCCTGGAGTAGCTGGTGAGCCAGGAGAGATTGGACAAGACGGAAAAAACGGTCCTACTGGGCTTCCCGGACTTATTATTGCTCAAGTTAATGACTTTCCAAAAGGATGTATTAAATGCCCGCAAGGACCTCCTGGACCAGATGGACTACCTGGGCAGGAGGGATTCCAAGGTATGCCAGGAAAGCCAGGAGAACTTGGGGCACCAGGAAAAGACGGATTGCCTGGAGCTCAAGGCGAGCCAGGAGATCAAGGACCACCTGGAAGTGACGGACAACCTGGAATGCCTGGATCGCCTGGAAGAGATTGTCTTACTGGAAAAGGCAGGTGTTTTTGCGAATGTTTCACTCTTTTCATGTGGATAAATCATCACTTTTAGGATTGCCAGGACTGCCTGGCCGCCCAGGTCTCCCTGGACCACGTGGTCCTCCTGGAATGGAGGGCTCCCCTGGAGAGCCAGGAATAGATGGAATTGTAGGGCCGCCAGGACATCCTGGGAAAGATGGATTTAATGGAATGGATGGTACACCAGGACAGGCTGGTCCTCAAGGAAATGTCGGTAGTGATGCTGAGTACTGCCCATGTCCTGAAAGAAAGTTCAAGTTCTAGATTGAATGGCCACCGACCACTTAATGAAAGATTTCTGAGCATTTTTGTTTTTTTACTTTAAAACACAAAAAATTCCATACCGTATCAGGTCAAAATATATCCCTCAAACGGCTATAGCATTTTATTTATGAGGTAGGATTAGGAATAACGGTGGATTTTGAAAGAAACCTTTATAATGGTGTAATTCCATATAGACATAACGTTATTAATTGAGATTGAAGCACTTGGAACGAAAATACCATATTTTTATCCAACGAATTATAAACTTGTTTAACCCGGTGCCTGGAAATGTGAAGCTGTGTAAACGAAGAAACTATTGATATCAGCTTCAGCAATGGTTCGACTTTTAAAGATTTTGACCAGCATAAGTTGAGAAGTTATTTAAAGGACTAAAAGCTCGTTCGCGAGAAGTCGGTTGGGCAGCTAGATGAGATAGAATTTCGCAGTTCAACTCGTTCATCTATTCCAGTGCTAGTCGCAGAACCTGTCGTGATCAAGGAGTGGAATTCTTTATAACCCGCAAACATCAGCCAATGCTGCGTTTTGCCACTTTCCTGACATTAGCTACTCATTTTGATGTTTTCCAAAAGATCCGGAATGTTATGGACGCCCCCTGGTGCAAATTCGGCTTTAAGAAGTTTTAAGGATTTTCGGTCCATCAAATGATCTGAACGCCGACAGTTTTCGTGTGGAATCCACTTGTCATCTCACGTCACAATATGTTTAAGCGATTGTTCGTTTTTGTAATCTAAAAGAAATTAAGGTAAATGTCACAGCGAAGGTCTTTTTGTTCTTCAATAATTTCGGAAAACATTCACTCATTAAGAATTTTCAGCTTCCGAATTTTTAAAGTTGGAAGCATTTCTTGACTAGCTCTAAGTTCCTCTGTCGAGTGTTTTTAAAGGGTTGGGTAAGGACATTTCTATAAGTTAGTTTTAATCACTTTTGGGTAAGCCGTCAAGATTCTTAAGCACGAAGTTTTCTGCAAAAACCTTCAGAACAGTCTGCACCGAGAGCGTTTAAAACCATTTTCATGGCCCATACTTAGAAGGTTATTTTGACTTGGTCCCGCTGCCCTGGTTCAACTCATGAAGCAAAACGAAACAAATTTTTATCAAGAAAGAATAACTTTGTCCAGCCTAAAGAAGCTTTTTACATAAAAAGTAATGTAAGACTCACAACTAAAAATTCAGCACTTTTTTGTCAGAACCCAGCACATGACTATGACCGGCTCAAAGCCGGTTGGGATTGGAACACGTTTAGCACAGTTTTAATTCGACCCCTTTTAGAATGAGGTGCATTAAAAAATGATCACAAATGGAAAAACAAAAGCAAAAACACTAAAGTGTGTTAGTTGGAGCTTGACTTTTTCTTCAAATAAACATTCAAAGAGGAGTCCGGATCTATGTGAGTTACACAAATTCAGGCGCTGATGTATAGCGCTTAGCATATTTGTTATAGACGACTTGCAGTTTCACGTGGATTTTAGATTGATCCAGCGATCAAGGCTACTCATCTCTTCATACCTCCACAGTTGGAGGATTGGTACCAGATTTATCTAAAAAGGTGATAAACACTGTCGTAATACAACAAGAATGGTGCTGAGATACTTGCAAAACTACGAACCGTAGGTGTCTGTGGTGGGGATGGGACCCCTTACTACCACCACAACATGCGGGTTTTTAGCTTCCATAAACGGCAACAAGTAAAAAGTTAACATTGTGATTTCAACTGCAACCTCAGCTTAACCGCGTTCAAAGCCGATTTGGACTGCCGAGCTCAATCCAGTTGACGGGTGATTGCTGATAGCACTAATCAATCGATAGAACTAGTTAAGAGACAGACGAAACGAAGGGCTCGCATGGTGTGCTGGTGAGCGCGTTAGCCCCTGAAAGGATAATAGCGCGTTCGTTCCCCTCCACAAACTTCTGCGGTCCTAAGTTCTGCAAATATCTCAGCATCATTGTGGTTCTATTTCGCATCATACTCTGCCATGGAAGATTGTATAAGGCAGCAAATGAAAAGTTAAGACTGCCTTGATGTCAGCTTTTTAGTTACTGCCCATGATGATTTTTCACGGCAGGGTTTGATGTGAAATGTTACCACAATAATGCCAGGATAGTTGCAAAACGTGGACCGCAAGCCAGATTGAACTGCGAGTACCTCTACCTGGCCCCACGTGTTATGCACTGTACTATTGAGACTCTTGTTTTGCCTTCCTCTTAGCATAGCTTCAACGTCGGTTTGTGCGTTATTTAGAAAACTGGCCGAAGGAAAGGAAAAGCAAGGGTCTCAAGGGTGCAGTATGTAACAAATGAACCGTGAAAAGGGTAATCGAGTGTCAATCTGGCCTGCTGTCCCAGTTTTGCAAATATCTTAGCATTATGGTCTTAATACATTGATGGAGCAATACCACTCATTATATTAGCCCAGTATGCATTCAATCATCTTTTATGTTAAAAATTAACCCCGTCGCGATAGTGTTGGCAACACGAGTGATTTGCACAAATCGTACACTATCTCCATATGCAACCATTTAACTGTACAACGCACCATGCCATGAGTGACCCAGTACTTCTGTTGGTATCGCTATCATATTACATTTTTCCACAACTTTGTTCATAATATATTATATTGTACTATTCGCTCATTTGCGTCACTTGATTTTTGTGGTCCAAATGCATGGTGTGAATACCATTAGTCGACATCGTCCTTTCACTTCAGATCTGCTCAGTGGATTCCGTTCACTTGCGGGACATGAGACTTCGAAAGGTAGTAGTCTTCCTTTATTGAAACACAGTTTTTAGTGAGAACGTAACCACGGTTAACTTGTGACACTGCTATGGAATGAGCACTGCGTTGCAGACCATCATTCGACACTCGCCTAAGGGTACAGTAGAGCAGTAGAACACTGGGAAGAATTTCCGTAAAATCAAACAT
>MQTX01000102.1:1433641-1553480 GCA_009735665.1 Angiostrongylus cantonensis
ATATATATATATAAAGCGTTTGTGGTGCAGTGGTCGGAGGTTTCCTGAAACTGAAACAACGCACACACGTGGAATAGATCCCGCATCCATTGGTTAGTGTTGGCAACACGAGTGATTTGCACAAATCGTACACTATCTCCATATGCAACCATTTAACTGTACAACGCACCATGCCATGAGTGACCCAGTACTTCTGTTGGTATCGCTATCATATTACATTTTTCCACAACTTTGTTCATAATATATTATATTGTACTATTCGCTCATTTGCGTCACTTGATTTTTGTGGTCCAAATGCATGGTGTGAATACCATTAGTCGACATCGTCCTTTCACTTCAGATCTGCTCAGTGGATTCCGTTCACTTGCGGGACATGAGACTTCGAAAGGTAGTAGTCTTCCTTTATTGAAACACAGTTTTTAGTGAGAACGTAACCACGGTTAACTTGTGACACTGCTATGGAATGAGCACTGCGTTGCAGACCATCATTCGACACTCGCCTAAGGGTACAGTAGAGCAGTAGAACACTGGGAAGAATTTCCGTAAAATCAAACATTGAGTTATTTCATTCGTAGATCTATTTTTACACCCTTACTTCCATCTATGTGAGACTCAACAATACGTGGGGCCTCCCCATGTGGAGGATATATGGTTAAGTTATGATCAACGCCGCCATTGTACTTGCTCTGAGACAGTAGTAGATTAATGATATTAGTTCTATGTGCCTGCAATGCTGGACCAAAATTTACCTTCTATGTATATACATATATGTATGTTTATGAATATATATATTCACTACCGCATTATCCCATTCCAATGTTCGCATAACGTTCTGGAGGGTGGCTGTAAATAATTTTGGCGGGATGGTATCGCCTTGCTTAACTCCTGTTTTGACGTCAATGTTAGTATCGTTATAGAATGGTGATATCTTGTGTAATGCTGAAATGTTTGCAAAACTGCGGACTGCAGGTGTCTGCGGTGGGGAACGAACGCGCCATTATTCTTCCCGGAGGGTAACGCGTTCACCACCACACCATGCGGGCCTTCGTTTCGCCTGTCTCTCAGCTAGTTCTCTCGATCACTGCCATCAGCAATCACCCGTCAACGAGATTGATCTCATACTCCCCGGAAACGACAATAGCGCGTTCGCGTGTGGCGCAGTGGTTGGAGCACGTGAAATGCGCCCATGGCCCACCAAGCTTTCTATCCCTCCGGGGTCGGTAAATTGGTACCAGACATGTCTGTGAGGGTAGCAGCACTGGCTCGATGCATCGGTAGGCCAATGCGTGTTATTGTAAAGGCCAAATATGCATTCAGTTACCACCAAACGATGCTAAATGAAGTCGAATGCATGTAGCATCCCTCAGGGATTAAGCAATGCTGAGGGCTTTATCCTTTTTACCTTTTATGTATATATGTATATATATATATGTATAATCTCCGGCTATAAAATATAAGTCGGTTGGAGAAAAAAATTCTGGAATTAACTAACAGGGAATTGCCTCCTGGACTATTAAGCTAACATGGGGTTGTTAATTTTTCGGCTAGCATTTTGATGTCCTCGTCTTCTTCAGAGCCGGATTGATTCGATTCGATGATGCACAGGTAGTCGCCTTTGCGATGTCTTGAGAGTGAAGTACATGGAAGGCGGTTAGTAGTTATTTCCAACTAGTAAGCTCCATGTCTGCTGTAGTAGAGCAAGTAGCCTTGAGCACACCTAACAACCACGAAAGAACTCGGCACGCTATATGTTGCATTCAGTCTCTGAAAACTGTAAAACAAGTGTGCCTCATTCTCTCTAGCCCAAATGAATTTCTAATACGAAATCGGAGAGGACGAGTGCGGATAGGCTGTTAAAATTTCAGGGTCATTCCTGAGCTCCTAAATCTGGGAGGACTAGGGCGATGATCAGCATTTTTAATGCACTCACAATAACATATTTCCTGTTCACTGAGGGTCTAATGATGTCAGATAAGAAGAGTGAGAAGGAGTTATCGGACTGGAAGGGATGGGGTTTGTTTCTTAGACATGTGACAGGACTTTGCTATGAATATCGATTTATTCCAACAACCCAAATCGCGCCGGCTTGGACAATCTTCGTTGTCTACGCTCCAAACTCATGGTGTGGGGTAGGTAAGGTCGAGGAATTCTAAATGGACCTATTGCATTTCTACACAGAAGATTATGCCTCGTATAAGGTTATCAATGACAACTTCAACGTTTTAAGTGGATTCAGAAAAGCGTCTGAAAAAATCTCATAGTGAACCAGTGATAATGTGAAGAACATGTACGTGGTTGTGTAAGTTCACCGTAATGATCACAACAACCTATGCTAATTTGCGAACACAGAAAGGGCTCTATCAGCGTGGGAGTCCCCAAAAAAGCAAACCACAAAGTTATTATGAAATCACATGCTCAAATGCAAACTGAAGGTGAATACAACTGAATGCGATTTACTAAACCGAATTTCAATTAACCATGGCCTGAATAGTCAATACATTTGATATAATATAGTAATGCATAACAGATAATATAGAACGTACAATAATGCATAAAAGTATGTAACAATATGTAAAATGAAACGTGTAATAGTATACAATATGATGGTATAATAATAATAATAACATAATGGTATCTTCCTAACGGTTTACCGCCTTATCGTGGCTGTAGTAGAGCAAGTAGCCTTGAGCACACCTAACAACCACGAAAGAACTCGGCACGCTATATGTTGCATTCAGTCTCTGAAAACTGTAAAACAAGTGTGCCTCATTCTCTCTAGCCCAAATGAATTTCTAATACGAAATCGGAGAGGACGAGTGCGGATAGGCTGTTAAAATTTCAGGGTCATTCCTGAGCTCCTAAATCTGGGAGGACTAGGGCGATGATCAGCATTTTTAATGCACTCACAATAACATATTTCCTGTTCACTGAGGGTCTAATGATGTCAGATAAGAAGAGTGAGAAGGAGTTATCGGACTGGAAGGGATGGGGTTTGTTTCTTAGACATGTGACAGGACTTTGCTATGAATATCGATTTATTCCAACAACCCAAATCGCGCCGGCTTGGACAATCTTCGTTGTCTACGCTCCAAACTCATGGTGTGGGGTAGGTAAGGTCGAGGAATTCTAAATGGACCTATTGCATTTCTACACAGAAGATTATGCCTCGTATAAGGTTATCAATGACAACTTCAACGTTTTAAGTGGATTCAGAAAAGCGTCTGAAAAAATCTCATAGTGAACCAGTGATAATGTGAAGAACATGTACGTGGTTGTGTAAGTTCACCGTAATGATCACAACAACCTATGCTAATTTGCGAACACAGAAAGGGCTCTATCAGCGTGGGAGTCCCCAAAAAAGCAAACCACAAAGTTATTATGAAATCACATGCTCAAATGCAAACTGAAGGTGAATACAACTGAATGCGATTTACTAAACCGAATTTCAATTAACCATGGCCTGAATAGTCAATACATTTGATATAATATAGTAATGCATAACAGATAATATAGAACGTACAATAATGCATAAAAGTATGTAACAATATGTAAAATGAAACGTGTAATAGTATACAATATGATGGTATAATAATAATAATAACATAATGGTATCTTCCTAACGGTTTACCGCCTTATCGTGGCTGAGAGGTGTTCCTGGGTGTCGAGCTGTGATCTACAGCGGAGGGATCCATCCACTGGATGGGTTTCCCAAGCTGAAAATGAGTCCGGCGTTTCCATCAGGAAGCTAAGAGTAAGCCAATACCAGAATCCGTCACTGTCCTGGTACCGAACTAGTCGCTCGGTGGTAAATCTCCCTCTGATCCACAAGGGTGGCGACTGTCTGTGGTGGTGAAGACGTAGGACAGACTTCACCCCTGGCTAGCCTCGGAACTCCAGGAAACCACAATGGCTAAATCAGCAAAACTCAGTGAAAATGGAGATTATGCTGAGGCCCACGAAACCGGTGAGGACGAACCATCCAAGTATCCAAGTATAACAATATAATAGTGTAGTGGCAATAACACATTGTATGACATATTATAATATTGTGAAGGTGAATAGAGTTGAATGTGCTTCAGTAAACAAAGAAAAGAGACGATATCAATTAAAACATGTTGAAGTAGTAAGTGGAAACACCACATCCTTTACGACGCAGCTGTCCCGATGTTTTATGGAGGATCGGACAAACAGTTTCGCACAAGATTCTTTTTTTCCGCCAAATGTAAAAAAGTTCTGCATTTAAGAATTAGAATCTCAAAACATTCGTAAATTCAGATTTGCACTCTTCTTTGCTAGCTTTGTAGAAATGCCGTTATTAACCAAATCGGTGAGGAAAGAGCCTACCCTATTCACAACACCTTCGCGTAGGTGCTAAAAGAGCCGGTGGTTAGCGAGTGGCATGTCTCCCACATCCAATCACCAACTTACTTCTGGACCTGTAAAACGCTGCAGCGGAAAGGTGAAGAAGGATCTAAAAGACAGAGAACCATCAGCACTCTCTGAACGCCTGCCGAATTCTTCACAATCACAAGATTGAGAAGATCGCCTTCTAGTGTCCATATGAAACAATCACTGCTTTCAAATAAAAATGTAATGGAGAAAATCGTCCGTGACTTCTTTAAATATCTTTGCGATCCACATCCACTCTGGCGATGATTAGGACCGGAATCCGAAGAGCATAGGCCACTCCTTGTTAAGACCTATTTATACGGGATTCCACAGGCGTCCAGCAAATAAACCACTGACTGATTGGTCTCATTTCTTCAGGAAGATCCCGGAACGAAATCGTTATGCTCCTGGAATCCTTTTAGAGGACGAAACCTAATGGGATACTGTTGCAAGCAACATGGACTTTACTGATATCTGTTAGTATTGGACATGAGTTATTGGACGACTAACGAAAGAACAGGTAAAAAGGGTAAAACTCTCGACGTTGATCAATCCCTGAGGGGATGCCCCGTGCATACGACTTTATTAAGGATCGCTTGGAGGTGATTGAATGCATATCTGTCCTTTATAATGACTTGCGGTGGTCTACCGATGTATTGAGCCACTGCTGCTATCCTCCCAGACATGTCTGGTACTATTCGCCGATCCTGGAGGGAAGGAAGGTTTGGTAGGCTATGGGCGCAGGGATCGATTCCACGTGTTTGTTGCATGGCGCCTCCGACCACTGCACCACACTCCACGCGCCCTATACACGTGGAGAGCAAGTATTCTAGGTCAAAAGTAATAGATCTTATGCGTAATTGTCTCGGTTTCCTTATGTCGAATTGCGTTCTTGAAAACTGTTATGGAGTAAAGTTTCACCTGGAAACACCCATTTATTAATCATGACGGCAATACTAGTTTGATAACAGTAACTGTAGTACAGCATTTGATAGTGTTTTGTGAACAGTGGCGTGCATGGCTTATGGAAATTTCCGTTAACAATGAGAGAATCGACCACAAAACCACAGTCGCACCGGTCTCGTCTTCGGACCTTAGGCTTCAGAACCACATTTGACGCTTTGACTTGCATCCATCTCTATTATCAATAAAATCCTCCTTCACAACAAAGTTCCAGTGATTTCTTTCCACTACTTAGAAGTGAATTGCGCGAAAGATCTAACTAACTCAATGAAATATGAATTGGATGCTTGTTCTACTTCATCTCTGAGTTCCAGTTTCCAATTAAAATCATGAAAAATAGAAATCTGACGCAATAGCTACTGGATTTATCTACTGGTAGTTGATAGATGGGCGCGTGGGGCGCAGTGGTTGGGGGCGCCACTGCGGCGCACACGTGAAATGGGAAGCAACACACCCATAAAGAGGCATTATCTGCGTTAGGAAGCGTGTGGCGCAGTGGTTGGAGTCGCCACTGAGACACAAACGTTGCGTCGATCATCGGCGCCCAAGGCCCACCAAACCCTCCATCCCTCCGGGGTCGGCAAATTGGTACCAGACTTGTCTGGGAGGATAGCAGCACTGGCTCGACACATCGGCAGGCCACCGCGAGTCATTGTAAAGGCCAGATATGCATTCAATCACCTCCAACGATACTTAATGAAGTCGAATGCATGGCGCATCCCTCACGGATTGATCAACGCCGAGAGCTTTATCCTTTCATCCTTTAGTTGATAGATACGACGACTATAGTAAGGATACATGTTGATGGGCCTACAAGTACACAATTTGAGCTATCAGTTTTTGCTAGTGTCTTCTCATTATTCAGCATATTGAAACACTGAAAACGATAAACCTCCTTAACTTATCTAAAAATCCAGAAATTATCTGATTTTTGGAAATGCAATGTAAAATGCAAAAATGTAATTGCAATAGTTATTCCTTTGAGAATGGCATACGTATTGATGAAAAATTCCTATCAAACTTTCGTTTTGCCGACGGCATTGTCATCTTCCTAAGAAGTACCAGCGAAGCAGAGATGAACTCAGTGAAGCAGGGATAAAGATCGGACTTCGCATAAATCGAAAGAAGACCCAGTTCATGAAAAACCCATAGTGCGAAGAACATGAAAACATCATGAAGGAGGAATTAGATAGAAGAAGGAAAGCAGCTTGGGCCGCATTCGGGTCTCTGAAAAAGCCACCAACCAGCTGAAGAACCCTAAAGTCCGCGCTCATCTCTTCGATTCTACGGTCCTCCCAGCGCTCCGTTATGCTGCAGAGAGATGGGTTTATACTTCAACAACGTCAATAATTCTTCTCACTACTCGCAGAGCGCTTGAGCGACGTCTTCTGAAATATAACCAGCACTCTCAATATCTAGCCGGAATATGAAGCACTGACTTTCGAAATCTGTCACATCTTCGTGATCCAGGAAAATATACATCAACAGCGAAACATGGGCCGGTCACATAATAAGAAGAGTAGACGACAGATGGACGAAAAGAACAGTAGAGTGGACTCCAAGAGAATGTAAACGCCCTCTTGGGCGACCACCTACACGTTGGGCGAACGTTCGTAAACAAAGTTAATCAGCTGTACCCGCAGCTGCAGGGGTTTTACAGATCACGGTATGAGACTCGCGAGCGACACCATGATCGAACAAAACCACCACCATGGACTACGATTGCGAGAGAGGAACGAATGGCATATGTGCTGGGTCCGCACGACTCGTGAAGACGGACCGTCCAAGTATCCAGGTAAGTAAATAATAGTTCCAAGAATCGACTTTCTATCAACCTCGGCACTGGATTATAAATGCGTCATTTTCTTTCTCAGCAATCGTGAGGTTGTTCAACAGCATACGTTTATTTCCATGCAACCATATGCGACTCTGGGCGGCTGTTCTTCCTCGGTGGAAGACAGGTGAAAAAATTGGCTCTGAAAAGGGCGATTCTGCCGAAACGTCAGCTACGGTTGTGTTGCACTTGTGTTATTGTATGGAAGCAAACGTATGCTGTTTAACAACGTTGAGATTGCTGGGAGAGAAAACGAATTTATAACGTTATTGCAGCTTTTACCACGCTTCAAATAGGTAGGCGTGATTATTGCAAAATAAAAACGCTCCATAACTGGACTGGTGTTTTAGGCTGTTGCAAAAATACTTAAAGCATGGCTTGATCACTCAGCGTTATCGAACGCTCAGTCGAAAGGACGATGCTAGTAGTATCCCGTTTCGCACAAGTAAGGGATGGGATCCGAAGCTCCGATCTACGTCAACGATCGAAAATCAAAGATGCCGTTCTACACGCCAAACAGTCGAAGATAAGGTGGGCCGGACACGTAATGCGTATGAATGATAACCGATGGACAAGGGCTGTTAGTGACTGGATTCCTCGGGATGTCAAACGTACTGCAGGAAGACCACCGACCCGATGGTCAGAGTTCTTCACGAAAAGCCTAGAAGAAAGATATGATGCTCGACGAGTTTCTAAAGCGAGGAGAACCCATTGGGCTGTTCATGCCCGCGATAGGGAAAAATGGAGGATTTACTGGCGCCCGCTCGAGTAACTCGACGATCAACGGGACTACAGGTGATACAGGTGAACTTCGTACTTTAAGGTTTTGCTAGAATCTGACAAATGATATGGGTTTACCAGTCTTGTCGATTTCTTGATGAGGTTTTCTATGAGTTAGCTCAAGAGCCCTGACAGTGTTAAGACCAACAAGTTGGAATACCAAATCGTAAAAATTAGGAGGAACAGGAAAAATTGGATTAGGAAAAGCTTGCGAAGAGTAGGAGAAATGTTGGTATGCTTACTCGGATAATTAAAATGACCGTCGTGACACATCGTGCTGTCCCTAGCACTTGTTTCATTCAATTCCATTGCCTAGCAACTGCCATCCATGGAAGTCTTAGGGTTCGTGTGTGGACTGGACTGATACTTAATAAATTGTAGTGCGCCTCACTCGTCACCACGTTTAATAGTGATCATTTTTAATTCTTTCTGAAATCTTAGGACACCCTCAGCTTGAACGTTGTCAAATTTTTACAACGATAAGTAGAGAGTTTTGTGAATCGGTGGTGTTTCTTGCTTTGCGAATTGGACTCCTGAATAACAGCAAATCTCTCGAATTGACAACCTAGCGGTGAAGGATGATATAAAGAGCCGATTTAAAGCGATAATACAAAGGCATAATACACAGAAATTATTCTTGCTTCACATAAATGATTCTGGTCACAATCTAGACGTGTTTAAGTAACTCAGTTCCGCGTGAAATACGGCCTACTCAAAGGCCAAGCTCTAAGAAGAAGGCTGCTGGATGTCCGTTATCTAGCAATTAATAAGAATCGTAGATAATTTTTTTTGGACCATGTAAAAATAACAGCTTTAGAGCTTATTTACAGTTCTTGGGAACGTAGGCAATACGCGTAATCGTGAGTGGTCATTCCGTTCCTACTATGGGTGGAGTGTCACGGGAGTGAACATGGCGCGTTGAACGTAATCACGTCCTCCCAACAGATTGGTTCCGTTTTTATCGTCGAGGTTACACTGGTACTTAAACTCATAACTTTGTCGTACACTATAACACTTTGTTTGTAGAGTTGTTATCAACAGCTGCTCAGACGAAATAAAACCACTCAGCTCACCTAAATCTAGACGATAAGCTTACATTCAAAGCTTCATGTATCGAGGTGTTATTCTTTTAAAAAGAAGTACAATATTTTCTTACGACATTCGCCACATGAGGACATTCTGTAAGAACGTTTCTTCTATTTCAACTCGTCAATTGTTCTGTGCACTTCACAGTTTCGTAGTGCACCTCGGGCTCTGCGTCATCTTAGGGAACATTGGCAAAGTAATGCCAAGAGCAACCTAATGTCAGGTTTTTGCAATTGGTCAGGCAACTCTGGGTCGCCCAACGGCAAAGTTGCTGCTTATGGCATGGTAAACAGTTGCTTAGGACGGCCCACGCATAACTGAGTGACATAGGCAGGAAACCCCAACAGTTCTATCAAAGACAGACAAATCTCCACTTTAGATGGTCTTATATTTGCTAGTTATTCTTTAAAAACTGCTGTCTTTTCATCTTTCCGCCAGCTACCAGTTTTTCTTTGGTTAAGAGCACTTTTAAAGGAAGAATTTTGCACTTTTATTTAACAAAATTGTGTTATGCGTGACAAACCATAATGACGTTGGAAAAAAAGAAATTTTTCAACACTTCGAGCGTTTGCTGGTCAACGTGACTTCTTCGGAAAGAAGGACACCGGAAGGATTCTCAAGATCTCTGGAAGCTTGGAACTACTTTGTCTCCAGTCCTCCAAAAGTTTCATTGTTTCTGGCTTTTGCTATTGCAGCTCATTTAATGGAACAGTATAACAATGTTGAAACGCGTGGACAGATAGTTATAAATTTAGTTGTAATTTTAATTAATATTATCTATTTCAAGCTCGGTTGCGTGAATTTAAGGTTGCTTATCAAAAGCCCACTTATTTTTCCACTCAGTTTACATTTTACACAGTGACCTCCTTAGTGTGGGGCACCCGCACAGGTGCCTTGTGTAGTGGTTCGCTTAGTTCCGCAGCCGGAGTAGTCCAATTTTGTCATCGATTCGGCAGATTGGTACCTGATATGTCCATTAGGATAAAAGACACTGACTTAAACAATCGGCAGACCCATCAACATATTTTATAGGTCAGAATAGCGCATCCGTTAGCGATTAGTTTACGGCAAATGCTTTCCCTATGCTTTCCCTAAAGTGAGGTGTTCAGCAATGAAATCATTACGTGAAGTTTATTCTATCATATTTACTTCCTTTTTTTAAATGATTTTGGATGACTTGTGTTTGAAAGCTCTTAGATGTGATGCGTTAGACAAGGGGACAAACAGCGAATATCGTTCCTTTTCTGCGAGCCAAATAGTTTCAGATTTTAATTCCTTGGCTGGAACGCATCCTTGTAGTCGTACACATTCTGATTCCAAGAAAATGGCCTGAAAAACGAGGAATGACAAAAGGTTGTCCAAAATTCAAAGGTTTGACAAAGAAGGAAACTGGAAGGTGTATTCTTGTTTCCTTACCGTCGTCGCATCAGTGCTCTTATTTTATCGCGTCGTCACATCTTTGTTTGTCTGCAAAACATTTGATTTGATCAGAAACCTTCTCTCGGTCAGTGTGCCGTATATGAGAAAACGATTCTTCCAGTTAGTACATCTCGATATCTTCTCATTACCTTCTCCAGAAGCTCCTAGGGATTACGCAATTAACATGATTTGTCAGTTAATTGGTTCTTTTTTCTTCTTGCTCCTCCTTTTACAACTTTTCCATCTCCCTTATTAGATTCCATCTTGCAAGTGTTTTTTTTCCCTTTCCTGTCACTCATGTGCTTTTTGAGGGCTAAAATAGCATCTATAACACTTCATTCGGTTTAAAGGACCAGCAAGCACTACAAAAACTTCTCCAGAATAGTATTTGAAAACGGCTGCCTGCTATGAGAAAATGAAATGAATAAGCGTCAAACAGCATGTCCACTACTTCTGCTCTCTCCAGCAACATGGTGATCATCTTTTTTTTCAGTTTTCTTGGAGAAATCTGAGCTTTTTATTTTTCTGACGTGACTTTGATATGCTAACGACTGGAGCCGCTAAGAGAACTTATCTGTAGATCGACTTCAAGAACACCATGAGTTCTGACAACGTCCTAATTCTTGACGTCTTAGCATGTGCAATTACCTCGTTGGTTTTTGATCGTCGACCTACACTGAACTACAAATTTCTCCATTCATCGCGACACAACGGGAACTTAGAGAATAACCCGCATTGGACAAAACTAGTAGACGCTGTTTCACCTTGTTCCTCATCAGTTCGGTTCCTCGAGACTTCCGCTAGCCGTGAGAAGACGAAATGGATGACATGTTCTCAATCCTTTAGATTGTTTAAATCTCGGTGCCATTGCACATATTCCAAGACGATTGCTTTTTTTCCCGCTCAGCTCTGGTGCTTGTCGTTTATGCAGACCGCAGTTGGGGTAATGTTCAAGGCTCTCCATGAAAATAGCCTTCAGAAACGAATTAGTGTTTCAGGAACCTAATTTTCTTTAGTTTCAAGCAAGAACTATGTCATAAGTTAGCAGACGATAGTGAATTTGCCTGCCGTCGACTTTCATTGACGTTATCAACACCATTAGTCGTACGTCGCTTTCTTGTTCAGCAGTCGCGAGGTCGTCATACGGCATACATTTGCTTCCATAGAAAAACAAAATGCAATACAACAGTAGCTGACGTTTCGGCAGTATCGCCTTCTTCAGAGCCTGGAAGGGTATGCTGATATACAACTTATCAGGCCAAACACTTCAATAACACTTACAGTAAGACGAAAAACTTCATGGCAATTACATGATCAACAGCTTCTCGAAAAACTCACCGCTTTTTAACATGACTTCCAATGAGGAAGGTAAGAACAGCTGATTATAGCCGCATATGGTTGATGAGTGCGCCACCCCACATCAGAAATTGATCCGAAGGTACGGGGCCAGGTAGTGTCTGACCTCTGGGCTTTCGACCCTGCTATTCATTGTGGAATTTTTGGCATTTATCCAAAAAGCCTCTAAGAGTTTGCGCGTTGGTGTCTTAGTTTCCTGTGCGAGGATATTGACTTTAACTTCAAAATCGTTTCCGCTATGCTTTTGTATTGTATGCGTGCCTAATGGGGTACTTTGTCTTACTTTTCGTTTGCCATCTATGTGTTCTTTTATACGGATACACAAGGGTCTGCCCGTTTCGCCAATATATTCATCTCCGCAGTCCTTGCAAGAGATCAGGCATATCGTACTTGAACTCATGCAATCACCGTCCCTACCGGAAGGGCAAATTACGCAATTTGTTGTTTCACATAGACGATCATACAAGCGGTTACGAACTGATTGACGACGAAGAGTATTCGGTGGTATTTCAATTATCGCTACCGATTCCTCTAGACCTGCCCTTTTTAGGCATCGTTTTTTAGCTATGCTTACTTCATCGCTAATAAAGGGCGACATAGACGGGACCTTCTTTTGGCCAAGTGTTTCGCTTTGGCGCGTCGGTCTCCTTCTAAATTTATCTCGTGCGGTAACTACTTCGTACCCATTGGAGATGGCTATCTGCGGAGCCAAGTCGCGTGATACTTCCTTTAGTTCCCGTGTTGTGCACACAGAGGTAGCTGTTCGAAACATATTTCTCACAGGCGCCCTCTTTGCGTGTGATAGATTGGAAGAGAGGAAATGAACCAGGATGTTTTTGCTACTTGGTTTTCGGTACCACTTTGTCGTGTAACCACTACTTGATAAGTTGATTTGAACGTTAAGAAATGGATCCCTCTGCGGTCAGCAAATTAGTACCAGGCTTGTCTGGGAGGATAGCAGCACTGGCTTGATACATCGGTAGGCCACCGCGAGTCATTGTAAAGGCCAGCTATGCATTCAATCACCTCCAAAAAATGCTTGCTGAAGTGGAATACATGGCGCATCTTTAAGGGATTGATCACATGTAAAAAAGCAGTGAGTTTTACAAGAAGCTGTTGATCGTGTAATTGCCATGAAGTTTTTCGTCTTACTGTAAGTGTTATTGAAGTGTTTGGCCTAATAAATTGTATATCAGCATACCCTTTCAGGCTCTGAAGAAGGCGATACTGCCGAAGCGTCAGCTACTGTTGTATTGTATTGTATTGTGTGTTTTTCTATGGAAGCAAATGTATGCTGTATAACAACCTCGCGACTGCTGAACAAGAAAACAATGTATTTATACTCCAATGTCGAGGTTAATAGAAAGTAGATTCTGGGAAACCATCCGTTATGTTGTCCATAGGACCCAGATGAATTTTGCTTGAGCATTTGGAACCATTTGTTCTGTCGGGCGTCATGTAAAATCCTATCACCCATAAATTCGTCTTCTTCAGGTTTAACCTATCATCTAATACTCTTCATCGGAAATCGCATTACTTGTTTCATATGAGTAATACCTTACGTGATCATAGCTGTGTCCAATTTCTCCCAAAATGTTTTCTGTAGTGCCTGTCAATAATTCCTACAGCATTTATAGCTTGAGCATTTGGAACCATTTGTTCTGTCTACGTCAACAATGAGTTTGTTCCAGAAAAATGAAATTTTAGTTGGCAATTTGCTATATGACTGGTAACACTGAAGGATTTTCTCGTGCTAAACAGTGCCCAGGTGCTCCAAAGCTTCATGGTCGCATTTATCTCATCTGAGTCGCATGCTTTTTGTTAAGAGGATATTGAGGAGATAAAGAAGCACCATGCGCTTTCGTGGCACTTCATTAATGTAAATATACACCTTCCACTCTCACGATACTTCATTGACATTCGTTATCGTGTGAACACGATCCAAAAGCTTTTCGTGATCCCACTTGTTTGCTTGCTTGACTGGCATTTGTTCACTGATTCGTCCGTCATGAGAATTATTTGGATAAAGGGCTTGTCGTCGATAGACAGCACCTCGGCAGTTGTGATGAGAGTTGAACATGTCGCATATGTCACAATTTTCGCACCTCAACTCAGTTATGTCGGTGTTCCACCGGCTGGGAAATTTGGATTATGATAGATGGATTGTGATACATTCAATCAGTATGCTTCCATTGAATGGCAGAAGGTACTTATGATATCCAAGTGTTTGTGAGAACCGAGTGCTTTTTCACCCGGTGTGCAATGAGGACAAAGATTTCACTGGTGTCCTTTTGCTTGATGATTATTGCGGCAAAACTGATACATTTGAAGTTTGGGAGTATCCACCTGGTTCTTCTAGCAAATGCCTCTTTGCTTTTTTAACATGCTTTATTTACGAAGTAGAATGATGCTTTCTACAACAGGTATGGCTACCACACATGGAACATCATTCACGTAAGCATACCTACATGATGTAAATAGTGTAACGAAATATAAGCAAAATAAAAAACGAGCCGCTTGTGCGAATTACCGTTGCTACTCACCAATGGTTATTTCGGCGACTGTTTTCCATTAGACAAATTCTTATTAAGCCTTCTGGAATCCGGTGTGATGTACAAGCAGAAGATGGCGTTCCTCGAATTGAGCACTCAAGCGCTTCCAAGCAGCTTTCTGTTATGAGTTTGGCTATGCAAACTGTTCAGCAAGAGTGAGAAATCTTAGGGAATAACGCTTTAGGAAAATACGTATTGATTTCAATATGCACGCGCCTGGAAATTTTCACTTTTAGTTATAAACAATCATATCGCAGACCATAGTGGACATTATAAACCGGAATGGAAACTACTAGAACTTTCACTGATTTTGATTTTCACTGATTGTATCTTTGGTGTTTCTTGCTAGAGGATTATATTTCACTTAATTGATTGAGCTGATTTCCCTACCAGCGTTCCTTGCGTTTACACTTGCAGGCCTCTTGTCGTAGTTTCTTTCGTTCTTGACCACCATTACTAACGTATTGACATTTCTTTGGAGAATCAGTGTTCTGACAAATGTGCTCAATATTGAAATGCTTGAGAAATGCAGTTATTATTGGTCCAATTCCCAAGACCGACCTTCTGTTAACCTCGGCATTGATTGATAATTCGATGTTTTTCTTCAATAAGGAAACACGAGGTTGGTATTATAAAATTTATTGGGATGCAATAGCTGACGTTTCGGCGGTTTCTCCTTCTTCAGAGCCGTTTATTCGTTGCAAGCATTTCAATTAGTTGGTGGATAGCAGCCGCACAGAGTAATACTTGGGCGAGGACTACCTATCATTATTGGTCCAACTTAAGTCTATTATTCCTTCTTGGTAGCAATATCATAGCTATTTCTATTGCCATCACTGTTACCACGAATTTATTTCAGCACCTCGGCAGTTGTGATGAGAGTTGAACATGTCGCATATGTCACAATTTTCGCACCTCAACTCAGTTATGTCGGTGTTCCACCGGCTGGGAAATTTGGATTATGATAGATGGATTGTGATACATTCAATCAGTATGCTTCCATTGAATGGCAGAAGGTACTTATGATATCCAAGTGTTTGTGAGAACCGAGTGCTTTTTCACCCGGTGTGCAATGAGGACAAAGATTTCACTGGTGTCCTTTTGCTTGATGATTATTGCGGCAAAACTGATACATTTGAAGTTTGGGAGTATCCACCTGGTTCTTCTAGCAAATGCCTCTTTGCTTTTTTAACATGCTTTATTTACGAAGTAGAATGATGCTTTCTACAACAGGTATGGCTACCACACATGGAACATCATTCACGTAAGCATACCTACATGATGTAAATAGTGTAACGAAATATAAGCAAAATAAAAAACGAGCCGCTTGTGCGAATTACCGTTGCTACTCACCAATGGTTATTTCGGCGACTGTTTTCCATTAGACAAATTCTTATTAAGCCTTCTGGAATCCGGTGTGATGTACAAGCAGAAGATGGCGTTCCTCGAATTGAGCACTCAAGCGCTTCCAAGCAGCTTTCTGTTATGAGTTTGGCTATGCAAACTGTTCAGCAAGAGTGAGAAATCTTAGGGAATAACGCTTTAGGAAAATACGTATTGATTTCAATATGCACGCGCCTGGAAATTTTCACTTTTAGTTATAAACAATCATATCGCAGACCATAGTGGACATTATAAACCGGAATGGAAACTACTAGAACTTTCACTGATTTTGATTTTCACTGATTGTATCTTTGGTGTTTCTTGCTAGAGGATTATATTTCACTTAATTGATTGAGCTGATTTCCCTACCAGCGTTCCTTGCGTTTACACTTGCAGGCCTCTTGTCGTAGTTTCTTTCGTTCTTGACCACCATTACTAACGTATTGACATTTCTTTGGAGAATCAGTGTTCTGACAAATGTGCTCAATATTGAAATGCTTGAGAAATGCAGTTATTATTGGTCCAATTCCCAAGACCGACCTTCTGTTAACCTCGGCATTGATTGATAATTCGATGTTTTTCTTCAATAAGGAAACACGAGGTTGGTATTATAAAATTTATTGGGATGCAATAGCTGACGTTTCGGCGGTTTCTCCTTCTTCAGAGCCGTTTATTCGTTGCAAGCATTTCAATTAGTTGGTGGATAGCAGCCGCACAGAGTAATACTTGGGCGAGGACTACCTATCATTATTGGTCCAACTTAAGTCTATTATTCCTTCTTGGTAGCAATATCATAGCTATTTCTATTGCCATCACTGTTACCACGAATTTATTTCATTCAAATGACCCGTCATCATGTATGATGTGAATCCTGGCCTTTCCTTCATTCCATCAATTTCCTCGCATCTGTAATCTATCGAATGGGTAGTGTCGTCTCGTCTCGGCCAGGCCGATGACGTCGTACCTTATCATTCTTGCTTGCGTGAGCAAGTCCTCTATCGAGGACTCGGATGCAAGTGTACGTGCGTTGTAGGTACAGATCGTCACCATAGTTCTTGATCCAGGCAGCTTCCATTAACCTTGAGATTTTATCAGTCTCTTCGTACTTGTCCTACCCAACGCTGCGAAATCGGGGCCGCTTTCGGGGTTAGGGGAATGAGGCCCGTTTCTTGTACTGGTTTGAGCTTTTTGTTACCCACGTATAGCTTGCTGGGCTCTGAACGTGGGGGCTGGTTATACTTCCGGGTAGCTTGCCAGGCTCTCCCAGAGTGGACATGGAGCTTATTTGTTGGAGGCGACTCCTAGCCGCCTTCCATATACTTCCCTGTCACTTGATTGCAGGCTTTTGGCCGAACTGACTCGTAGAATACAATCCGCATAAAGCGAGAACGCACCCATACACGCATGCATGAATACGCCTAGCAAATACAGAAAGTATGTGCCAAATCGGCGCAGCAGAAACAGGGAGTCCATCCTCTGGATCCACCTGCGTCTCAGGGACGCAAAGGTCGCTTTTGGTCCGCGATTAACCCCCTATCCGCCACCTGGGGACGCGCCACGTAGCCTCGCGACTAACCGGCTCGAGATCCCTCATATGAGGGAGATCCGTGGGGAATCCCGGAATAGCCGTACTAAACATCCATAAGGCTTTAGCACATGCAGTCACTTGCCTTTGAGGATGCCAGGGAGCCCTCCCGCTCAAGTTTACTGGCAATTTGTCCTCTCCGGAGGACGGGAGGCTTGGTTAGCCTAGGGGTGTGTTCTACCAGCTACCGTGCATCTATTGCCCGTCATCTGTGGTTACTGCGCTTTGCGCATCCATCCAACTATTGATATTATCACAATGATGCTGAAATGTTTGCAAAACTCCGGATCGGAGATGTCTGTGGTGGGCAACGAACGCGCTGTTATCCTTCATTTGAATGTTGTTCAGGCGTTACACCATTTCAAGCACAAACTCCTCTTTATTTCCACACACTTGATCGCAATGGGTGGTCTTCTGCTTTTTCACTTTTAGTTTTCGATCAGTGACTTTCCAGTATTCGTCTTCTTAATTTTTTTTGTTTAGTTCTACATAGGTTTGGTCCCATTTGCCAACTAAAGTAATAAGTTCCTCTACTGTTTCGAGCAAACTTCACGTTTTCTGCCAATTGGAGATGGCGGCTGCGCACGAAGTTTGCTTACTCCACTGCATGTTGTGGTTTCTCCTATATCCTCGTTGATGCAGAATTTGTTTTTATATTTTCATCTGTTGTTACCATCAATCCGTTTGTATTATTGTCATTATTGATTTCATTATCAGAATTTATTGCCATCCCTACTATTAAAGTTGTCCAGATCTTGTTGACTTTCCTTCTAATTTCCAACATCTCATACATTAATGCCTGAAAGTGCAAAGTTTTAGAAGTTATAGAAAGAAGAGCAAACGAAGAAAAAACGTATTTTCTTGTAGGGGGTTGAAAATTCCAGGAAAAATTGAAAATGTTGACTTTAAAACATCATAGTACCTTTGACCACACTTACACGATGCCCGCTGACATTACTTGAGAGCGAAGGTGAGCGGGCCCATTGAAGAGCCGGCTTCGGAGCGACGACCGCCTGCTACCCGAGTTGCGAAGCCCGACGGTTCTCCTCTTCGGCTGTGGAGCAGCTCCTGACGGCGTTTTGGTTGTTGCTATCCTGCTGCTCTCCTCTCCTTAGTCGGAGATGAACTGAATATTTGAGCAACTCATTGAGTGGCTTATGAGCTTCTTCCATTTTTACAGTCAAATTATATTTCATGCATTTCTTCTGTCTTCACTTAACGCTAATCGTTTTCAAATACCAGTATGGTATCTATCATCGCCAAGAAACCGGTCTGTTTACTTCTATCAGTTTGCAACATACAGTTGTTTTCCTTACCTGTCTTGGACTTTTTCATGGAAACGAAGGTTTCGTATTTACTTTCTATACGCAGCAATCACCTTACAATATTTGGTGTAACAAGAATCTGTGTTCGAATAAAAATTTGGTGCCGAGTGTAGTGTCCGAGGTTGTTGCCCCGTAACGAAAACGATGTGCGTAGAGAACTCGATATTTTTCGTATATTTTTAGGTAAATTTTGAGCATGTCCGATCATCCAGTGCTATGCTTGTGCAACATCGTTAGCAACTATCAACTTTCTCTCAACCTACATTGTCTTATGATAGCCAAATGTAGTTCTTTTTAGAATATCCGCAAAATATGAGTGGGATCGATTCGGCGGAACGGCCGCCAATGAATCAGGTACTCGCATTGTCTTCACCTTTGCCGTTTTCAGTTCAGAATTTCGGAAACGATTTATTTTGGTCAGTTCTTCACCATTACGTTTGTTGAACTTTTTAACCATATCCACTGTTACGCAATGGGTCTCCCTAAGTAAAGCACATCACCACGCCAGGGCGTTTTTAGCGCAGTGGTCGGAGGCGCCTTGAAATATACTTGTGGTCGATCCTCACGCCTCAGGTTCACCAAGCTTTTCATCTTTGCATGATCGGCAAATTGGTACCAAACTTGTCTGGGAGCATAGCAGCACTGGTTCGATATATCGGTAGGCCACCGCGAGTCATTATAAAGGCCAGATATGCATTCAATCACCTCTAACGATACTTAATGAAGCTGAATGCATTGCGCATCCTTCAGGGATTGATCAACAATGCCGATAGCTTTATCCTTCATACTTCCATCCACTGATAAACGAACACAAAGATCTCCATTTACCGATGTATCAAGCCAGTGATTTTGTCCTCACTGAAATGTCTGCTACAGATGTGAGATAATGGGCGATACCGAGATTGGTTATCCCTGGTGCGGAATCGAAGGAACAACCACGTGTGTATTGCAGAGCACCTTCCTCTACTACAGTACAAATGCCTTGTAATCCACTCACTGTGACACCAAATTTTTCATGCCCGGCGCACGGAACACGACCTAATTTTTGGTTGTTACCGACTTGCTGTTTTTTAACACTAAACTTTTTTTTTCCTTGATGAGCTTACACGAGGTTGATAATAATATTTATTATCGGCTAACGTTTCGACGTCTTCGTGTTCATCAGACTGATCGGCTTAAGCACACCGAGGTTCAAGGAAAGTCGGTTTCGAAGCACTAAACTTTTTTTCGACAACTTGATTATCTGAGGACTTCGGACTTGACAACATTATACAGGAGAGTTTCCTCTACCGCTCTTTAGGTACGAATGGTATGAATGCTATTATTCACTACGTGCTCCTAGGGTTCATTATTCAAACACGTTGATATCAGCAACTGGAAGGGTTTTGAAGTTTACACTGGCCCTATTTATCTGTTTGTTATGCCCATTCTATTCTATAAGATAAGCATGATTCGTTGTAACGACTAGAATTGAAACAACTGTTAACTTCGAGTCAAATTAACAGTCAGTGATGTCCCAGATAAAGTCTTTTGTAAAACCACAATGATGCCAACATGTTCAAAGCATTTAGGCCCCAGGCCAGATTCGAACACACGATTACTTTTTCTGAGGGCTAACGTGTTACCCACTGCACTACCGAGACCCTTGCTTTCCATTTCTTTCAGCTACTTTTCTACTTAACGGTGCTATCAGCAATTACCTCACCAATGACAACGGTATGCGGAGCAAAAATTGACTTTGAACGGAGTTAAGCTAGGGGTGTTGTCGAAATCATAATGTTTGACTTTTATTTACTTTATATCACTTTCTCGATGCTGGCTTGGAGTTCCGAGTTTTGCGAACATCTCAGCATCGTTTTGTTGCATTCCGCATAATACCCTCTGCTGTGAAAAAAAATAAGGAGCAATAAATAGAAGTTCAGTATTATTTTTTGCACTTTTTTTTAAAAATTTTTTTCTTTTTAATTTCTTAATTAATAAATAATTTCTAAAATCAGAACAGAGATCTTCTTATTAACCCGCCATAAAATCTGAGTTGGCCAAGCTATCGATTGATTGAAAAAGTCTTAAAGTTTGTTTGGACAAAATTAACCGTCAGAAACAGATCTCTGTATTGGTCGTACCGAATGCAATATACCTTTACAAATGACATCTGCAGAGGTCATCGTTGTGAATGTATCAAATGAGTATAATGAAAGAATGAAGCTCTCCGCGTTGATCAATCCCTGAGGGATGCGCCATGCTTTCGGCTTCATTATATATCGTTGGAGGTGATTGAATGCATTTCTGGTCTTTACAATAACTTGCAGTGGCCTAACGATGTATCCAGTCAGTGCCACCATCCTCCCAGACAAGTCTGGTACCAATAAAGTGCTCAGGGACAACATCCAGGGCATCACCAAGCCTGCTATTCGTCACATGTCTCATCGTGGTGGTGTGAAGCGTATCTTTGGACTGATCTACGAGGAGACGTGTGGAATGCGTCTGGAGAATGTGATTCGTGACGTTGCCACCTACTGAAATGAATATACGAGTAGAATTTCCTTTAGTTCACTGGAGATCCAGCAATTGTTACTGAACAGGTGCTATGACCAGTCTCTTTGTGAGAAGGAAACAGCTGGCACCAGCTAACAAGAGGCATATAGCTGGAAGTTCCACAGTTCTCTACTAGGAGACACTCTGGAATGACAGATCTTAGTCTTTGGAAAAGGAACTGCTTATATGTTTCTTTTTTCAATTCATTGTTTTTGCAAGTTATTTTTTTTTGGAAATGATAGGTTATTTGTATCGATGCTTTGCAAGAAATCTAGTGGGAACTCTCGTTCATTCTATTCTAGTGTTTTCGCGTTCATTCTATTCGTGTATCACTGAACATGTAGCGTATAGCGCAGTGGTTGGAGGCGCACTGCATCACACATGAGTTCGATCCTACGCCATAGGTCCACAAAACCTTCCTTGGTATCCGGTAAATTTATTCCAGACTTGTCTGGGAGTACAGCAGCAGTGACTCGACACATCAGAAAGCCAACGCGAGTCATTATTATGTAGACCAGATATGCATTCAATCAGCTCTAACGATGCTTGCTGAAGTCGAATGCATGGCGTGTCCCTCATGGATTAATAAACACCGATAAGCTCTGTCCTTTTTATCATTGAACATTCGCCTGAAACGTTCACTGCATTGCCGTTGTCACCGGCTTTTCGATGTGCACCCTATTTCTTTCTTTTTTTTTCTAATCCTTTATTTCCTCACTTCATTTCCTTTTCTCTCTTTGCTTATCCATAAGGCATTAGTGAAGGTATGCATTTATTTCGACGGTCCATCTCAAGAGGCTGCCAAAAAAAATTTGGGATAGACTCGTTTATTTTGAGATTTCCTTTACATAGGTTAAGTCTTCGTTGTGGTGTATGGGTGTGCGTGATACATCTGAGTCAGCAAGTGCTTTCCAAACGCGATAACAATTCCTCTCAACTCTTCTGGTTCAATAATCGTTTATAGTGAAATCTACCGTTTCCCTAACAGGGTTTGTCATCATTTTCGATGTAGATAAGTAGTAGGACACAAATATCATCCGGACCCACTTCCTGTTTAAAGGAGTTGATTGCTTTCAACATCGCCTCTACCACTATTTGCTCTACTACATCTACAAAGCTTGTGTGGAGCAAAGAATTTTGCAGAAATCACGCATTCTTCGATATTTGCTGGTACGATTTTCGTCTTCCAGGATTGACGATTCAGAATTCTACAGCTTAGTAATTGTCTAATGATTGTCGTAAAACTTCATTGTATAATAGATTCTTTAGCTTAGGAGAACCAGTTTTCCAGTTTATTTTTCAATGCTCGTCACCCTGTCCTTTGATATCTTACAGAGCTATGGTCCTAAGCCTTTTAACACGGTGGTATGGAGCTTCAACAACAGTATTTTTGAAGTGGGTTCTTATGTATCTGTATCAAAAGAAGTGGCAGTCTTCGAAGTATACCGCATTCTTAACTTTGCCAAGATACTTCTTGGAGTCGGAATTGAAAACCTTTTGCAGGCTGTCGTTCTATTTTGGGAAAAACTAGGTTCGAAGAATCTTGGTCTGCCTGTAATTTAAGTAGCTTGAGCTTCTCGACTACTTAGATAACTTTTGTAGAACATCGGCAGGTGTTTGGTAGTGGTAATCGCATAATCGCAGTAAATGGCAACTAGACAGCGTTTTTACCACATTTTGACACAGAACGGAATGACAAAGAGTGTAGGTGCGACCGTCACACGGCTCAATCAACAATCAGGATGTTCAGTCATGATTGAGCTGTTTCTGCACTTTACTCTTATTTTCAAATAAACAGAAGGAATTGAATGTAAGAATTTGTTTTTCCTTTATTATGGCACAGAACAGCGGTTTTTTTTTGATTTGGAGCGTGAATCCCGCCTTCATGGCATGGATAACGCGCTCATAGAAATACCGTTCGATACGCGCGTTTCTGTCCCACCCACGTCAACTAAGTATCCTCCTCACGTGGAACCAAATCTGTTTGGAAAGAGCAATTTCCTACCTACATAGGCTGACGGCTACCTGCTACGATGAGCTAGAAAGCCATCGCACGATTGTCCAGGATTCCACGGAGAATCAATGCTTCCAGTATTGAACGGCATTCATTGAGGAGAACTAGTGATCCCTACTTGGTAGCCGTACCCACCGTCTGCACAATATGATTGTTTGAAGAAGAAATTGAAAATATTACCATTTCCAAGGGTCCTGAACTATTTGTGCGGCTCAAGAGCTTGTGCTTATAATATTGGATTTTGTTTAAGACCTTTTCTCTATTCATATCTGTTTAAGTTTTGCAGACTTTGCCTAAATCTTTGCTTTACAAACATACATTTGTACACTCGCTTACAGACACTGTCAAAGTCTGATGACATTATATCCCTTCGTATATCTTTCGATTTAAATTTGCTGCCTGCTGGAAGTGGAGGAAAATGTGAACATTTGCATTCTGAATCTAATAGTTGTTGAAAATGTTTTCCAAAAAGTCAATTTAGTAAGCAATCTGGAATGAAGTTTGAAAACCAACAACGTCTCGTTACTCATGCACATGCACTCAGAAACTGGTTTTTTTTTTTGGTAATTTTAGGAAAACTCAGATTCTCTTTTTCTTCCTTCTTTCTCTTCCAATTTTTAAAAACTTGTTTACAAAGGAAATTGTTTTCCAAACGACTTTCTTCACAGAGGTTGTGGGAGGACAAAAAGATTAGGTAAGTAGTAGATAAAATTTCTCTTTCAGGAGGAATACGATGCGGAATACGGTAATAAGCAGGCGCAGAGGGACCCGGTGCTCCGACAGCTTGGCAGGTGTGCGTAATATTCACCGATAATATGATAGATGAACAGTGATCAACAATAAATTGGAGGGCACTTCATGATTCGTGCTGCTATCCCTTCACGGGATGTAGGCCGTTCCTGGAAACCATCTTCAGCTTTATGCCGATCCTCGACTGGCTTCCTCATTATGCCTTCAAAGAGGATCTTATGCCGGATATTATCGGCGGACTCACTACTGGAATCATGCATGTACCACAAGGTCTGTTAATTTTATCTGTTATTTCCTAATTTGTCATTTAAAAAACATGGCTGGTTCATTGGATATCCGAAATTCTCGCCAGATACGGTCGTTTCTTGCAAAATTTACAGTTCACAACACTTACATAGCCACCAGTCATTGTCGACTGAATGTGTTTCATTTCAAAATTCTGAGCTAACACTCCTACATTTTGGAAAGTTCATTCTACATGAAAGGAGGCTGAATTAAGCGTTGGTTTTCCATTTCTTAACGTTCAAGCGGGATCTGTTGGTTTTACTTCTCGAAAAAGTGTTCCCACCCGTCATAAAGGTTGTCTTTATTGTTGTTGGGATGTTAAGTCGTCTATCGACAAAGGAGAAGTAGTTGTTCACGCAAAATTATGCAGGATAAAGCTCTGAGGAAACCCAATTTCTATTTATTTTATCTACACGACCCAATACTAGATATTGCGCAGATCTTAGCATCTCTTCCGTTCTGTTCTTTATATCGCATCGGTCACCACATCAAGGCATTTCCATATTTTCCCCACTTCGATTGGTTAGCTGGCTTCGAACCAGCGACTATGCGTATATTATCTCACGTCATCGCTAAGCATTGTTCCTCTTGCTGGTGACGTGCTTAGTACAGATTTCTTGTAGAATATCCTGGACAATCCTCCTTCTGCTCGAAAGGACTCACATGTTTTTGTTAGCTATGATTTTTTTCTTCCTTAATTTCTGATTTCATTTCAACTTTTTGCTAAGAATTCCAAACGAAATTCAGTGCAATAAAGAAAATTTCATTGAAAACAGACTTCTGCTTCGCTATCGAAATAGCCTTGCTGTCATTGTTTTCCATTGATAGGCGAAATAAAGGCGATTGGTAACGAACTGATTTCAGGAATTGCGTACTCGACTCTGGCCGGTGTGGATCCCGTCTACGGCCTGTATGCTTCGTGCTTTCCTGCGTTTTTCTACATGTTCTTCGGCACGTCGCGACATGCCTCGATTGGTACGCTGTAGGCTCCTAATAAAGTTGACGAGTTGATTGTCGCAATGTGGGATTTCATATTGGTGATTAAACAAGCAAAGACGTTGCTCTGGAGATCATTCGCTCTCATGCTAAGTCAGATTCCTCAACCTGCTTTTCACGCATGTCAGCTGGAGACGATGGTGGTTTCATCACATGCGCACAGAAAGGTTTTGCAGAAATCTTCGTCTCCATTGCACCGAACTTGGCGTTGCTTTTCAAGGTTTTATTTCAGACATTTTATTTCTCGTGTTTGAGTTGGTCGCGTAATTGAAAGTTGTGGTTCACGCCAGGAGAAAAGGAGGCATTTTACTTCAGAACAGACTTTCCTTTAACCTCTTAACCTTAACATGTATTATTTTTTTTTGATAAGCTTACACGAGGTTGATAAAATAAAAATGAATAAATATTCTTCATTCGGCTAAGGTTTCGACGTCTTCCTCTTCATCAGAGCCGACTATCCGAGGGATAGTCTGATGAAGACGGAGGCGTTTTATTTCGCAGACCATTGTTAAGTGGCAAGAAGGAAAACGTCTATTTTCTATCACAGCAGTTCTATAAAGTTTTGGGACCACATTTGAATGCTATCCTTTAACGTAACACCAATGACGTCTCCAAACTTACAGAGCTCTTCCCATCAATTCCACTAATTTTATCCCATAAACTGGAATGGGCTGTTGAGAAGGGTAAAGTACCAATTTGTCTGCTAGCTAGCTCAGGTTGTGGAGAACAATTTCACATTCATTAAGTTCATTTACAGTTGTAAACGGATTGAGCTTGCATGGCTTTGGAATTCATCAGTTCTGGTTTATATACTGCATTAGCATTCGGTATTGATAAAACGGGCAATGAAATTACTGCGGTTAGAAATGATTATTAGAGTGCTGTCGTCCAGCTATCTCTGATTCCGTTAGAAGAAAACGAATAGCGATTCCTAGAGAGTTAGAACGCACAAAAAAATTATGTGCTTCTACTTTTGGATTTAGACTGTCCACTGTTTTTTGAACCAAACTGCTACAGTTCGATCATTCATGGGAATCCTGAACGATGCCACTATTACAGGCTCATTTGCGGTAGTAGCGTTGATGGCCGGCGTGGCGAACGATAATGTGATGGCGAAACATGGCGGAGGGATAGTGGAATTAATCAGGAACAACAGTCACTTCGAAGCTATCACCCACCCTGAAGTGACCCCCATTCAAGTTGCAACCACACTCACGTTTGCTATCGGAATCTGGCAGGTTCGTCTTACACTAGAATTGTTAGCTATGATGTGATATGAAACACCAAATTTACGTAAATCTGTAAGAAAAAATGCTGGCTGAATAAGTTCTGAACGCAATAGTTGAAGTCTCAAGGAGAAACTTCACTGTCAGAAACGCTAACTCATCCTGTAGATCTGATCTGGAAGGTTGGAGTTAGATGCTGAATTTCGTATGCCTACCGCTTTCCATCGACATAGGGAGATTTCAGGACTCTCTTAACTAGCGGTGCTTTCGCTATCTTTTGTACTCTCACCGGCAGCAACGGTCATCGTGATCTGACGAATGGACTCTTCTGAAGAACAATATTTTTGAAGACTGATAAATGTAGAGGATCTGTTTGCTAGAATAAGCCATCGGAAAGAAATTGGTTGGATATTAATTCATTTCGGCGGATTTGTCTGCGACCCATCTATGGGTGAGATCAATTCACATCGAACTGTAGATGTCAATGGCTATTGGTTATCTAAAGCTCTAGGAGTATTTAATTGAATGTTAAATACCAGAATTTGTTGAAAGAAAAAAGAATTTATAGTTTCTGCTGACTTTTGAGCGATTTTAGACGAATTCCCTTCTCCAATTTTTACACTCGATCCCAAGGATTTCATGGACACTTGGCCCTTGTCTTTTTTCACCAACTTGATATGTTTTCTGTTGTTCAACTACATATTCATAGTGGACCATGCTTTATGTGATACGGAGGTTCCCTCTGATTTCCACAGAGACCTATTCCTGAAAATCCTTCCTATATATGGATTACAGATTTTATGCGGTTTACTTCGGCTTCAATTCCTCATGACGTACTTTTCGGATCCGCTCA
Source organism: Angiostrongylus cantonensis (assembly GCA_009735665.1). NCBI lineage: Eukaryota > Metazoa > Nematoda > Chromadorea > Rhabditida > Metastrongylidae > Angiostrongylus > Angiostrongylus cantonensis. The sequence goes on from MQTX01000102.1 coordinate 1,460,973, forward strand.
TCTCCGGATTCACCACAGGTGGGAGTTTACAACACATTGAAGGCGAAAAAAAATAAACTGGACCAAACATAGCGTGGACTTCCACGACCGACTTTCTATTAACCTCGGCATTGATCAAGTAATTCTTTGTATTCTTGTTGAGCAAACGCGAGGTGTTATTATTATTCTTTATTCACAAATAAGCTGACGTTTCGGCGAACTTCGGCTTCTTCAGAGCCTGGAAAGGTCAAGTTGACAGCAATCGACTCGGTCAAACGCCTCCATAACCAAACAAAGAAAACGCTAAACCAAGATTTCAACCACAATGAACACAACTCTGCGTACCCACCGCTTTCTATGAGGCTTCCACTGAGTATGTCTAGTGGAGACCAACCGCACAGAATTCACATGGAATCGTAATGTGCCCTTCCCCTCAAAATAATAGGCTTATATACTGCCCAATATCACGCGTGATAACGAGGCATTCTTCCCTGCCGTTCATTTTCGGATTTCTGGAATTAATCCAGAACGCCTCCAGTGTTTTGCGCGCTTGTGTTTTCGTCTCCTGTGCGAGGATCGTGACGCGTACTTCAAAGTCCTCCTGCTCATGTCTCTGGGTCCTATGCCTATGGTTCCTCGCCGAAACGTCAGCTTATTTGTGAATAAAGAATAATAATAACACCTCGCGTTTGCTCAACAAGAATACAAAGAATAGCGTGGACTGTTTTTAATTTTAGGTTTATTTTTACCGTGTTTTTAAGGAGCTGCTGTACACGTTCTCGTTGCGCAAATTGATGACATCATGGGTGTGCGGGTTCCAAAGGCTTCGGGTGCAGGATATGTTTTCATTGTGGGACCTAGTTAGATTGAATAATTGCTCTAAAGGATAGAAGCGTTTGGCATTCTCCAATCCCATAGAGATGTGCTATGTATTCGACTGCATTCATAGCATCGCAGTAGTGATTGTTAGCCTGTATCATCATTGCGGAAGTCTGCTGATGTATAATGTCAGTAATCCTCACCGCCGACTTTCTGTTAACCTTACTCGCGTTTGCTCAACAAGAATACAAAGAATAGCGTGGACTGTTTTTAATTTTAGGTTTATTTTTACCGTGTTTTTAAGGAGCTGCTGTACACGTTCTCGTTGCGCAAATTGATGACATCATGGGTGTGCGGGTTCCAAAGGCTTCGGGTGCAGGATATGTTTTCATTGTGGGACCTAGTTAGATTGAATAATTGCTCTAAAGGATAGAAGCGTTTGGCATTCTCCAATCCCATAGAGATGTGCTATGTATTCGACTGCATTCATAGCATCGCAGTAGTGATTGTTAGCCTGTATCATCATTGCGGAAGTCTGCTGATGTATAATGTCAGTAATCCTCACGGCCGACTTTCTGTTAACTTTGGCATTGATCAAACGATTCTTTACATTCTTCTTGCGCAAGCACGAGGTATTATTTTATTCTTTATTCAAGAACAAGCTGACGTCTCGGCGGAGTTAGCCTTCCTCAGAGCCTGGAAAGGTCGAGCTGACCTCAATGTGCTCAGTCAAATACCTCCATAACCAAGCAGAGGAAGTGCAAATCAAGATTAATAAAAGACCTCGTGTTTGCTCATCAGTATTCCAATGAATTATCATGTTAGTATTACTTATCCTCCTAGGCAAGTCTGACAACAGTTTGCTGACGAAGGGTATAGAGGACTTAGTTGTCCTCGGCGCAAGATCGAACTAAAGATCGCGTGTGTACTATAGGGCAAATCTATTCGACACACAACATTTGCACTTAATAAGTGCTGATGCTAGATCTCTAATTAAGTCGACTCTCTTCACTTTCTATTGCTACTTCACATCATATTTAATCAAAATGTTAAACATAGTAAAAAATCACTGCTTTAGTGGAGAAAAATTAAGAGATTTAGTTGTCATGAAAGCGCGGAACACCACACACAGTTTTCTCACCAAGATTGATATGTCCAGGGTAGAAGAGCAACCTACTGATGAAACAGTTGGCCTAAACTCCTATGAAAATGGGGTTGAACGAGAGATGACAAAAAAACTTGTCAGTTCATTCAAAGCCGTGTATATTTTAACTTTTTTTAGTTTTCCAATATATTTCGTGATAAATGTTTACTTACTACTCCGTTGCCGGACCATCTTAAAGCTTCATTTTGTTAAAACGTTGCTTGCAAAGAGGAGAATTAGATACCGCTTCGCTTAATCAGTTTAAGACTGGGCATATTCCAGCGAAAATATGATCACTGATATGTGATCAAAGCATTAGCAAAGCGAAAGAGCTCCCGAACGCATAATGTACGGATGGTTCTTAAGACTTCATATCAGAGATGTGGGTGCTCATGACGCCGATGATCGAGTGAGCGCTTCAGCAATCGGCTGTGATTATATGAAGGCAACAGTCAAAGCTATAAACTACTCTAGAAAGTACTTGCGATGAAGTGGAAAAACGAGATATTCGAAAGTAATCTATCGTTTCATTTCTCATTGGGAAGACATCGGAGTGGTGAGAAAGTTCTGTAAATATGTGCCGCAGGAATTGAATAAACAATATCAACTCCGCTCCGAATCCTGTTCTGCCTTTCATTTACACAGCAAAAATCAGGCCATTTTTTGATTGGTGGTGATATCTTGGGTGGGACAGGATCAAAACTGGACTCTGTAAGACGATTAAGGACTATTAACCAAGAGGTAAAGCCGATACGACGCCTGATTATGTACCAAAAGAAAGTCATGGTGGTTGTCTGGTAGCATGTAGCTGCCTCAATCTGCCATAATTTAAGACGTTCTCAAAACAGAGAATCGGTGTCATGAAATCGACGAGCTATAGCTTATTCATGCAGCTACCAGCGACCTCTGCAACTACTTCCCGGGAAAAATCATCAATTAGGTCGTTGCTGAAAATATCTTCGAAAAACTTTTGGCTTGATAACGCTAAGCTATCAGAACAAATAAATCTCTTTATTGGCAAAAAAGCTAAATTATTCTTCTTTCTATGTTGATTAATAAAGTCTTGCTTTATCCAAATTAAAAGACATCGCGGTTTCCTTCGAAATTGGACGTCCGTCATACAACTTTTCAATAGACGAATATATTAAAATTTCAAGTTGGCCCAACACCCTGCACTGGAAAAGAAAAAACTAGGCGACAAAAGATGGTCCTGAAGGAGACGAAGTAGGCCGCAGCGATAATCACTGTGTGCTAAACGTGCATCAACAACTTTTTCAGAAGTTGTGACAACACAATTATTTACTAATTAATACAGATGTTCAGTTGAACTCAGTTTTCGAAAACAGCTATTTAAAATTGGTGTTTTGAGGTCTGCCTAGATCAAGTTTTTTTTTGTGAAACTGTCATCACCTGAATTTTTTTAAAGCGGTTTGTTTGTAGAGTAATATGATGCAAGAGCGCGTGTAACGCAGTTGTTAGAATTGGCCCACAATGGCCCACAATGTTAGAATTGGCCCTTGGTTATTGGTTCTATCCCCCGTCTCAGGCTCATCAATCATGTCATCCTCGCTGAGCAATCTCTGGTTGACAAAGCTGTACCAGACTTGTCTAGAAACGTAACAACACTGAACTGGTATAACAGTAGGCCACCGCAAGCTATTGTAAAAGCAACATGTGAATTCAATCACCTTCAACGCTGTTTGATGATGTTGAATGTATGGCACATCCTTCAGGGATTGATCAAAGCCGAAAACTTCACACCTTATCCTTCGTCGCTATGCAAAACGCTTTATTTGCTATGATTTTCAGAGACTGTACGATTTGGCCATTCGAGTGCCACAGGTGAATCCAGCTGCTCTGGTTATATCACTTTTCTCAATCATTTTTTTGTATGTTGGCAAAGAATACTTATCACCTTACCTCAACAAAAAGTTCGACCTCAAAATACCCATACCTTTCGAGCTGATTCTGGTAAGTTAGTGTGGCGATATTTTTGAATGACTGAGGAATAATTTGCATAATTCAGGTGGCTCTCACAGCTACATTCTCTAACGTATTTCACTGGCACGAGAACAACTCAGTTGATATCGTCGGAACGATTCCTGCCGGGTATGCATAAGAGCACAGCCACACTTTTATTCTGAATAAAGGAAGATAAATGTTATCTTGTAATGTGTAGAGGTAAATTCGAGGCATGAGATGCAAAAGTGAAGCAATTTCATCGTTTAAGGAATGTATTCATGACTATCATTATTAGGTTTTTTTTACAGTGCTCAATATCAAAACCGGTCTATGAAAAGAGTAAGTAGTAACAAAAACTGTACTTTACGATGACTTTCATGAGCTTGACAATGTCGCAGTCATCCCGTGTAGACGAATTTGGCTCCATAGTGATGCAGAGTGTCGGTGTGAAGCTGAATTTGAACCCAACCCAGATGGATGCACTAATTTTGTTATGATTTGGCTGTTCCGACATTCGAAGCATCAAAAAATTGTATATAGAGCAAAAATTTTGTTAACAGACTAGTAAAAGAAACTTTAACCTGCAATGTGTAACCAGTCATCTGGCTGTTCTTGATCGCCAGGCTGAAAAAAGATAGGTGTTTCGAGCAATATTTATGCACCGTCATTTCTTGCAGTGTAATACTTACTCACTTGATACTTGAACGGCCCGTCCTCACTTGTTGTGCGGGCCCCAGAATAATTACCATTTTCCGGAGATTTGATGGAAAACCCATTGTGATTCCTAGATTCCCGAGGACAGCCTGGCTAAAGTCTGCCCCACGTCGTCACCACGACAGGCAGTCGCAGCCCTTGTGGATCAGACGGAGATTTGCCACCGTGCGACTTTGATACCATACCAGGACGCTGGTGGAGCCTGGTATTGGTATACTCTTAGCTTGGTTTCCTGATAGAAACGCCGGACTCCTCAGCTTGGGAGACCCTGCCGTGGGACGAAACTCCCATTGTACATCGCAGTCCGGTACCCAGGCACACTTCCCAGCCACGATGAGGCGATAACACGTTGGGAGGACAATGTAATAATCTATAGTTATTCTCAAAAATTTTTTTGATTTTATGATTATTGTTATTATCATCTTTCATTGCAGCGGTACTGAGACAATTGCAAAACTCCGGACCGCAGGTGTACGCAGTGGGGAACGAACGCGCTATGTTGCCTCTTCCGTAGGCTAACGCGTTCATCACCACACTATTCGGTTTCTTCGTTTCGCCTGTCTTTCAGCTAACTTTCTACCGTTTTAGCCCAGAGACAGGCGAAGCGACGCACCCGCATGGTGTGGTGGTGGCGGTGGTAAGTGCGCTAGCCCCCGGAAAGGGTAATAAGACGTTCGTTCCCCACCACAGACACCTGCGATCCGGAGTTTTGCAAATATCTCAGTATCGTTGAGGTTGTATTTCGCATAATACCCTGCCATGAAAAATTGTAGTATGCAGCAAATAAAAAGTAAGCATGTTTAATTGTGTCGTCATGAGATATCTTTGAGTGATCATGTAATTCTTGTGTTACAACCTAGTTAAGTGGATGCCTCTGATTCAGCGGGTTACAGAGGTGTTTGTCACAGGCTTCCACAACCGGAACTACCTACGATGCCAATTCTGAAGGAGTGCATGATGCAGTCGATTGGTATTAGTATCGTCATCATAGCCGTACACATTTCTATGGCAAAAATCCTCGGAAAGAAACTCGGATACGTCATTGATGACAGCCAGGTGTGATTGTTTTGTTTACCTATATGGGTGAAATACTTTTGAGTGTAGCCGTGAAACCACAAAAGCCAAATAGAAACTCAATTCGATTTTAGGGATCATGATAACGTATAGAACAATTGGGAAAGTGGAGAATAGAGCTACAGAAGGCTACTTTATTGCTTTTAGAGCTTGTTTATCAACTGTTATCGCTCTGCGTACCAGTAAGCTGAAAGTAGTTAAAGAGTGTGCGTTATTTTTACACTTTTAAGGGCGATACAAATGCAACGTTGTGTAATTTCTTAATGCCTTCCAATGGTTTACCGCTTCATCGTGGCTGGGAGTGGTTCTTAGTTGTCGGACTGCGATGTACAGCGACGGTTCATCGAGAATGGGTTCGACGCTTCGCTTACAACTAAGAGTAAACCAATAACAGGAATCACCACAGTCCTGGCACCAAACTAGTCGCATGTTGACAAATCCCTTTGTGATCCATAAAAGAGGCGAGTACCTGAGGTGGTGACGGCCTGAGGCTGGGTTGACCTTGGGACTTCAGGGAACCACAATCGCTTAGCCAGCAAATCTCCGCAGAATGGAAGTTGTGCTTGGGCCCGCAGACACAGTGAGTGCGGGCCATTCAACTATCTAACTAAGCGGTAATTTTTTTTAATGGGATGGAAGCAATGTATCATGTTGGCTGGTGTTTCTTTGCTTAGTATTCTGAGCTTCCGCTGATTGAAAAATTTCGAAATTGTTGGTCTTCTTGTGTATCGTTCTTGTGAAGGCTTTCAAACACCTTTGTGTAAGCCATCAGCGACAAGCATCTTCAGGTTATCATTCTCGATAATAGCAAGTCTTTCCCAACGTCAAGGATTTCGACTCTGCGAAATTTTCGAGGCGAATGACATACTTGCTATATAATTGCTGTCAATTCCTAATGTGAATCAGGCTTTTAGTGTGCTGAAGCAGCGCGAAAAAAATTTTTATAACGATGGTCTCTACTTTCTTTTTTCATTTGTGGGAGGCATTTGTAGAAGTTGGGTCAAATGAATGGGGTCCCATAGATCACACACTCTTAGACACTTGGGCGACCCGTCCTCACTGGTTGTGCGGACCTCAGCATAATCTCCGTTTTTTGGAGTTTTGCTGGTCTAGCCATTGTGGTTTCTTGGAATACTGAGGTCAGCCTGGCCAAAGTCTGCCCCAGGTCGTCACCATTACAGGTAGTCGCTGCCTTTGTGGTTCAAAGGGAGATTTGCCACAATGAGACTAGTTTGATACTAGGACGGTGGTGGATCCTGGTGTTGGTTTACTCCTAGCTAGGCTTAACTCGCATAAATCTTTTTCAATAAAAGTGTTTAAATGGCCAAGATTGATTTGCTGGATCATTGCCGACAATCCTCTTTCTAAGATCTAATCTCAACACGAAGGTTCTCGAACAACTATGAACCACACGATGGAAAACGGCGTCCTTCATCAGACACAGCAATGATATTTTTTCCGCATAACAAAAATGTTGGAATTCGGAAATAGATGTGTGCTTTGAATTAGTGACAACACAAAATCGAAGAAAAGAAAAACAAAAATGGGAGTAAAACATATTTTGAAATTAAGAGTTAGTGGTTGAAAGAAAGGAAATAGAATTCGGTGAAGTGATCGAAATGAGGACAGCGCATGGCAGTGATACCATCCTGTATACGTATGGCATTAGTCCAACGCCGCGTTAAGCGTCCAAACCATCAGTCCACAAGGGCTGTCGGCTCTCTGTGATGAAGATCTAGGGAAGTGGAGGAGGGAGCACAGCTATCCGTGATTCTAGGGAGAATCAACTGGACCAGCATTAGACGACATTAATGAAAAGTTCGAAAATTCTCAAATTAAAGCCTAATCAACATGAAAATCGGGTGGCGATCGTGCACTATAGATGAAAGGAAACGAATCGAGTGTAAGAAGTTATGGGATCTACACGTATACAGTAGAGCCAAAAGATAAGGAGGAAAAATTTATAGTGATCGATTAAGCTAGATGAAGAATCCTCTCACTAGAGCTGTTCGTACCTCTCTTGAGGTTTTGATCTTTACCGTCTAGAACAACTCCATTTTCTTGTAGTTGTTCTTATCAAATAACATTTTCGCTTCATGGCTGTCGTATGTTATATATAAACCCCATACACAGGAGTTATATGCCATTGGATTGACATCTTTTATGGGAAGTTTCTTCTCCATTTATCCCGTTTCTACCGCTCTCGGAAGAACCATGGTGAATGTTAAAAGTGGAGCGAGAACACAGGTCAGCAGTGTTTAGTTTCGTTATGACTGTTAGTTTTTATTACCCTAGCATTGTGTGGCTAACGTTTCGGTGCATTCGCCTTCATGAGCGTCGCAGTGATTCTACAATAGTTTTTCTTCGTGGGATGTTTGCGTCTTCATGGTCGTAAAAAGTCAGCAAATTGAGGGTAGTGGAGCATCATACAAAAACTCAACAGTGCTTCCACTCACACATCACGTGAAACAACTGTTATGACACCAGACTCGAACCATCGTGGCATTTAAGAAGGCGATGGCCCCAACGCGTTCGCCATAAAATGGACTTATAAAACCTCCTGTAAACTTGCCAATAAAGCGAGTTATTCACTGTTCTTATCGAGGTTAGGTGAAAGTTGTTTTCTATAAAATGTATCCTAATGTAACAACCACAATGATGCTGAGATATCTGCAAGACTCCGGAACGCAGATGTCTGTGGTGGGTAAAGAACGCGTTATTATCCTTTCCAGGGACTGACGCGTTTACCACTACAGCATGTGGGTCCTTCGTTTCGTCTGTCTCTCAACTAGTTCTATTGATCATTGCCATCAGCAATCACCCGTCAGCGGGATTGAGATGCCCAAATCGGCATGGGACCTAGTTAAGCTGAGGCTATAGTTATAATCACAGTGATCGATAGAACTAGTTGGGAGACAAGCGAAACGAATGACATGCATGGTGCGCTGGTGAACGCGTTACTCACCGGAAAGGATAATAGCGCGTTCGTTCCCCACCGCAGACACCTGCGGTCCGGACTTTTGCAAATATCTGAGCATTATGGAGGTTACATCCTAATTTGCTTATTTCAGTTATCTGCCTTGTTCAGCTGTGCCCTGCTGTTGGCGATAATTCTATGGTTCGGCCCACTGCTTAGAGATCTTCCATCGGTATTTCCCTCATGGTGTTTTGCTTAAACACAGTTCATTTCGCATTTGCAAACGTTGTTATCCACGTCTATTTTTCCACACAATATCACTTAAAGGTTTTATCCGCTCTGCAGCAACAATTACATAATAATAAATTTAATTTGTTCCTAGCTTTTTGAGCTGTGTAGACATATTTACTGTTGGTTAATGATGAATTCATCTCTACAAAATCCGATAAGAATACCGTACAGCCATGACTTTTTCTCCTCTAAGTTCATCGAAATGATTTCATTCTTCGAATAATCGGAATAAGTTCGCTGCCGGCTTAATACGAGTCGCTTACGTTGTGAGAGTTGATGGCCAATGGCCAACAATGGTCGGTGATTGTAGATCTGTGAGAGTTCTGTCTTTAGTGCGTGCTAGCCTCGATCATCACTGTCGCGCTGAAATCGATGTTTATGAAGTACAGCGAACTGAAAAGTATCTATCCCGTTTCGAAGATCGACTTTGTAAGTAGAAGTGTTTGATTCACATTCGATCATTGGGATGCACTTTTTCATTTCTCAACGTTCCCATTAATCTCTTCATTACCCAGAGGTAAAGACTTCTCCAATTTATGTTGCAGGATAAAGGATATTGAAAAAAAAAGCCCTTCAAGAAGTTAACAGGATTGGCAGTCGTATAGCTCATCATTCCATACAGGAATGTATAATATTTTACCTATACGCTAGTTTTCAACGAATTTCAGCTTAATAACATCACAGCTACTTCGTGTCATCTTTCATTTTTGATTCATCTATTTTTGGTTTGCACTAATCTTGCTGTCTTTGTTTCAGAGCATTTGGGTGGTATCGTTCACATGCACGGTTTTCATCAACGTCATGGAAGGCCTAGCTATTTCTTTAATTTTCGCTCTTTTCACGGTAATCGGTAGATCTCAATGGTAATGGCATTCGGTGACGTGTGGATTTTTCCAGAACATTAGCTAATGTTATTTTCAGGCCTGAGTGGCAATACTTCTTCCCTTCAACGGACATAATAGGAGCGAATGATAGTGGAGGATCCATTGGTCCCTTCGACATGTGCGTTTTTCGGTTCGATGGTCCATTGTTGTTCACTAATGTGGAAAGGTGATGAATTCAAGATCCAGTTTCTTGCTTTGAACCGCGACCTTGCCTAAAGTGAAGTGAGAAGCAACAGAGTTTGAAAACAAGCCGACATTGTTTAAAAGGGTTACCATTAGACTTCCAAGAAGCAGTAGGGTGAACGGCTATGGCATAAATCTTCTGGCTCTTACCTGCGCTGTCGGCCTTAGAACACAGACGATTATGAGACATATAAAAAGCGCACAGAAATATCTCAAATCTTATCTCCTGAACGAAATATCATGGTTATTGATGAAAGAACAAGTTCCGGATATATATTTCACCTGGTCGTTTCTTCATGAAGTGAAAAAAGGACATATTTATATTCGAAACTGATCACTATAAAGTTTAACTTCGCGGAAACGAAGCTGTTAGTATATCGCAGAACTGAAGATACCTGCCTAAAAGTATAGTAGTGTACAATTAAATGAATATTAAACCTGAGAAGAATCGTCTGATCTGTCATCACCTGTATTACCTGCCTTGCCACTGATTGTCGAGTGACTTGAGGGGGCACCATGAAGTCTCCATCTGTTCCTTTCGCATGTAGTAATGCCCCAGTAGGTTTCCTCAACTCTATAAACGTTCCTAAGCTTCTTTCTGTTTTGCTAGGAGTTTCTCGAAAATTTCTAAACATCGCTGTAGTTCCTAACATAGCGTACGACCTAGTCTCTATCGACACTAGTTGCTGTTAAGGTGTTTACGGCACCTTGTTGACGATACACTACACGGGTGTGTTTTGGACCATCACATTCACATTCTTGCTTGCATGAAATAAGAGACTCCTCACTTTTACCTGGGGATGAATGGGAGCGATCTTTCATTTCCTAACGTAGAATGAAGGCGTGTCATGTGTACATTGGTCCAGAAAGAATCGTTAACTTGGAGAGGTGAAATTCATCTCAAGAATGTCAGTACACTCATACTGAAGGCTGCTGCTCAACTGTTGATGAAAAACGAACTTGCTGAAAGCAGGTGCAAAAGATTTAGGAAAAGACTATTGTTTAACTGCGCTCAGAACAAATATAATGAAAAGATGAGATTTGTTTTGAATCCATTAGCTTGTCGAAATTTTGTGTGCACCGTTCTTAATTAATGAAGGAATACCCATCCCCTTCCCTTTCATTCCAAAGAAGCATGAACAATTTTGGATTAAAAAAGTGCATTATTCACTAGAATTTTTCAGAATGTGAATCTCTCTTCATGTGCTAATTCCGCGTGTGGCGCATTGGTCGGAGCCGCACTACAGCACACATGTGGAGCGATCCCCGCGCCCATAGCTCACCTGGTCCTCCATTCCTCCGGGGTCGACAAATTGGTACCAGACTTGTCTGGGAGGATAGCAGCACAAGCTCGGTGCATTGGCTGGTCACCGCGAGTTATTGTGAACGCCAGATATACATTCAATCACCTCTAACGATGCTTAATGAAGTCGAATGCATGGCCCATCCCTCAGGGATCAATCTACGCTGGGGCTTTATCCTTTATCCTTTATTATCCTTGATGTGCTTAGTGACTAGCTGGCTTACTTTGAATTAAAAAGTTTTCCTACTGTTTTTCAGAAAAACTTTCCAGGTTTAAAACGTCTTTGAAACTGGCAATTGAGAACTGGACAAAAACGTGGGATACACAAGAAAAAAAGGTATACTGTGAAATTTTTTTTGTAACATTACAAGTATATGTATTCTTTCTTTGATGAGCTTACACGAGGATGATAACATTATTTATTTTCGGTTGACGTTTCGACGTCTTCGTCTTCACCAGAGCCGATGATCCGAGTCGATGGTCCATGCTTGCTATTCGTCTCGATCTGGCGACTTCGCCTTTGTGTCGAGTTAGGCCTTCCTCAGCGGTCCATCTCCTCGAATGAGGCCCACTCATTCAGTGATGCCCTTTTATACACGATGCTAGACGTCGAAACGTTAGCCGAAAATAAATGTTATCATCCTCGTGTAAGTTCATCGAAGAAAGAATACATATTGATTAAGCACACCAAGGTTCAAGGAAAGTCCGTTTCGAAATATTAATATGCCTTGTGTTATTAATATTAATATGCCAATATGCCTAATAATAACACCGACTTCTGCACGATGTGCGCGATGATGTATGTCCGGAAGAAAAACAAGTTGTTATCAACGGACATTATCATTATATCCACCATCAGCATCGTGTATAAAAGGGCATCACTGGATGAGTGTGCCTCATTCGAGGAGATGGACCGCTGAGGAAGGCCTAACTCGACACGAAGGCGAAGTCGCCAGATCGAGACGAATAGCAAGCATGGACCATCGACTCGAATCATCGGCTCTGATGAAGACGAGGACGTCGAAACGTTAGCCGAAAATAAATAATGTTACCATCCTCGTGTAAGCTCATCGAAGAAAGAATACATATTGATTAAGCACACCGAGGTTCAAGGAAAGTCGGTGTCGAAGTATTACAAGTATAACTTTTATGATGCTATATAGAAAACGGCAAAATATATCAATTTTATTGGTTACTGTAAAGATTTTTCTACAGGAAGATAAAGAAGCGGAAGTACCGACGCGTCCGCAGAAGCTCTGGAACAAACAGCAACCGCATTTCCTTGTAATAGACTGTACTGTTATTGCCAGTTGCGACTACATGGCAGTTTGTGCCCTCACCGAGGTCTTTTACGTATTTAGATTCTACCTTCCTGAAAGACATGTGCTAGCCGGACAAAGGTTTTTTTTTTGAAATTCGATAAACGGAGATATTTACGGATAGTTATAGTGGCTAGAATAAGTACCCTTTCTGAATAAGTACATCAAAAATCAGGCGTCAACGAATAGTAATGAGGCTTCAACTCCGTTACAACACACTGTTAGAAACGTTGGTAAATTGGTTACAAAACCTCTAGAGAGAATTCAACTAACAAGTTTCTAAATGACTTCGTTATAGTGTCTTATCTTCAACCTGGTCTACTTTTGCAAAAAAAAAAATAGAATCCATGGCTTAAGTTTTTTACTTACTGAAAAGACAGACACTTCCATCACTGAAACCTTGGAAAAACCTTGTCCAAGCCTTCTGCTTTGGAAGCATGAATAGTTCTAGTGTGGAATTCTAGAGGGGTACTTCTAAACTATTTAGATAGCAAAGGAATTCAAGAATAAAGGAGGGACTCTGTATCTTGCCGGTGCCAACGGTTCGTTGCTTTTCTCTTGAGATGTCAGGATCGACCTGAGCAATCTGAGTGTTCCGCACGACTTTTGGATCCATGTTGCAGGAGCACTACGATCTGCTCTCGAGGCGATAGGCTTTTTTCAAATCGTTGAGAAAGAATGCATGTTTCCCACTCTGAAGGACGCCATTAGTATTGCGAATAGAAATGGGTGAGCACTTCGACTCGACTCAATCACGTTTAGTACGTAAAAAATACGTTTTTCTTAAACCACATTTTTTATTTTGACAAAAACCTTTGTCAGTAGTAATAAAGATTTCGAGATAACGTAAAACAATATGTGAAATGACGACGCGTCAAATAAATAATAGTTTGCTGGAATAGTGTAGTGTGTCAAATTAATACAACGACAGTGATGCTTGGCTATTTGCAAAACTTCCACCCCAGGCCAGTTTCAAAGCCGCGATTAAGCTTTTCGAGTACTCACGTGTTATCCACGGGACCACTGAGGCCTTTGATTTGTCTTTTTTCTCGGCCGGTTTTCTACTCTAACTGTACCATAACCCCTTCAATGGGAACCGCGAGGGCGAAGGTCGACATGAAAAAATGAAAGACCGTATTGCGTTTTTTTGCATTTAAAACATTGTGAGCGCCTTGTTAGCAGGCTTTCTGAATTATGTTGTTTAAAAAGAAAAAGCCTTCGTTATATGAAGAATTATGTTACGTGTAAAAGCAGCAACGTCTGCGAGACATAAAATTAAGCAAATTCGTGTAAGCATCCATCGGACTACGTAGACCATTTTGCCCAAGACAAGGCCATGTTGTTTCAAATTCAGAAGAACGATAATTTCAAGCCAAACTTCATTTAACCTCAGTAATAAAGTAATCAAAGTGTGTTTGAATTGTTGAGCTTACACGAGGTTGATAAACAGATTTATTCCGCTAACGTTTCTACGTCTTCGTCTTCATCAGAGACTACGGTGCGAGTCGATGGTCCGCATATGTTCTTCTCGATATGACGTCTTCGTCTTTGTATGGAGCAGATACTCTTCAGTGGACATCACTCGAATGACGCATATTCACCCGGAAGTGTTCTTTTATATAGGGCGGTGTTATTGTTATGACTATCCGTTGGTAATAACTTTTCAATAGATAACACGTCCGGAAGCAGTCGGTATTGTGCTAGCTGGCAGGTAGTAGTGATAGCAAAACACTTATCTACTAACTGTGGGCCATCGACTTGGATCGCCTGCTCTGATGAAGAAGAAAACGTTGAAAAGATAGCCGTATAAGTCTATTTATTAACTTCATGTAAGCTCAGAGGAAATATCTCTTTCCAAGATTCCTTTTGTATGCTTGTTGGGAACGGCAAGAGTCCTGTGGAGTAAGGACCTTTAAAAATAGATGGGTTGCGCTCTAATTCGGGATGAAGCTTCATGAGAATTCAACTGGTTCGCTAAAATGTTTGGACTTCAACGCTTTGATGGTATTCGTCTACGACCAGCTTCGTAGTGTAATTCAGCGATTTTCAGGAGGGCTCTTCGGTTGCTATGCGAAGCGAACAGGGAACAGGTGAGATCTCGGCACTCATTGTAGCCGCTGGCGGCTTTCAATTGTAAGCACGAAGCTCAAAAACAGAAAAGAAAACAAACCAAAGGAATCGCTCAGGCCTAGATCGTCTCAGTCGTTTTGAATTTGATTTTGTTTCAAATATTATCAAAATGAATCTCCTTAATCTCTCGAGATGTCTTTTCTTGCGGTTGCCCTTTGCAAAACACTATTGTTAAGACTTATTGTTAAATAATACTTCAGCTCAAGATAAAAGAACAGATGTAAACTATTATTAGAGTGTACTACATGTGCGTTATTAGTAACATATTTAAATGATGGACATTTGACATTATACCTTACGCCGTCAGAAGCTGCTGACAACCATTACTTGCCATTCAGCGAAAGACCTGTTCTTTGCGAACTGTAAACCTCGTTTGGCTATCTGGGTAGTAGGTTTTATTTTCCTAGAAGTGATTACGGGCTTGAAGTTGTCTAGAAGTCGTCACGACAAAGGTTATACATGAGGTTTACCAAAAGTGAAAACTGGTTAGGTAGGCATCGTCAAGTCAGGTTGTTACTTTTGCAAAAAGAGTGGTTTGCAAGTACCATCTCTAACAATTTAGTAAACGATCTGGCTAGACGACTAAAAGTTTTGTTGTTTGACATTCGTGAATTCTTGCCAGATCTCATTATTTCAATCGCTAGAAGTTGGTAGTGACACCTTGTTTAAAAGAGCTAAAGAATAAGCGTACATGTATGCGAGACCAGCAATGTTCATGGAAAACTTTGTAATTTTCCTCAAAGGTATAATAAGCTGCTAGCGCTTTTGATGCAGGCTATGTGCAGTGGTAAAGCGGGACAACAGTGAGGCTAGATAGCGAAAAACCTGTCGTTTTGAACAGAAACATTAATTTTACACGAAGTGAAATTACTAGTTGCTTCAGTTTAACTTTGCCGTTCTATATTTCTATATTTCTCCGCGTCTTCTTGTGTAGAAGTCAAATGTAGCACTGATCCTCATGGATCTCCTGGATCTGAGAGTGGCTCTTTGCCTTGTTACTATGGTTCTTCTGTCTTACAATTTACTTCGATTAGCGATATTTTTAAGAAAAACTGTGTTTTTAGCAGATGTATGAGTGACATAACGAAGAAGAATAAGTGGAGATGGTCATTTTTCTGCTTGTAGGCGAATCTATTAATTTTTTTCTTTTATCAACCCTGAACAGAAACGTAGGCGTTTTCAAGTAGTATTTTCTATTACGAAGGATATCAATGGCTTGATATCAGTACTCTGCCGACTACCTTCCCAAAAAAGTATCCATTGAATCCCCTCACGTAGTTGGGCACGTCTACAGTCGAAACATTTCTAAGCTCCTCAGAGTGAGATTTTGTGGATAGAAGTTTTCTTTAATAAAACGAAACATCTTAAATATGTGCCCTAGTTAACTTAAGATAATGCCTGAATGCCATAAAATTAAAAGCTACATTGCCTTGCGCAAGGGATGAACTATGTGATCTATACGCCGGGGATTCACAGGTGTAAATCGCGGCTGCCAAGAAGGCTTTAAATTTGCTCACTGTCTCCGTGTATTCATTCGACACCAGTTTACTCAAGAAGGAAGGATTGATCCTAGATCTCGAATCCGAGTGAGCTTTGATGTAAGGAGATTTGGGAAATCTCAAAAACATCATCATAAAGGATAAAGGATAAAGCTCTCGGCATTGATCAATCCCTGACGGATGCGCCATGCATTCGACTTCATTAAGTATCGTATGGAGGTGACTGAATGCATATCTGGCATTTACAATGAATGGCGGTGGTCTACCGATTTATCGAGTCAGTGCTGCTATCCTCCCATATAGGTTTGGTAGCAAATTGCCGACCCCGGAGAAATGGAAGGTTTGGTGAGCCATGGACGCTGGGATCGATTCTACCTGTGTGTCGCAGTGGTGCCTGCAACGACTGCGCCACATGAGCCCTTTTTTATGGTCTCATTGTCAAATCTGGCTCTTCCACGACAGCTAATAAATTTTCGATAATTAGACCACTCGAAAACCTGAGGACTTAAAAGACATAAAAAACTTTGAACCATCGTGTTATAGTTGTGCAGAAAATTCGCCAAAACATTATTTTTTGGTTATTTAGAATTTGTTTAAAACTTTAAGGTTTTTGAAAGTTCTACACAACCACAGCAGCAGCACGCATCAACGGTAGATCGGAAGACACCATCAAAATCATTCGGACGTTAGAAGAAAGTCGGCCTTGGAAATTATTCAATGAAGTACCATTTAAGCTCTACATAAGGAAAAAATACTTAAACCGCAGACCATAAGAGTGCACGAGCCTCCATATCCTCTTCCTAGCAAAGTATGAATATGGTTTCTTTTGAATACCGTAAGTAATCTGGTAGGCTAATAATGCCATTAGTATGCGTACTTCCTCCTAACTTAAGCTAGACTGATTAGTGGCTTACTCGATTCCATCATCCGAATCCTTTTTATTTTGAGAAGAAAAGTGAGACCAAAAAATTATGGCACTTGGTTACAAAATAGGCAACTCGGGACGGAAGTGAATACAGCAGTCCAACAGGCAGTTTGCTTTGGGTTTGCGGCAGCTAGTGTACTCAGTGTTTCTTCTCTACAAAAGTCGGTCTCCATCACCGTCATCAGTCTATCAGTAGAACCAGCTGGTGTTATGACAATTACTTTCTTTTCTACGTAGATTTATGAGAAAACATGAGAAAACATGCCGTATTCATTATCATTATGTGTACATTTAGCTGAACCCATGCAACTTGCTACTAGCATCCATCACCAGCATCTCATCGGCTTCATTGCCACCGACGCCGTCGTCTTCAATCGTTCGTCTCTCGACGCCGACGAGCTAATGAGTGCTTTTTGTGTGCAAATTTGCAGCAACTCTCAAAAGAGAGTCTCAGTTTTCTACCTCCCTCTCTTCCACACTCTCTCTTTCTGTTTCATGCTCTCTCTCCTTTTAGCAAAATAACTACGATTTCTTAGTGAGTAAGTAGATGTCTACCTAAGAAGGCTCATTGAGTGAGTTGGAGTAGCACATGTTGTCATCTTATTGCTTAGGGTAAAAAAAAATGAATGTATGGTTACAAACCCATGAATTCTCTTCTGCCGCAATGCAGAAGTCTGTGTACATGCTCGGAATTCCTCCGATGTCGTTGATTGTCAATGTAAACCACTTGTTTAATGCTTACGATTAAAATATGATTTGAAGTGTGCATGTAAACTCTTCGGGTTTTTTTTTTCGAGTACCAAATCATTCGTGTGAGGGTGCGTATGGCGCAGTGGTAGTAGGAGCCGCTCTGCAACACATACCAGACCTTCCATCCCTCCTGGATCGGCAAATTGGCACTAGGCATGTCTGGGAGGATAGCAGCACTGGCTCAATACATCGGTAGGCCACCGCGACCCGTTATAAAGGCCAGACATGCATTCGCCCACCTCCAAAGGATGCTTAGTTTAGTCGATTACGTGGCGCATCTCCCAGGGCTCATCAACGTCTAGAGCTTTATTATTTATCCTTTACTTATCCTTTTACTGAATTATTCGGCTAGTTCTATACATTCAATACATGCATTCGTGAGCTAAGTCGAAGTGTTTGTTCGCTGCTTCTCTCTAGAAAAATTAAAAGCATCACTAGAGGAAGAATAAATTTGTTTATTTCTACTAGCATTCTAAAGCCATAACTAGTTGAGATTTATGACCAGTATAGAGGAAAGATGATTGGAGTAGAAAAAAATTAGAACATGACCAGCAAACAGTCGACAAATAGAGGAACGTTGTAGGATTTTCATAACGATCGCGAACAGGAAAGAAACTCAAAAATGTCGCACAAAAAACTTACACCGGCAAGGAGAAAAGGAAATGGAGATCTTATGGAAAAGCACGGATGATGTGGAGGAAACCGTAAATAACAGAGAGTACAGCATAAAAAACCAGTGCACTAGATGAATCGAGCACCTCTCGTGGCTCGTTCGTTGAGAATCTGTGCGATTTCGGCGATCCGATCTCGCAATTCCTGCTCGTCCTGCTCTTGCCTCAGAGCTTCAATCATCGCTTCATCCGGGAATACGAAATACTAAAAAGTGAAATATATTAGAAAAAGTGTATATACATGCTAACCATAATCCCCTAAAGCACGTAGCGCATGGAGTAGAGCTGTTTAGCGATATACGCTTTTACATTGATTCGATCCCATGCACAGAACAAAACAATCGCCCCATCTGGGGTCGGGAAACCACTACCAGATATTCCTGGGAGAACAGAAGCACTGAACTGACACGAAGGAAGAGCCAAATATTCTATTTGATTGGCTAGATACTCATCCAACCAACTCTAAGGTACTGCGAATGGATTTGAATGCATGGATCATCCTTAAGTAAATGATAGATCCCGAACCTCTTCATCCAAGACATTTCTCCAACATATGATGTAATCACAATGTTGATTCATCATTTGAGCATACGCTAAGCCACAGAATGGATGGTATTCCTCAACAGCAGCGGTAGTCTCGAATTAAAGACCTGGTATCATTAAGTAAGTAGCCGTAAGTGACCACGGAATTTCTATCGCTGCCTAGGAACTGCTCGAGGAAACAGAAAAGATTTTCAGAAACAAGTGTATTATTTTTATTTCGACACAAATATGTGTTTAAAAATATGCAATTCCATGAAAGTAATAGATATTCGAACCTACTTCAAAACCTAAATGTTGTTGCCTACTCTGAATTGTACTTGATTTAATCATTGTTTAAAATTTTCATTCGGCTAAAGTCTGAACGACTTGGCATTCTACAGAGCCATGTTGATCCAAGTCGATGGTCCAAGATGGTCGTTGTCGGGATGTGGGTGTCCGCAGTCATGTCGAGTTAAACCTAGACAACGATCGGCATTGCATTATTGACCCGGAGCAACGCTATGAAGAGGGAAAAGCGCCGAAACGATTACCGTACAAAAGTTTTGGACCAATCTAGTGCCAGCTCAAGAAACTATTGATTACTGTTCTTGAGGTTCAATGAATCTTGGTTTCATAATAGATTCAAATAGGTTCAAATTGTTCCCTAGTACTCATAGTAAAATATCTTCTTCACACATATCACTTTGCGTATTTTTCTAACCCAGCTTTAGAAGTGAACTAAATCGTTTGTAGAAAATCAATATTCTAATCACCATTATCACATGCAGTCTCGTTGAACATCGAGTGACTCGATCGGGCGCCAGTTAAACTTCCATTTTTTCCTTGTCGCGTGCAAGGGTAGCCCAGTGGCTTCTGCTCGCTCCAGGGATTCGTCAAACGTCATACCATTCTTCTAGGCCCTTCGTGAAAAACTCTGACCAACGAGTCGGTGGTTTTCCTCCAGTACGTTTGACATCCCGAGGAATCCGGTCACTAACGGCTCTTGTCCATCACTTGTTATTCATACGCATTATGTGTCCGGCCCACCGTATTTTCGACTATTTGACGTACAGAATGACATCTTTGATTTTTGATCGTTGACGCAGGTCAGAGCTTCGGATCCCATCCCTTACTTGTGTGAAACGAGATACTTCTAGAATCGTCCTTTCGACGACGCGTTCGATAACGCTGAGTGATCTTAAATCCTGCTGGGTTTCTGACCAGCGACTGGGTTTCTGACGCACGCGTTAGGGCAGGAAGTACCGTTGAGTCAAAAAGATGGGAACGGAGTGAGGTGCTCTTTGTTCTCTTCACTACATCCTCGATGCTCTTGAAAGCTCCACAGCCGCTCTCTTCTTTCTGCTCAGCCCTGGAGCTAAGTCGTTCATCATATTGATTCTCCGACCTAGATAGAGATAATTGCAGCATTCGGAGATATTCGCTCCGTTGAGCGTGCAAACGAAACCAATCCGTTCTTCATAAAAATCGTTTTCGTGAGATTTAGTCGAAGACCAATCTTTCCACACGATTTATCAAAGGTCGCAAGCATACGTTCCGCTTGGCTAATGTCTGGTGTTACAAGGACGATATCGTCAGCAAAGCGAAGGTGATGTAACTGCTGACCATCGATTTTCACTCCCATATTATCCCTTTCCAATGTTCACATGACGTTCTGGAGGGTGGCAGTAAATAATTTCGGCGAGATTGTTTCGCCTTGCCTAACTCCTCTTTTGACGTCGATGGTAATATCGTTGTAGAATGGTGAAATCTTGGTTGTGAAATTTTTGTATAGCTCACGAAGAATCTTTATGTACTGAGTAGGAACTCCTTGGCTATCAAAGGCTTCCCATGACTGCTTCTATTTCAATTGAATCAAAGGCCCTCTATAAATCGATGAAAGTGAGGCAGAGCGGTCTATTGTACTCTCGCGATACTTCAATGAGTCCTGCCAATGAGTTACTGTTAAAGTCACTACCATCGTATGCAGTTGAAGTCATTACCAAGAACGCAGTTTTTCGAAGAACATACTATAATCTGCATGTGTCCGAAAAAGCTGAGATGAAGCTCTCGCTCTTAATCAATCCCTGAGGAATGCGCCATGCATCCGACTTCATTAAGCATCGTTTGCAGATGATTGGATGCATATCTGGCCTTTACAACTACTCGCGGTGGCCTAAAGATGTATCGAGACAGTGCCGCTATCTTCGCAGATAAACCTAGTACCAATTTGCCGACCCCGAAAAATGGGAGGCTTGGTGGGCCACGGGCGCTGGATCGATTCCACGTTTATTGCAGGGCGCCTCCGACCACTGCGTCACACGCACCCTTCTCGACGAGATAACTGCTACTGAATAAATGAGTTATGAGATAGCATGACAAGTTTCGTAGGTCCTAAGATTTTCGATTTCTACAGAAATTTCAACTAGTACATTATGGACAGAAAAAACGAGAAATCCATCGGCGTTTACTAATTGCTGCACTTGACTTCACTAGCATAGTAGGGGCGACGGAATACACATTTTAGCTATACATTGAAATGCAGTCGCTTAGCGATGTATCGAATCAGTGATGTTATTCCGTCTGATACCAACTCGCTGAGCCCAGAGGGATGGAAGGCTTATTGAACCCAGTGTCAAACACAGGGTGTATCACAGATGCACGCTACACACCGCACAACCAGAATCCCATGTCGTATAATACTATTCTAATTCATAATTCGGACATAAATGCCTTCGTTAGCAATGAGCTGACTGACAATCATACACTAAATCAACCTAGTATCCAATATCTTACATGCTATCATGCTATGCCATCAGCAATCGCCTATCAATGGGAATGCACCATTCCCATTGATAGGCGATTGCTGATGGCATAGCATGATAGCATGTAAGATAAAAAAAACATTGCTGAAGGAGAAAAAGCAAAGCAAAGACCGGTTGGTGAGGTGGAAGCATATGATTCCCCGGTGAGGGTAATTGCGAGTACGAGGCCCAATTGCGGCACTGAGTTTTACTCACATCTCAGCATGATTGTGGTTTCATTCCACACAGTAACCTGCTATGAAAAGGAATAGACAGAAACCAAAAGTTAAGACATAACAAAGAATTTTAGATTAGGCTAAACCCCAAACATACGCTTTCCGCCTATTAGGGAACTTTGCTTTAGTTTTTTTATGGGTCCACACTGTTAAAAATTCTAAAAGACGAGGAACTCATATTATATAATATCATATTATTGAACAGTGAACTCACCTCCGGTTCTTCAGTCTCTGGCCAATCCAACGGAAGTGATCGCCGATCTCTGGGGTATATTTCCACGATGGGGTCGTCGACTACCTCGTCGGGAATCTCAACAATCTGATACTGTGGCACGCTGACAACGCGTGGAATCGAATACCGGTTTACCTCGTCCCGAACCATGTCTGCCAACGCCTCCAGCTCACCATCGGAGAGCTCTGTAATTGCTCATCATTGTGGACCAATTGTAAAAATCTTTAAGGCAATTGTATCTGATCCATAGTTGCATCAAACAAACGCAACCACAATTTTTCCGCGTTGTGATAGTTTCATAACTAATTGCTTTCCCCGATTACTTGGAAAACACAGGATATAATTCTGCTAGAGATTCTCCTGCTCATGATTAGACTGATTCAGCAGGAACTGTCATTTATTCAAAAAAGAATGAGGTAAACATAGAGGCGAAATTATCTGCTTCATCGGCTACAATTTATTCTTGTAATTGCAGGCAGAAATCGTCGAATTCGCCTTTCTTCGAAAAAATGTGAAAGTCATGCCCATCTTATAAATGCGCAATTTTCCGCGATTTCCCTGAATTTGTCTTCAGGGCGAGATGTGTCAAACTAGCCTGCTGATTGTCATTCTATTCGTCACCCTAACCGTTACTGTTCCCTCAATGTACCGTACTGCTTGAAACAAAAATAAACACAATCCTAACCGTTTTTGTTTACTGCCTACTCTTTTTTAACGGCAGGGTATATTGCGAAATATAACTTTAATGAAGCTGAGATATTTGCAAAACTCTGGACCGCAGGTGTCTATGGTGGGGAACGAACGCGCTATTGTCTTTTCCGGGGAGTAACGCGCTCACCACCACACTATGCGGGTCCTTCGTTTCGAACTAGCTGAGAGACAGGCGAACTAGCTGAGAGACAGGCGAACTAGCTGAGAGACAGGCGAAACGAAGGACCCGCATGGTGTGGAGGTGAGCGCGTTACTCCCCGGAAAGGACAATAGCGCGTTCGTTCCCCACCATAGACACCTGCGGTCCAGAGTTTTGCAAATATCTCAGCTTCATTAAAGTTACAAAAATAAACATTTATGAAGTGGAATATAGACTAGCGCTTCCGCAAATCAAAAACTAATGGACGAAAAGAGTCATGTAAGTCCCTAAGAGGAAGGAGTTCTTTACGCCCAATATCAACAAGGTATTAGGCCATATTTGGAGAAGATGCCAATCAGCTGAGCATGGTATGAATCGGCATTGAACCCAGTTAAGCTGAGGCTATAGTTATAATCACAGTGATCGATAGAACTAGTTGAGAGACAGGGGAAACGAAGGACCTGCATGGTGAAAGGACAACAGCGCGTTCGTTCCCCACCGTAGACACCTGCGGTCCAGAGTTTTGCAAATATATCAGCAACGTTGTGGTTTTATTTCGCTTATTAACCTGCCGTGAAAATTGTAGTAAGCAAAAAATAAAAGGTAAAACAATTTCGAAAGACCATTTCTATAATCAAATGTAGGCGCTTGTCTTAATCCTGGATTTGTAATATGAGGTGAGGAAAGGTGATTTACAGGTAGGAGAATCCCTTGTTGACATCCTATGCTCACGCAAGCTTCATTGCGGATGTGCACGAGACGATCCACTTTCGTATCATACGTTTTTCTTCTAACAATTCTTTTTTTTTGGTCTTTAGTTCAAAAGAATTTTAGACATCGCAGAAATCTAAAACCTTCCAACTGCACAAAATCTTGCCTATACATTTTTAGACTTCCGCCTATCAATCCAAAAATGAAACGGGCTCCGTTGAAAACCACTGGCGATCCTCAATACGTCCAAAAGAGAACCTCCGCTTCCCTTTCAGACAGCCAAGAAATGAATTTTATGAAGCAAACATGAAATCGAAAGTGTAGTTTTCTAATATTTTCAACTGTTTTGCCCACTGTTTCAGTTTCTACATCGATCTCTTCTGGATTACGGTTTTCTTTCTCGTTGTGTCGATGGGACATTCCAACTTTAGCGAGTTGTCAAAGCACTTGCGTTCTAGCTGTTGTTTGAGCATCGCCTGTTCTGTGACGTCGCCGTCGTCGTCGTTGACGGCGCCTTCGTAGATCGCATGCCGCTTGCCTCTTCGCAGTTTCTTCTTCTCCGCCACAGATCTTGCTGGAAACTTCGATTTCAGAGGCAAAAAACAAGCAAAAGATAACAATTTGAAAATTTCCGACAAGTCTTCTTTTACCAATGTATCACATTTGGATCTTATAAGCAAAAAAAGCGAGGAAGAGGTAACTGCGCGAAGAATAAGCTAGTTTCCATCCTACCAAATGTCAATCTTTCACCACATCGCTAGTTGGCCGTCGGCGGAGATGCTAGCGAATTCAACCAAAAAAATACCATGAAGGAAAATCGTGCTGAATTCGTATTCCGTCCAATATTTGCCCTTTTCTTGGACATGAAAAGAATTTTTTTTAGTAAAGTTAAAGTGAATGGAGCAAAGAGAACAGTGGTAGTGATGTCGGTCATCACAAACATGGTGCTAGTTCGATTCCGCTCCAGGTCAACCAAGCCTCTCATCTCTTCGGGTCGGGAAATTGGAGCCGGATTTCTTCGGCAAAAAATCACTTTCTGTGATCCAATTGGGAACGCTCCAGCCCCGCTACCTTAGGACTCCAAGGAGATTAGACTGGACCAGCATTCTATTATATTCAAGATGAAATGAAAATCATAGAGCAGCAACCGAAGCCAGACGTAAAAGTTGGAAGATCTTCGTGGACAATGGATGTGAGGAAACAAACCGAATGTGAGAAGTGCTGAGATCCGCACAGTAGACGTGAAGATGGGTCTCACAAAAATAAAAAAAAAGGTGAAGTGAAAGCCAACAGTGTCAATAAAAAAAGCGTGTTCCTTGTTTCACATCTGCCACCTTGGGAAACCCGGAAGAACACCGTTATCATCAAAAAAGACTCGTTTTGCAGATGGAAACGAATCGGTTGAAAGTCGTTACTACTTGCAAATATTAGTTAAACATCGAGTACCGTGGCAAGGAACTAGGTGTCCTCTTGCCAACAGTAAAATCTATATTTATGATGGTAAGCAGACTTGTCAGAAGTGTTTAGAATCATAATAATTGTTATCACAAACTCTATAAACTCAAGGATCCCACCTTGCTCTTGTAGACTCGTATACTTTGAGCCAATCTCTTTCCCTCTCTGAAACTAACAATTATCTATAGTTATTCGAGGTGTTCAAAAGCAACAACAAAAAACGTAATTTGCCACCTGATGGGAATTACCGTAGCCGTACTATGGAGAAATTGTTAGGTTGTTCGGAAATTAAAGTTGAATTCGCAATGTCGCATTTCTTATGTACTATACAGCAATAGAGTTTTTTTCGAAAGCTATAATATTAACCCTATTAATATTAACCGGTCATCATCCGCCCAATGATTGAATTGTGATGAAGCACCGCAGCACTGCCCATACTCGAAATTGCACAAAAAGGAGGCTACACAGACTGCTTGGTGACGTGTTACTGCTCTAATCCATCTAACCTCCCTGAATCCATATGAAGCCATTAAGGCGGAAAAGTCCAGGAAATCGAAAAAGCGTATGAATACCTTCAGTGGCTGCGTTCTTAACTAGTAAACAAAAAGGCACCAATGCTTCTCTACGAATAGCTAGAAATGTCGTACTATCGACGTTGAAGAAGGTTAAACGAGTTGAGCTACGTAACTTTGCCCCAGCCATTATACTAATCAGTGCTCTCTCCCACCGAATATAACTCCTCGATGCTCCCGAGAACTTTCTGTGCGAGAAATGGTTCGTAAACAGGCTAAAACATCCTTCACCAGCGTCATCGCCTTTAAAATACCATGATTTCACGCTACTGGTATAAATGAACTTGTTTCCAGTGAGCGAAAATGTGTCCAGTTGATTCTAGGCTGAGATATACCACTTTGCGAACGCACGTTGAAATCGAGCATTAATTTCCGGAGAGCCTAGTAAGTTATAAATGAGTCTAATGGAAATGCATTTTTGAATTCACTGGCCAGCTAGTTAGACCACATTCATTTGTGTTATTGCGACGACGACTGGGTCACGCCAATAAATAGCAAGGCATTCTTTGTTTTTCTTCTTTTTAATCACGGAGGTTGTTCGTTGGCTAAAAAATTTGCAGATTCATTTAGGAAGATTGGTAGCCGTGCCATCTGATCAGTGACTGCACAATCATCGTACACTGTGAAGCCAAATCTGTTAAGACAACTTAAATTTGCTCAGAAAAAGTAAAGGTGAACTTTGTTTTTGCTTAAATCATCACCGGGAATCAATCCTTCAGACGAAGGCATGAATGCGAATCGATGGAATTAAGAGAATTTTGTGCTCAACAAAGTAAACGAGAGATGGATACTCTGCAAATTATTCACACCTCCAGAAAAAAGAAAACGCATTTTTTCGTGGTAATTCCGATAGCACCGCAGTAGACTTAGTTCTGATCTTTCAGGAGACCCTAATCCGGAACGTGTCGCTGTCCCCTAACTTCTTCGTGTCGAAAGTCTCTCAGCTCTTCAAGCATCTTGCAATCAGCTGTCGAGACGTTTAGAAAAAAACCCTCCGTTCAAAACAATTTCAGACTAGAAAAGGCACGTCAAGTTTGTCTTATGTCTGCCATATCGCTCGTAACACAACTATAACGAGAAAGCGAAGTGGCAGGAGAGTTGCCACATTCCGAAGCGATTTTCTGAAAGTTCTTTCAAAGTGGAAAAGCTCAACTGTATGCCAGGCACTAGGCCCATCTTTTTTGCCTTCGATATATTATGGACCTTCATTTACAATATTTGTAGCAGCAATCGAATAACTGAGTGCGATTAACTCCAGTTTTCACTCTTCAAGTGTTCCAAGAAGAGTGCTTGCGCGAGTCTTACGCTACATTCTTTCTTTTGCAAATGTGTGCAGCAACTTTACGGCACCTTCATGGGGAGATTGCTCTTTGTTGTTTAGGAGCTCATAATCTAAAAGGAAGAGATCTTAATTTCTAATAACTCGAGGCCAACTAGTCGATTAAAGCGCGTGGATTACGTCGCGTTAATAGTCTCTCTCTGTATTCTCTCTATATTATAATAATAAGAGCGCCGAATAGCTCTTTTAGCTATTAGCTGGTGAATGCATGAACTTTTGCAAAGCGGTTACGAACAGCAAAAATGCGCATTGCATGACCCATGACCTCTATTTACGGTTGGCCGCATGCCCGCCATTTGTAACCAGATTACAACCAGCATGGCAACGATTAGCGGATTTTTATCCTCCAGGTAACCAGAAAGCAGAAGTAGGCCGCTTATTCTTTAACACTTAATGACTGACATGAGTGAAGCTTCACTTCAGAATCTACGCATGCTGATGTAGTAAGCGGCATTAGTGGATATCCACTCATAAGACAATTGTAAGGAGGGATCAGGATTCATTTCCCAATATAGTCCAACTCTTGCCGTATGACTTGCGTTAGTCTCCCAGTCTACCGAAATTGGAAAGTCTTTTTGCGTAAACTCATTCAAAAAATATTTGCCATCTCCGTGTTTATGTAGATAGTTTTCAAATCGTCCAGAGCCCGTTTTGGGTTGCTTGCAACCAACTTGTATCTAAAAGGGTTTTACTTCATTCTAGTATTTATTTCTTAACTGCCCTTATTCACGTTGATAACACAAGTGGATGAAAATTTTCTCTAGTAAGAAGAAAGGAAATTTTCATTTAAAGAAAAGATGTCCATAAAAGCTATGTCGGTAATAAACTAGAATTTCATCTACATGTTCTATAAGTGGCGTTTTAGAAAAAAATTACTGAGATGAAAACGGAGCCCATGAACAAGCAATAGGCGTTCTTCAATGAGGGTCTGTTTTCGAAGATTTGAAATGTAAAACATTGCATAGAGTGCTTAAGCGCTTTTTCAACGACATATATTATCATGGATGCTGACAGCTATGCAAGCAGACATGTTAAATTCCAAAATTGTGGAAACAATGCGGCGTGTACGGTGCAGTAGCAGGATGTAACCCGCAACAGACACACGGCGCAGGTTAGATAACACGCCTGGATCAAAACTAGCTTTCTCTACCTTCTGACTTGACAAATTAGTATTGGACTTCTTTAAGATGATAGTAGAGTACTGGCTGGATGCATCGGTTGTAGGTTACCGGAAGTTACTACATAGGATAGATATGAATTTTTACCCTGGATTGAGAACGAATTGGTGCAGCGGTGATGTTAAACATGTTTAGCGAGAATTCCTATGCTGAAGAGGAAATTCTAGAGGTTCGTGAGCTCCCACTCAGCGTTTCTCAATCACAGTCCTCAAGCGCCATCGAGCTTGTCATCCAGACGACAAGCACGCATTTCACCTCATCAAATTGAAGCAGACGTGAATCGTTTGAAGTAATATGCATTGCTCAAAAAGTCTTAGAAAACCAAATCTCATTGAATAGTTCGATTAATTCTAAAATAATAACAACAATACCACGTATTCTTACGTTGATAAGCGAATATGAGGTTGGAAAGTAACTTTACTCAGCTAACGTCTCGACCTCTTCCTCAGCGTCGATGATCCGTGCTGATGTCCGCAGTCCTTCGCGCTCTCCATATAATGTTTTCATCGTCGTATCGAGTCGGCTCTTTTTCAGTTGAGCATCGCTCCAACGAGGCCACCTCACCCGGCGATGGATGCTCTTATATACAGGCTGTTGCTAGTAATTGTGCGGTGATAATATTGGTGTTACCAGACAATCCATCCTGCTGCAGTCGGTATCATTATCTGCTAGCGCGAAACGTAATAATACTTCATCGCTAGGTGAAACGCTGCCTTATTCGACCGGTGCTTTACCGAAGAAGGTCCGACTCTATACGACGAAGAAGATACCACCACATCGTGAGTACGGAGGACTGTGGACATCGACTCGGATCATCAGCTCTGTGAAAGACGAAGACATCGAGGCGTTAATCGAATAAAGCTGTTTATCAGCCTCGGCTTGGCTTATCAATGAAAGAATGCGTATTGATTGGTCATACATACATACATACAGAGGTTGAAAGAAGGTCACTTATTGAGAAAGTGGAGCATTCCCCCCTACTATACATTGTAGGATTTTTGGCATTTATCCAAAAAGCCTCGAGGAGTTTGCGCGTTGGTGTTTTAGTATGCCGTGCGAGGATAGCGACTTTTATATCAAAATCGTCTCCGTTATGCCTTTGTATCCTATGCATGCCTAGTGGCGTGCCTTGTCTTGCTTTTCTTATCTCGTGGGGTTGCAATTTCGTAGCCATTGGAGATGGCTATTCGCCGTTCCAAATCGTGCGATTCTTCCTTTAGTTCCCTAATTGTTCACACAGGCGGTCATACAAGCGGTTACGAACTAACTGGCGACGAAGAGTATTCGGTGGTATTTCAATTATCGCTACCGATTCCTCTTTATCTGCCCTTCTTAAGCATCGCCTTATCGCTACACTTATTTCATAGCTAATGAAGGGCAAGATAAACGGGACTTTGTTTCGGCCAAACCGTTCCCTTTGGAGCGTCGCTCTCTCTCGAAACTTATCTCGTGGGGTTGCAATTTCGTAGCCATTGGAGATGGCTATTCGCCGTTCCAAATCGTGCGCTTCTTCCTTTAGTTCCCTAATTGTTCACACAGGGGTGGCTGTTCGAAACATGTTTCTCACGAGCGCCCTCTTTGTGTTAAGTTTTTTTTCCCTTGGTTTGGTTTTCATCTTTCTGTTTGCGTTGGTGAACCGTTTAACCTAGTAAATTGGTACTGAACATTAGTGTACCCTTCCAGGCTCTGAAGAAGGCGATACTGCCAAAACGTCAGCTACCGTTGTGCTGTATTTGTTACATTCGTGAGAAATTAAACGTGTGCTGAACAATCTCTCGATTGATGTAAAGAAGAGAACAACAGATTTATAATCCAATGTCGATGTTAATAGAAAGTCGACCTTGGGAGCGGTTGAAAGAAATACTGTTCATGCTTAAAACAAATCCGCTAATATGTCTACAGATCATAATGCTAAGCAAAGAATTCGTTGTTCAGAGCTCGTTCGGCATTTCTTCTGTCGCAAAAGGGTCCTTTCCGTGCAAAACATTCAATGGTACTGAACATTTGATTAATCGAAGCATTTTTCAAAAAACGTTAGCGACTGACAAATGCGCAGGAATTTCGATGAATTCATTAATTTTTTATTCCTCGTCGATGAAAGGGCCTAGCGCACAAATTATTCATATTTGGAACGAACCGTAGCATATTATGGAGAATTCTAATGAGGGAATGCAATTAGTGGATAATGAGAGAAATATGAGGACGGACATGCTAAAGCTCGAAGCTCCGTGAATGGAAACTGAACAAAAAGAAAAAAAGTGATTCAATCAACCTAACATAAGTCAACCTTGGGAATAAAAAGACAGGAGAAACCAGACCAGTCAAGGACTCGAGAAGAAAGAGTATTCTTTGCTCATTAAAAGCCTAGAAAAAAAAATGAATCGAAAGCTTGACTGGATAAAGAGATCGCCCAATCCCCCATAAGAACGTGTGCTGTGCGAGCAAATAGTGAAAATCTTAGAATGCAGCTAGAAACACCTATAGCTCACAACACGATGGATCTCATGAAAGTTCAACACAAAACCCTAACAGCATGGGCTGGATCTACTGCAGCAATGAGTAATTATAACTACTGGAACTCATAAAAAGGTTAGACTTTTTTTCGTTTCGTCGACGTTTAATCCGTGAAGCACTTCATTATTGTTTCAGATTCACAGTCTGCTATTACCTTAAAACACTGTCTTAAGAAAGATGAAAGAAGCCAAAGAGCAGCGACTCTACATGAATGAAGTGAAAGGGACCTCAACCAACGAAGTGGTGCCGTCGTTGCTGAGAACCCCATGGATGAGTTTATTACAAAATTCTGTGTACGTGAAAAATACCACTGAAATTGCTACGAGGGAGAGGTTGAACAAAACACACCACTCTAAACTAAAACTTTAAATCATACGACTTTGTATTGAGGTTATTCGACAATAGGAAACTAATTGTTATCGGCATGAATGTTATTCCGTATGCTCGGTAAGCCTTTGTATGCCTGGTTGCAATAGAAGAAAACAAGACTGGTAAAGCCAGTATTTAGATGGCATTAGCATTATCGATCTTATAAAGCCGCAAGTTGGAACGGCACTGAGTGTTTCAAAATTGAACCACGAATAACAGAAGTGAGGAGCCTTCCTGTTTCTACGCATAATTTCCACCCTGTTTTTGATCAAACAGCTACATAAACGCTGCAAAGTAAAACTCAAGGCCTGTTTAAACTAGCAGATGAATCACTTTGTCTCGGGATTATCGGCCAATAATCGGCGTAAAAACGACATAACCATGTCTGGTTGAAGCTACACTGGTTAAAGGATGAAGGATAAAGCTCTCGGCGTCGATCAATCCCTAAGGGATGCACCATGCATTCGACTTCATTAAGTATCGTTGGAGGTGATTAAATGTATATCTGGCCTTTACAATGACTCGCGGTGGTCGGCCGATGTATCGAGTCAGTGCTGCTATTCTCCCAGACAAGTCTGGTACCATTTGTCGACCCCGGAGGGATGGAAGGCTTGGTGGGCCATGGGCGCATTCCACGTGCGCGTCGCAGTGGCGCCTCCAACCACTGCGCCACACGCGCCCACGCGCTCACACTGGTTAACTGGTACTATTTTCAACTGGTACTCACCGGTACTGAAGCGGTTCTGGTAATGACGATTGCGATGGTCAGAAGTGCTACAGCGAGAAGGCTCTGCGACAGTGGCGGCATTGTCGTACTGACGTCGGATATCGAGTCCGAGACATCGACGTCGGCGAGCGCGCAGACCACGCCCACATCGCTGAAGCTGCCGTGCTGGCCGCACGTCCAGTTGTGGTGTAGTACCTTAGTACCTCTAGTACACTCACGAGAGAGGTACTGCTGCAGATGTACAGAACGAGTCCAAAAGACTGTTTGAAAAACATAACCTTTTGTTTCTCTACGTTTCAAAATTATTGTTCTTAACTGATTCGTACCATAAAGGAAAAGTGTTCGGCATTCGTCATTCCATTCGTGTGACATTAGATTCCAATGCAGCGGATTCCGTTAAATACCGCAGAGCTGAATGAATGCATTCCTGGTCCACATAATGACTTATTGATGTCCATGGAACGTATATTCAATGCATTCAGGCTATTCAGACGATTTTGCCTTGAATTTGAAGATCCTGGAGTGATGGGTATTTTTTGGACGTGGACGGGCGACCGAACGAACGATCGTGTGTGCGCGGCAGAACCCCTTTAACAAGCATCTTTTTGTGCGTTGTATTGTAACAAAGATGCAGTAAATCGCAACGATGCTAAGATATTTGCAAAACTCGGAGACACCAGACCAGCTTCGAATGCTCAGTTATCCTTTCCGAGAGATCAGCGGTTACTCAATGCACCACCGAAGCCTTTACTTTGCCTTGTTTTGCTTTCCCTCTGAGCCAGTTGTTTTCCCCAATGGTACGATCAATAATCATCTGTCGACGGGAACGAGCTGAGGAGCGCAGAAGCTGGCTTGGAGTTCCAAGTTTTGCAAATATCTCAGCACTAGTGTTATTGTATTTTACAAAATTCCCTAACTTCAAAAAATAATAGCCGTTAAATAAGAAGTTAAACATTTAGAAGATCATCGCATTTCATCTATTATCTCTATTACATTGCTTAAACTGACTGTTTCTAACCGGCCCCAGTGGAGGATAACGACCGAAGTTGGTATTGCGTTGCGTATGTTTGTTTGCTGAGCCTTAATGCGTTTCCACTTTTCATTATTGCATTCTTCGTTCCGCTAATTGTCCCTCCGCTTTCTGACTAGCACACCGTCAGGCAGTCGTCTCCTCTAGCTTGGTGTTCACTTACGCATTTCGTTACTTAGCCGTACTACTCTGCCATGGTAACCATAAATACTCCGATGGTCATGGGAGGCCTGTGCGATTTCACACTCCATAACTTCTCATCAAAGCATCATTAGGAAATTTTCGTCCTAACTGCAATTATACTTTGCAAACTGATCATCCTTCACGCAAAAGTCTGCAGTAAATATTTCTAAAAGGAAAAATCGTCACTATTGTGCAAGAAGATTATTTTGTCCATTTTCAGGAAAACATCTGCGCACCGTTTACAAATCGTCTTCTTTCGCTGAATCGATTTTTCACCAAACGTAACTTAATTCATCCAAGAGCAACTTGTCTTAGAAATGTTACCATTTTTATAAGTATGTGTTTTCAATGAAAAATCCTCACTAGAATTCGAAGCTCCATGACGTAAACTTGATAAATGGTCGGTAGAGTATGGCAGCAGTGGCTACGACGAAATGCTTTTTGAGAGTTTCGCAGTCCGATGTGTTGGCCTCCGTCTCCACCATACCGCGCTTCATTCTGAACCATATCGGCAGTACCATGGCCTTCAGAATGGTGTCCTCCGGCCAGCAATTCACCGAAGTTCTCGTCCGTCGATGAGTGCGGCGATGGCAGCGCGGCTGCTTGCAATTCCCCCGGGCATCTCTGCCCAGCATTACCATCTAGCTAGGCCACAATCGCAAAAACTCGTCTAGATCCAGCAGGTACATCCACATTGAGCTAAGAATTTTTCACACACAATTGCTTTCTATTATCTTGGGAGGAAATTCTCATAGGCAGTGAGAAAAAGTTCCAGTTCCAAATGATCACCCGCCGTAATACGAGTCCACAGGGGTATGCACTCGGCGTTACTTCCTTTCGATATCGCTTTCATTTTCCTCATCTTTTTTGCTTCCTAATTAATTTAAACACTATTTGTGTTCGAGTCGGCTTTAAAGCTGCACGAGCGCGTCAATATGTTGCAAAGCACCGAAACACTATCGGGCGTGAAATGAAGTCCTCTTATTTTTTTCTTAATATATCCATAAAAAAATTAAAGTGAAAAGGATCGGAGAGACGCACGCAATCCAATGTAGATAAGATGGAAAATGGTAGAGCTTCGCACGTAATCTAAGTAACCAAAAAATGAGGTTTCCTCCGTTGACGAACCACGTCTTCTGACTGAGTTGCAACTCAAAAAGGACTAAGGCTGAAGCTCTCGGCAATGATCATTTTTTGAAGGATGCACTTCAGCATTCAATAGAAGCATTCAATTTCATCAAACGCCGTTAATGGTGCTTGCATATATATGCGTTCTATGCAGTAGCTAATGGTGGTTCACCAATGCATCAAGCCAGTGGTTTTTTTTTTAAATTTTCCCAAGGTAATTCTGGTGTCAAATTGGAAAACATGGGTGAATGGAAGGTTTTTTGATCCTGGGGCGCGAGATCTATCGAGAACTATCAGACGATCCACTGTGCATTTGCACTTTGTGAGCACATCTAACCAGTGCCTTTCACGAGTACAATTCGTTAGCTGATAAAATTCATGAAGGAAACGCGATTCTAAGAAGTAAGTCACCTTGAATTCGAATATCAAGTTTCATATTTCCACGGTGTTTCCTTGGTTAATGTCAGTTTACCTGAAGAAGAACTTTTTATTTGAACTGTGCAACTGTTTTCAGCAAGATTATTTGGAAGAGGAAGAAGAATTTGTTTCACGCTTATATTTTTTCTTTGTATATTTATACCAAAACACGACGTGGTTAATAGTGTAGCCTTCCATCCAGAGTATGAAGGATAAATCCTTCAGCGTCGGTCACGGATGCGCCATGAATTCGATTCCATTCGTAGGATTGTAGAAGTGGTTGAATACATATTTAGCCTTAAAAATGACCTGTAATAGCTTGGCGCTGTATCAAGTGAGTTGATAAAGATGTTTATTTGGCTAGCGTTTTGACTTCTTCGTCTTCCTCAGAGCCGATGATCCGATTCAATGGTTCTCGGCCTTCTCGATGTAGCGTCTTCCTATTCGTGTACAGGCGAATCTTCTTCATTGGAGAACCACTCTGAGGCAACTCACCTGAAAGCGTACTTTTATTGTTCTTCTGTTGTGGCAGTTGTTCTTAATAATGAGTGACTGTGGACCATCGACTCGGTTCACCAGCTCTAAGAAAGACGAAGACTTTGAAACGTT
This sequence comes from Angiostrongylus cantonensis, assembly GCA_009735665.1. NCBI lineage: Eukaryota > Metazoa > Nematoda > Chromadorea > Rhabditida > Metastrongylidae > Angiostrongylus > Angiostrongylus cantonensis. The sequence goes on from MQTX01000102.1 coordinate 1,496,410, forward strand.
GGCCGAATAAATACCTTTATCAAGCCAGTATTAGAAAGTGGCCACTTCAATTATCAGTGCATTATGATCGTTTCGAAGAAATAAATTAATTGAATCCCTGCTTCTTAAAAAAACTAACAGCCTTAATTTTTGATTCCTCACCAGTTTTCCTTTCTCAGCTCGCATTTTGTGGCTTTATTTGACCATTAGTGCCATAAACTTATTAAACGCATTCGAAAATTTTTTTAAGAAAAAAAAAGCCTGACATGCTGATCATACCTTAGGTAAAAGGATAAGGGATAAAGTTGTAGGCGATGCTCAGTCTCTGAGGGATGCGTCATGCATTCGACTTCCTTAAGTATCTTTGGAGGCGCTTGAATACAAATCTGTACTTTACAATGGCTGGCGGTGGCCTACCGATGTATCGAGCCAACTTTGATATCTTCACAGTCAAGTCTGGTACCAATTGGCTGGCACTGGAGGGATGGAAGGCTAGGTGAGTCACGAGTGCGGGGATCGATCCCATGTGTGTATCATAGGGCGCATCCGACCACTGTGCCACAAGCGCCTTATACCTTGGACAGGAAACAAAAATGGCTACTATAGGATCAGTTCAATTAAATGGAATTCAAAAAACACTCGAAATGTTAATCGAAGGAATATCGTGGTCAAATTTGCCATATTACCGGATAAATTGTTTATAATTGTCTTTTGTTCTTCGTTTTCTCGTTTTCTCCTAGATGATTTCGTAGTTTGCTTCACCAGTCACAGGCAACATTGTCTCACTATGATGCTCTTTTGGTCGCTTGACATCGTCAGGAAAAACTGAAGCCCATAAATTTTTACTAAAGCAATTATCCCTTCCCGGTCGAACACGCTGTATGAAAAATTACAACATTTCACCTGCAATTAGCGGGGCTCTCACATTCTCATACGTATTCCGAATAACACTTACATATTTTCCCACTGGATCCATCGATTTTCCGAGAAATTCATGAAAAGAAGCATAGCCGGCAGCCGATCAATTCGGAGCTTGAATGAAGAACTAATCTGTTGGGACGCAATTAACTTACGCCGGGACCATCATAACAATAAACCACTCAGTCATGCGAACAGAATCGTTAGAGTAGATTTATTGAAATGACATAGAATCAATATTACTGCTTGCTCAGTTCTTTCTAAATGTATACCAAAGAGGAGCTACCTGTGAATCCCGTTAATCATTGAGTGACTTCAGTGACTACCTATAAGTTCCTCATTTCTTCTCGTCAATCGTCGGAGCTTGCAGCGCCCCGAACAGCTTGGGCTTTTTGAAGAACGCGAACAGCACCAATTTTTCGCATAGTGGTCCTCATACTTTCTTTAATTTTTTTTCTTATTAGTATTCAGAGTAACTTTCTGGTTTCTACTGCAAAGCTTTGACATCCTCGATACATTGCTGGGCTTTCAAACCCATTCTAATGAGCTTCTCCGTAAACTGATTGCATTTCTTGGCTGGATTTAAGTGCAATAGCTTGTCCACATACACGAGCATATTCATTTACATATGCATGGAAATCATAGTGTGTATGGAGTAGGTAAATGCTCAGCAACATAAAAGGAGCTGTTCCTTGAAATCACTTGCTTCTCAAGGAGGAAACATACTCGTTTTTGATCTGCGTTCACTCCGATATCTTCTACCTGGGGAAACCATTGTAGCGCAGTTGTTAGAGTGTTCCCTGCTGTGCACAAGTTGTCGCTTGGTTAGACACCGCTACATAGTCTTACTAAGCCCACTACCCTTCCTAAAGGATGAAGGCGCTGACTTGATAAATTATGTATTGATCAGTTCTCAGGTTCGACTTTCTATTAACCTCGGCATTGGAATATGAATGCGTAGTTTTCTGGTTCAGCAATGGCAAGATTGTTATACAGCATGCATTCACTTCCATAGAATAGCACACAATACAATACAACACAACAGTAGCTGACGTTTCGGCAGTATCGCCTTCTTCAGAGCCGCTTTTTTTACATGACTTCCAATGAGGAAGGTTAGAACAGCTGAGCAATGAACAATGATTATCAGAGATTGATCAACGCTAAACATCTTATACTCTACCCTTTCATCCGCTAAATAAAGAAGTTCCATGCTGCCTTTCATTTCATGACACCAAGATTCCTCATGTTAGTGAATTCTATGGACAGAGAATGCTTCTGTGGTGGACGTAAATAATAGTGGAAAGTGTAGCGCTTTCTCTAACAATTTGGGCTTGGAAAAACATTAGTGTGCGATCAAAAATACTAGTTGGACATAAAAAAGGACTACTTCAGATTTAAAAAGCAATGTCAGCACTGGTTTCTTTTCAGGTTTTGTTTCATACTGACCGTTCAGTTATTAAAGGATAAAAATTTACACTTAAGAAGGAAAGAGTCCATGATGGACGAGAAATCAATCACTAACGGCTACACATTGCACCCAATTAGTTTAAGAGGTCTCTATCAACATTTATGCATAAATTTAAATAAATGCCGGAAGCACAAGATTCCAACTGAGATGGCGAAGATAAAAGGAAACCAGAAAATCTTCAGAAACGTAGAGGGTTGTGATATCAGTGCCTACTATCATTGGACCTCGGCATGAGTAATCGATATTTTGGTTCATTGATGAACTTGCACGAGTTTGTTAAAAAAAATTTGTTATGGTTAATTTGGCAATTTGGCCCTCATGAAAGCTACAATGATTAGAGGCGAGTGTTCGCAGCAGCCTGTTCTTTTTCCGATGAGGGTCTCTATAGCCGTAATATAGAGACGAGGAGAGCAGAGTGGACCACCGCACGGATGAAGGGATGCCACCCTCAATGCTTTTTTTTCGAAAGTAGGTATTAGACTAACCTGAAAAGTTGAGTGTGTGGTATCCCTTGAAGATCGACGTAGAATACTCTACCCTTCTAAATGTACAATTGGCCTACTACCAGAATTGCAGGTTGAAGGTCCCACTTGTTTGAAACGCTCTTCGTACTATTTTGCTGTGCACTCTATTGCTCTGTTGTTTTTCATTCCATTGCTCGTGGAGATTACACTAAACGTTGCTTGTCTTATTAGTGTGCTTAACCTCACTGTAGACTTTGCGGAAAAGCTATTTTCCAAGCGATATGAAGCCAAAAATATATGTCTTTTCGCCTATTATTTATTTAAGGATTAAGCAGCACGGCGTTCGGCGTTAATCAGCGCTTGATGCTGCAGGAATACGCTACTCAATTGACGCCATCAGTTATCGTTACAGGTGATTTGACGCATTTCTTGCCTATACCTACCTCTATTTTTGCCTATTTCTAATGCTCTATCTATGTGCCAACTAATCGTTCATAATCTCTCAAGCAACAATGGTACCAGTTTACTCACCCAGATGGATAGAGGGCTCCTTTCACTTTTGGTCGCGAGATTGCAGCAAAAAATCAGGAGTACATTGTAGGGTACCTCTATCCACTGCCCTACGAGCGTGAACATCTTGACCCTGTTACTAGTTCTGAAGAAAAAAAAACAGGATAATGGAAACAGATCAGTGAATAAATGGTCAGCTTCTAATTGGTCTTGGCGTTTGAAAAGCCCATATTAAAGAATGCGTAGCGGTTTTCAATAGATTTTGCGCGAAAAAATGTTGTCCAAGTAATAAAATGGCTCATACAAGACAAGATTAAATAGCTGGATGGACGCGCACGTACGATCCGCTGTGTAGGGGCATTCGTGGAGTGCTGGGCACAGTTGGCGCGGCAGAAGACCCTCTCCCAGGATGAACTCATGCCTATCTTGCGCAAAACAAGTGAAATGATCCTTTACAGCAACTGGATCGATGTTCGGCATCCTGATAGTGTAAGATTTTGAATACTTCTTAGAAACTAAACATTTTGAAAATAAGCAATGCTGGAGAAAGGTGGTATTTCAAGTATTGAGCGTTGAATATTAGAATATAAATAGCTTTTAAACTAACTGGAATGGGATGAATTAGATAAATTATGATCAGTTATGAGGGCAATCAAACCGTCTATTACTGAGCACTAAATGGCATTTCATTAATCGCCAGTATGAAATATTCGAACATACTATTTCAAGTGTCATATGTGTCACAAGTGTCACAAGTGTTTCACTATCACAAGCTAAGAGGGCATGAAATCTGAAACCGAAAGCCGTCAAGGGGGAATTATCAGAAATGAAGGGTAACTGGTTCCGTGACCACCACTCGGAATGAAACGTTGCTGTGTACGTGAACAGCTGCTGCTCAGTAAATCTTTGTGTTTTAATGCTTCCATGAAGAGCATCTGCTAAATATCTCAGAATCTTACTAAACTTAGAAAATAATCGTGGATTTCTTGCTCGAAGTTTCTCACCCTTTCTCCAGGGTACACGATTAGTTGAAAGCGTTAAACTCTTCAATACCATAAGCAATCGCGTTAAAAGGCAATTCGCTTACGTGCGCCAAAGTCGATGGCTCATTCAGCGCTTCTTAATGAAAGATGAAATCAGCATGAGAAGCGTTTTCAATTATTGTTGAACTGGTTACGCGATGTTTATCGAATTTCCAGCCGCTGATCATCGCAAATAAAGAAGTTGGGAAACAGCTGAATGCGATTGCATTAATAAAAGCAAAGAATTAATTTTGTAACATGGCTGGCTTCGGAAACTTATGTTATGAGAGAAAGAGAATAAATCGTTCAGCGTCAATCAGTTCCTGAAAGCTATTTGCCGGCTCCAGGAGGATGGAGGGCGTAGTTTGCAGAGACGGTTGGACCGAACCAAGGCAAACATTCTTTCTGTATTACAGACCGTCTCTAGCAATGGACTAAACGTTCCCATATCTCGTGAGCGCATTTAAATACACAACCTGCGGCGCATTTCTCATTTATCTTAGAGCTCTTTTAAAAGAATTTTCCACTGAGCTGTGATTCGAGGTGCTCTGCAGTTCACACAGGGTCGTCGGCATAATCCTGCGTTCAGAGTTCGCCAAGCCTTTCCGTTCCTCCCAAGTAGGAAAACTGATACAGCAGCACTGATTCTATACAACACAAGTAATCCTATAGGTTAGGTACGCATTCAATCATCTGTAACCTTGTTTGGTGAAGTTGAATGCGGGGTACATCTTTCAGAGATTAATCGACACCTAGAGCTTTATCCTTTAATGTTTCATCACTTGTGCTTTATCTGTAGCAAAGGTGTTCGCTTTTATCAGACTGGGATTCTGCGCTTTTCATTTTTTGAGCCTTTCTCTTTCATCATTTTTTAAACGTATGGTCATGCTATCAGGTATATAAATTTACTTCCACGTATTTAGTTTTGGTCATTATTAATATGTTAGCTTCTCGAGTCGTCTTGATGTCAATCAAATCCACTGCTAATATAGGTTGTAGTGCTAGATTATTTGCGCTTCATATATTCTTATTTATTTTTTAATTTTATATTTTCCAAATATTTTTTCAAAGAGACCACCGTCACTGCCTCGGATCATCGGCTCTGAGGGAGACGAAGACGTCGAAACGTTAGCCGAATAAACCTCGTTTTCAACCTCTTCTAAGCTCAACAATTTAAACACATGTTGATTATGACCAAGGCTGAATGACGGCCGGTTTAAAAATTGTTTTTCAAAGATTGTTTTCTTGTACATTATTCTGTTCCCATTATTCTATGCACACTTTTGCTCGTATTACTTCTTATTTCAAATATTATTTGATGTGAATGATTTTTTTATTTTGCACATCCTGTCTTCACCTCTACTATGCGGATCATGGCAATTCTCTTACATCCGATTCGTTTCCTCTATCCATTATCCAAGAAGGTCTTCGACGTCCTTTTTTCGTTTATCTTCGGTTGCTGCACATTATTCTGTTCCCATTATTCTATGCACACTTTTGCTCGTATTACTTCTTATTTCAAATATTATTTGATGTGAATGATTTTTTTATTTTGCACATCCTGTCTTCACCTCTACTATGCGGATCATGGCAATTCTCTTACATCCGATTCGTTTCCTCTATCCATTATCCAAGAAGGTCTTCGACGTCCTTTTTTCGTTTATCTTCGGTTGTTGTTTGAGAATTTTTTCGTTTTCCTAATGAATGTCGTCCGAGCCGATCGTCCCAAATGTCTGGCGATGGTGGATTTGAAGCCTTCCACTTGGATTGCAGGAAGTAATCTGGCCGCAGACAAGTCTGGCACCAATTTTCTGATCTCGGAAAGATGATAAGTTTGATGACGTCGAGGCGAGGCGAACAAGCCCGTGCTCGCAAGGAGCGACATCGCTACCACTGCGTTACCCACCTCCGATGTGAATAATTGCTGTTCAGTTTGTTTACTTGCAATTGTGGACAAGAAATTCAGCATCCGTCTGCAAAGAACTGATAGCTTGTCACCAACATTAGGAAGGCTTCAGGAGAGATATCGGTGACGCAAAGTTGTGATGTGAAGTGCTTGCCCTGAAAAACTTTACAATTTTCACAAGAGTCGTTCAGTTGCCCGTAATTTTCGTTCCACTAGAAGGTTTACCCCTGCTGAGGACTCACACGCCATTTGACAGTGATTGCTGATAGCACCGCCGATACAGAAAAAGACAGTCTGGGAGAAAAATAGAGCAATGACTTCGGTTGGTGTGATGGGTAGCATGCAACTCGCGTTGAGAGTAGTGGCGGGTTCGAACCCCAATCAAAGTTCCGAGTTTTGCCCATATTTCAGCACCTTCGATTCTGAGTTATCTATGCGATGTTCTCAGGAATCAGGCTGCCACAGTATGCATGTGTTTATTCTTTAAGAGAGCATGAGTCGCCATGAACAGTGAACAGAGGCGCGTTGACGTGTTGTCTTCATCAAGTTTGTATATCGTATACCATGTGCCATATTCTCTCTGTTCTCAAAAAGTGCGGCGTCTGTATTAGACGTCCCCAATCTCATAACTAGAGCCAGTTAATGTTGGACGATTTCATTTCACAGATATTTGTTAAAGGTAATCGATATGTGTTTGGTGGTGATAGCGCAGTAGTTAGTGATGACATGGATCGAGAAACAAAGGCGCTAGTTCGATTCCCAACCAACGCTTTTCTTCAGTCCACATGGGAACGCCTTAGTTCGACCATCGCCAAGACTGCACGTAGAATTGGCTCGACCATTATGCTACGGCATTCATACAAAATCCAAAATCAAATCAAATCCTCAAGCGGCACCTGGAACAACACGCGAAATGCTTGGAAACCATTGTGATGGTTGAATGCTAGGAAAACTAATCGAGTGCAAGAAGTGGTGGGACCGGCACAGCAGATGTGATGACGGGTAGTGTAAAAGAAATAAATAAGATGGATATGTCGTTTGGCCTATCCACCACTAACTTGTTGGTTAATTCATTTCCAATTTCTAGACGTAGTCACAGTGACTAGGAAAATATAGAAAATTTGAAAATAGGCTCAACACTGTCCGCAGAAAGCTTCCAAATGCTGATAACAACTTGATTCTTGATGACCGTAATAAACTATAGTAAACGGATCACCTGAGGTTCCAAATTTTGTCCATATTTTAGCATGTCTGTGGTAAATGATTCTGACTCTTATTTTCCTACCATTCTTATTTCATTAGAGGCAACAAATATACACCTGCAATAATAGGACAAACCTTCCCTAGTAACTCCGTCATGTCTTGAACGCCTCAAGTCTTCTGTTTATGGAAAAACTATCGTTGCTGTCGAATTCATCAACCTTCATCATGTGTAGTATTTCTACAATCACCGAATTGTTCTTGCTCTTATCCGGCATAAAATTAGGCGTCGAGTCACCAGCAACGATACAAACATGAGCGTCAATGTTCTGTGCTCAACTGTTTTGACAATAAGTAGAAATCGTCCCATCGTCTTCTTCATCCTCTGAGTAGACTGATTGCAATGCGTTAGGAAACTCTCAGCCCAAATTCGCACTGACTCCTATTCAACTGCAATGGCAGCAGTGCTGGGAGCAGCAGAAAAGCAATAATTAACCATTTCGCAAGTAACATGAGACAGAGTGCACAATGATGCAGATCTATTGCGGGCGCCTTATTTCACCAAATAACGTAAGTGTTCCGTTAACCTTGGAGTCCTGGTTTTATTTGTTCTAGGCCTTGATGGGTGCATAGGGTACTTTTTATGTTAACTATATATAGCTCAGCGCTAAATACCGCTCTAATTCCAACTTGTGTGTCACATTTAATTCCAGGAGTAATTCTCCCCATTCAAGTAGCAATGAGAGATTTCTTTCAACCAACATAGATTTTTGAAGAGCAGTAGACTGAATGTTATGCCAAAAATTGCCAAATGCGAGTAAGTCGCCCCCCACTTAAGGAACAATAGATAAAAACCTGATTATGGCACGTCGGCAGTAAGGGTTTGGGAAGTACAGTGGTAGACATGTCGGCTAAGTTAGAAAAGTGAAGTCACTGCTTTGACACCGCACCGGGCCAAATATGCCTCCTATCAGACCATTTCCGGCAATATATTCGTTACTACTTTGTTGCCAGGAAAAGAAACGATGGAAAAAAAGAAGCACTAAAGGATGCCATGTTCGTCGTGTCTCTCGAGTAACTATGGTATACGGCGGGGAAAAATAATGTTTACTGAAGCGTATTCGAGTTACGCGATGATTAATGAGACTACGAGTGCCACAAGCGAACTTTAGAAGTGTCAGTTTTATTCTTAGAACAGCTGTATTCCATCACGTTGAAGTGGACATGGTCTTCTCTGATGCTGCACTCTGCTCAAAGGGCAAAGCTCGACATAGATCTGGGCAGTAAATGTGATCCATGTCATCTGATTTAGAGACAAAGTAGACGAAACGTTGAAACGTTAACCGGATAATTATCTGAGACCAATCTCGTGTCAGTTTATCAATGAAACGAGGTAGAGTGATCATTTATAGAAAGGTTAGATGAAAATCGGTTTACAATGATATTACATCGCTGCGTGCAAGGTTATCTAATACCGACTGCTTCAAGAAGGATTAACCGTCGAAAAACAAATTATTATCAACGGAGAGTCATATCAGTAATATCCATCCTGCATAAAAGAGCTGCCGGGTGAGATTGCTTCACTCAAGCGATGTTTCACTGACCAAGTTCCGCCTGGGTGCGACGGCGAATACGCCACATAGAGAACAGTTGTAGACCACTGACTCGAATCATCGGCTTTGATAAATAGGAAGACGCCGAAACATTAGCCGAGTAAATATGTGTCAATAACTTCGTGTTAGCTTATCAATGAAGCGAGGTGCATTGACCACATTTATACCGAGGTTAAATGAAAATCGGTTCGCAAATTATACAAAGATAAAATCTTCTTAAAGTTCACCAAGTACCATATCTTATCACATCGATATCGAGATATAGATAATTCATGAAAAAAGCTATTCTCAAATGTTGAGAGAATGACGATGACGTTTGTCATCAGGCGATTTCTGAGAGCTACCGCATAGCAAATGATGAAAGATTTTGCACAGTACTATCACAGTTATTTGGCATAATATATACGTCTGATTTAAGAGAACAGAAACACCGTAGCACTGTAGTGCAAAAAATCTGGGCAAGTCGTAGGAGTTGAAGATATGAAACTCTTGAAGGCAACTTAAAACACAATTGATTGAGGTGAGATTTATGACAGTATATCAATATCTCCGACGACTCATTGGTAATGGACAAATTTATACAGGTCAGCCTGAGAGATGAAATTGCAACATAGGAGCCACTGAGGATTATGTGTTCTAAACAAAAAGCTACTCGAATTACTGAGAAGACTCGTCAACGTCCTCAAATCAAACTTCTGGAGTTAGCGAAAGCATAGAACTTTCTACCACTGGTACGCGAACACCTGAACAAATTAAAAATTCATTTGGTGGTTTTTTTAAAGCACAACAGTGACTCCCATGAGAACACAACGACATCAAGAAGGCTTCTCTTTGAGACTTCTTTTTGAGGATAATGTAGCTAACCAGCGTACTCACGACTTCTTTTCACTTACATGATGCATTGTTGCACCTACTAAGGTAGTTAGTCGAGTTAAGGAACTAAAAATAAACTATAAGGCTTGGTCGTCACAAATCACCAAATCACTTTGCATGTCTGTAAGTGAAGATTAACTGAAGCGCTTTCAATCTAAGACGTCTCACAGCTATTGGCGATAGATAACTCGTCCACTGCTCTGCATAGAGAGATGATGGTGCAGATGAATTGAACAGCTACTTACCTACCTATGCACTACAGCGGCTTTTCGTTTCCCATAGAATATACAATGTTCTAAAAATAAACCAATCTGTAAGGAACCTGCTATAATCACAGCACGTTTTGTCGCATGTTTCTGTAGTATCGAATTCATTGTCTACCTGAAATTCAAGTGTCATTTGTCGCCACAACAGCATTGTTGAAATTTTCAGAATTTAAAGCTGCTTCGTCAACACATCACAATTTTTTCCCTCAGATAAACAAACGCAAGGAAAAGAGTGACATAACAAAATAGGTGGGGAGAAGACAGAAAATGACAAGAGTATACTGCGACTTCAAGAGCGCGTATGGCGCAATGGTTGGGTCGCCCCCTGCAATACACACATGGGATCGATCCCCGCGTCCGTGGCTCACCAAGCCTTTCACCCCTTCGGGCTCAGCAAATTGGTAGCAGACTTGTCTGGGAAGATAGCAGCACTGGTTCGATACATCGGTTGGCGACCGCGAGGTATTGTAAAGGTTAGGTATGCATGCAATCACCTCCAAGGATGCTTAATGAAATCGAATGCGTGACGCATCTCTCATGGTTTAATCAACGCCGAGAGCTTTATTCTTTATCCTTTTTATTGCAATTTCTAGGAAAAGGCGACGAAAACGAGAAGCAATAGAAATGAGTGAGAGAAAGAAGGAGCACCACTTTTTGGGCTACACACAGCAGAAGTCAGAAAACATTGTTAGAATAAAAAATATTTTGGGAAAAAATCATTATCAAAGGCGATGTGACGTTGTCCAGAATTTCTTTCGTAACACGGATTTAAAGGGATAAGGACCTCGTTTAGCGCAGTGGCTACGGATGCCCTACAATATAAACTGGATTTTTCGCTGGTTCGACCCTGCGCCCTGGGCTCACTAAGCCCTCCATCTTTGCTAGTTCACAAATTTGAAGCCACATTAGCTTGGGAGGATGAAAAAATTGTCTGAATGCATTGCCAGGCCCACGAAAGCCATCATATATGCCAACTCGCTCATGACCACTTTCACGATGCTATGAATTGAGCCGAATGCACTATGTATTCCTGTGGGATTGATCAACGTTGGACGCTTTATCCATTGCCCTATCCCTTTAACGGATTTAATTGGATGTCTTCATCATAGAAACCTCGTCTTTATTGTAAAGCAGTGCACATTGCTACACTGTATTGAATGCGAGTAAAAAATGCCACAGAACTTGTTTGTCATCGCTTCGTAGCAGAAGCACAGCACGAATGATGCGTTCATTTTCATGTCATGGATAACTTACTTTTAGTAGCGACATAGTCTCAGCAATACACTACTCTGTCGAAGTGCTTCCTTTTCGTTTAAGGTTTCTATTCTTCTTATTTTTTTTCACGCCACAGTAAACAAGGAGTGCATGAAGTACTGGCATACCTCTCTTTTTTTCCTCGTATACAAGCCCTGAGAAGGTTTTTGTGAACAGGAACAAGAAGATCTTGATTTGCCCTTAAGTAATAAAGCATTTCCAAACTGAGCAGTACTGAACACAACATCCTACACCCACGTTAGCTTTGGTCTCACGCTTCTTTCTTCCACAAGGAGAACATAACTGAAAGAAATTATCGTTCACTCTACTTCATCGCTGCGAATAAAACAATTTTAAAGACAAGCTTACAAAGGATCTTTTAAATCTTTGCAGAACTTCGCCAAGATTTGAGCATTGCCTGCAATTTTCCTGAAAACTGTGGTTTTAAGGAGGCGTAAGGGATGGTTGTTATGCACATTCTTCATAGTTGGTAGTGTTAGTTAACTCACAGGACTTCGTTTTTTTCTCCCAAGACATGGCATACATCCCTGAAAATAGAAAAATTATAGGCTGGTTATCCATTCTCATGATATTTTAGCCAATAGTTGTTGCTTATTGGTAAATTTCAGTCGCTATGTGCCACCACAGTACTGCTGTGTAGGACTTGTTTTCCGGCCACCATAATATTATTTTCCATTAGTTCCCCATATATTTATCCGTAGATTTTTCACTTCCTACAGCAATTTCACTAAACGTTTCGGGAAGAAATAATGTACGTCTTGGTTTTTTCTCAGCTCTAAACGTTTTCAAATAAAAACCATACTGTTGATAATCAGGATGAGCAAACTACGACTGAAATTCCTTACAAATCGCTTCACTCTACGATGGTCTTCATAGACGACTCCCCTCTTCATTCGCATGCCGCACGGCTGACATCCCTAAAACGCAGCTAGTTCATTCAGTGTCCGACAAAAAACTTGTTTACAAAAAAGTCTCTAGTGAAAGTTTCATTTAGAGTCACAGAATTCTCCCAATAAGATAGGTTCCTAGAAACATGCGATTTGTTCACTTGGTCACCTTTCCAACTATTATTTTTTATATTTTACCACAAAGTATTTAAGAAAGCATGACTCACCATCCTTTTCACACGCGCCGTTCGCCTATCACTTCGTCCACAAGTGCTACACGTTGAAGAAGGCTGAAAAGAACATCTGCGTCAGCGACAAAATCTACTCAAATGCTCTATAGAACAATTAAAGGTATTAACTGGTAACAAGAACTGGAATCCAAATTCCGATTGGTGAAAAAAACGCTAATCAAATATGATCAGGTGTTGATAGTGGGAAACCTTTCCGTTTGGCTTAATAGGTGCAAACAGGTTTTAAAAGGCCCTCGATCTGGTCATAGAACATTCGTGTGGAAAGGAATACATCGACAGTCATGGCGTTGACACAGGGAGGCCAGTGATATTGGAACAATCATTAAAAAGCTATTTATTATAACAATCTAAAGTGCAAAGCATAGAAGAGTTTGCGTCAATGAATACTTTTTGGATATTTGCTGGAATATGCAGATATGGCATGCCTAGAGAATTTTTCTCTTCTGGACAGTTTGGTGCTATCTTCGACCGCGGTGAGATTAGTTTTCATTGGTCCTTTGCACTACATCGAACTAGAGACTACGGATGCATTGTAAGGCACCTTTAACCACTCCACCACTTCTACGTACATCTTTTCTTTCCTTAATATTAGGCTCATAAAAAGGATAAAGCTTTAGGCGTTGATCAATCGCTGAGGGATGCTGCATTCGACTTCATTAAGTATCGTTGGGGGTGATTAAGTGCATATCTGGCTTTACAATGACTCACGGTGGTCTACCCTATGTATCGAGCCAGTGCTGCAATCCTCCCAGACAAGTCTGGTTCCAATTTGCCGAACCCAGAGGGATGCAACGCTTGGTAGGTCATGGGCGCTGGAATCGATTCCATGTGTGTGTCGCAGTGGCGCCTACAACCACTGCGCCACACAAGCTCCTTTTCTTTGCTTAATATAGAAAAAAATTTAATGGCACCAGCGGAAGAACACACATGGGTGAACATCGAAGCGAAAGGGTTGTTCGAGCAGGCCATGCAGTTCGATTGTCGTTTTATCAGTGCTCGCTTCGGTTGACCACCAACGGCGCATTTCGTGCATTTGCCATTGTCCATGAAGCCTGTAATTGAATTGATACGCCTTTTTCTATCAAAAGTATTCAGACTAGTTTCAAGAGATAAAAGTACTGAGCGACAAAAAATTGTGTAAAGACAAAAATTGCGCTTGCTAATAATTCGTCTTTTCTTAGTTTATTAACTGCTTTCTGAGGAATGAGGATGAACATCCCATGGAATAGCACTGAGGTGAGGACACTCACCTTATCTACTAAATGTCGCCTACTTCCCTACTCTGCAATCAAATGAACGCCATCAGTCCCTTAAAAAACTAACTGCTTTTTTTAAAGCCTTCTATCATTCTAAAAACTTAATTAGACCTACGAAAAGAACCATTAGGTGAAAAAAAGCTCTTGGCGGATCCTTAAGATTGACGACATAGTTTCGTTTGAAAAACTTGGCTTTCGGAAGTGTTCATCTACAGTAACCCACTTGCATGTGCACCTACTGTTAATTTAAGTTACATGTCGAAAATATCGAACAAGTTCAATCATTTCAAACGAATCCGAACTTCCTCTGAAAGAATGTGAAATAAAACATTTCAAATAGGAGGACAAATTCTTCATAGAAGGACGTATTCCGGCCAGTCATAGCGGGGATACCACTGGCAGAGAATTGAATTTATGTGGAGTACTGTTTCACTCAACTTCTGTTTAATCTATAGCTCTTTCAGGAAAGAAATTACAACCATTGGAATATGGCTATTTCACGTCATTTCTTTTTCATCTGTTTTCCTTTCATTCACGAAGTCTGATGAGTTATTTTGAAAGGTTTGTGCTTTTATGTTTATTTGTGCTAAATTATATTTTTGTGAGGAAAATTAAAGAAGATAATTCGAGCAATTTCGACACAGAATTAAACTCGGACGTAAAGCTGAGGACGAGAAACCCATTATGTTAGCACTGCATTAGGCCATCGAAACGTTGACGATTTCACAAAGCGGGATTGGTATCTACAGCCAAACTATGACAACAAAAGCTTTGAAGGTAACAAGGTTTAGAAGTGATCTACTGCAATCATTGATGACCATTTTGAGACATTTACTGGAGCAGATCTTTAGGCAACTGCTCGAAAGCATACACAAGAAATTTTCGTAGGTTAACAATAGTTTCGGAACACCTCATTGACTCTGGAAAGTCACAAAAATCGATGAAGGTGACCATTCATAGATAGTGAATGATGTTATCGAAATCTGAGAAGAAACTATGTTTTGCGCGAGAATGGATGTTTTGCGGGAGGCTGTACAAAGATGAGGCACTGAAGAATATTTCGAAGTGTAATTTGTTTCTGACAAAAGTGCTGACGAATTCATTGGACAGCACATATAGAAACATACACTATAACCGTATGGGAACGACGACAGCACTGTGTTTTCGGTAAAAAACCCATTCACGACTGTGGTTAGAGGTGCCGCACCACTGAAACTGTTTAGGCCGCTGGCCGGATTTGTCACCTTTGGTTCACCACGCCTTGCAACTCTGTGAGTCCGCAGGCAACCGAATTAACCGGTGTGATAAAAACCGGGATCACTAATTTAATGTACCGCTATGCTTTCGCAAGTCATTGTGAAGGCCAGATAGGCCTAACATGGTGCAAATATGCATTCGTTCACCTCTAACGATGCTTGATGAAGTCAAAGATATGCTGTATCTCTTACGGATCGATAAACGCCAAATGTTTTATACTTTATCCAGACTGTTGGTGGGAAATCCATGAAATACAACACAAACGGTAACGCTTGCAAAAACCTTTCATTGATCAAGATGGGTTGATCCTATTTCACTATCCTTCTGCACATTGGGCAATCAGTAATATGAAAGCTGTGTACAAAACTGTCTTACCAGGATGATGAGAAAAATCCTTTTCATTCGCGTACCACTATTTTGAGTTAGTAGGCAACTACTTGCTGGGAAAAATCTTTGAGAATCAAGGCTCTAACGAAAATTCGTTCCGAAGATTTGTAGGATCCAGAAACCTAAATTTTTTACATCCTAGAAAAAGACTAAATTTCAAACTTTTGTCAATGGCAATCCGTAAGCCTTCGTTAATGGATGGCAGTTAGAGAACCAGATGAGCCGAAAAAAGAATTAGCACAAACGAAATAGAATTATCTGTGAGTGGACTAAATTTCAAACTTTTGTCAATGGCAATCCGTAAGCCTTCGTTAATGGATGGCAGTTAGAGAACCAGATGAGCCGAATAAAAGAATTAGCACAAACGAAATAGAATTATCTGTGAGTGCATTTAATGTTCAATTGAGCAAACAGACTGAGCCAGAAATTTGCTTCAAACACTTGATCTTTCGAAGAGGACAAATAACTTACAACGCTAAAGATTAGTCGTTTAAATCGTTGAGATAGGTTTAATTCGGTGGAAAAAAGTTAACACATAGAAGTACTCCGTTACAAGGTTCTCATAGACTCCTTTCATTTTACTACTTAGGCACTGCAAGTCAACTTCATTAGTTTATTGCCCACTGGTTGCACACGCTTGAAATAGTTTTTTCAAATAAAAATTTATTAGCAAACATAGGATTTTCAAAAAGTTGCGGTACCACTCACTAAAGAATTTGAACGACAAAGGATTCAGCGCACCTGGACTTCTCTTTATTCGAAGTGCTTGGTGAAGCCTTCGTCGACATGGACATATAGGACAAGCTCGGAAACACGGAGGCATCGCCATGACCTAGTGTTGATGATGGAGTGAAGAGTAACACTTTTCATAGTATTTTTATAAGAAGTCAACAGCAATGCTTGTATTGTTGGAGAACAGCTCAGAAAATCAGTGAAATAAGTCTAGCAGAAGCGTAACAAAGCAGTGGGGAATCATTCTCTGATCCTCTATTATTGACGGCGAGTTGTTGTTCCGAAATAGAACGCTGTCACAGCTATCGAATCTTGTGAAAAATACCCTGCTATAGGCAAAGAAAATCTCATTCTAGCGGTAATTGTGCTGGGCTACATGTGAGTTATGAAGTAATGTGATTTAACTACATGAGCGACATAAAAATGTACTGCGACATGCGCATGGGTTCGATCTTGCGCTGCAGAAAAACCAGGCCAGGGCTCCATATGATGGTACTACTACACTTGTTCGGAAGAGTTAAAAAAAACACTAACTTGGTTCATCGACAACTCCCTTAAGGCATTGTGTGGGCCCATACTTAGTTACTCGCTTGGATATTAGGACGACCCGTCTTCACTAGTTGTGCGGGCCCTAGGATAATTTCGATTGTTTCGGAGTGTTGCTGGTTTAGTCATTGTTGTTCGCTGGAGCCTCAAGGTCAGCCTAGTCAAAGCCGCTCTATGTCGTCATCGCCACAGCGAGCCACCGCCCTTGTGGTACAGAGAGATCTGTCACCATGCGACTAGTTTGGTACCAGCATGATGGTGGAATCTTGTATTGGTTTTCTCTTAGCTGGACTTCTTGGTGGAAACGCCTTTTTATCTTGGGAGATCTTGCTGGGTGGATGAATCCACCGCTGTACGTCGAAGCCCGATAGCCAAAAACACCTCCCACCCACAGTGAGGTGGTAAACCATTTGGAGGATCACCTCTACTACGCTTAATAAAGCGGAATGTATGACACATCTCTTATGGCCAAACACTTTTAAACTTTATAGTATCTAAATAACTAGAATAAACTGAATGGAAACTCACTGGACAGCAAACTGGTTGTAGTGGGCAGCATGGAGGAGGTGGTTGGCAGCAAACAGGCAGTCGAGGACAGCACGGAACTGGAGGTGGCGGAGGACAACACGGTAACGAAGCTGCAATATGGGTGTTCAGCGGAATTCCTTAATTCCGGAGCGATTTCATTGGCAGAAAAACCAATCTCATCGATCAATGAGCTGCTCGAAGCTCACTTATCGATGAGTTTTCAACATGTTCATTCTACATTATCTTGCTGGAAATTCGACATATGATGGGTGATGTGATCAAAACCATAACTAGTTTCATAAGCACGCTGCTATCAGTTAGATGCTTGAGTAACTGGATTCACTGTGGGTATTTCGCACAATCTGTGAATTCCACATTTGTCGTGAAGAGGAAGGGAATGCGATTGAGTTGATCGATATAATGGCCGTTTTCTGGTCAATTTGGAATTCGTTTGGGTTTCAATGCAGCCCCCAATGCATTTCTTCAGCCTTCGCTATCCTTTCGCTTTAATCCTCTAAAATATTATTCTATAGTAGTCAGTAGATTCCTCAGCATTTATCACTGCTCCCAAATTTGCTTTTCGTCTTAAGAACCGACTTTCGTTAAACCCCCACAAAAATAACAAATATTTCTTTTTTTTAGATTCTTGAGCTTATACGAGATTGTGTAAAGAGGTTATCGTCTTGACGTCTTCGCCTTTTCGAAGAAGTATTGATCGAATACGATTGTTCGATGACTCTGAAGGGTGCGAATACGTCGAAAGGATAGCCGAATAAGTCGCCTTATACCAACTCGGTGTTAGCTCAATAATCTAAAGAAATATCCCGCTTTTTGCTTCTACCCCAATTTTTATTCTTTTCTAGCGAACGTTTGTAATGGTAATAGCTTTAATTCATCATCAAATCTATTTTTTCACTGAGCAATGCCATCGTTTTCGGAGGAATCAATGACAGATTTAATATGAGCTATCAATCGATTGATGCTTCGATTTGAATAATACATTAAATTTTTTGCTAGAAACAAATATCTTACGTAAGCAGCATGGCTGCACTGGAGCACAACAAGGAAGTGCTGGAGGAGCAGCACATGGGCATGCAGAAACACCATAGGCAACCTGTTGTGATGGAAGTACTGCCGAGAATGACGGTGGTGTCAGCTGGTAAACGGAAGCAGGATGCATTGGTGCTGCAATTCTAAAATGTTCTGAATTACCAATGGAGCAGGACCCCAATACAGAGGAATACTGACGGTTTCCAATATTTTTCAAGGCATATATCTTATCATTTCATGCGCTACCGTAGACTTAAGCATGGGGAACTATGCCTTGCCTACTATTGCAAAAACGTATCTTTCTACACCTTTTTTTATTCAGCGTTCCAAGGACGATGTAACATGCCAAATCCGTAAACAGTAAATATGTTATGCAAAATACTAACGTTATTTATCTCTTAAATTTCTTTTTAAAAAGTAATAGAGTAGTATTATTTATGTAAAATACTGACCATAAAAATATTAAGATATCAGCATTTTAATAATAAAAAGTTTCTGTTATCATGTCGTTTAAAAGGATAGGGCTAAAGCTCTCGGCGTTGACTTATTCCTGAGGAATGAGCGCCATCCATTCGACTTCGTTAAGGACCATTAGAAGTGAATGAATGCATATCTGGCCTGTACAATGATTATGGGTGGCCTACCGATATATCGAGTCATTCTGCTATGCTCCCAGATAAGGCTGGTAGAGATTCGCTGACCGCAGAAGGATGGAAGGCTTGGTGAGCCCTGGGAATGGGGTCGATTCCACGTGTTTTGCAGGGCGCCTCTAACCACTGCGCCACATAGGCCCCAATATCACTTATATGAGCATAATAATGCAAATGACAATATGACGAGGAATTCCATCATCTGTCACTATTAGCTATGGACATAGTTTAAATATTCAGAGACATTCGTCACGCTGGAAGGGAATGAGATTACAAAAATGAAACTGCTCTTCGTAATCCATATTTTCGTAGGATAAATCTAAAACCGATTTCGCCGGTATAGCGAAGCTGATATGGCCGCCGAATATTGGGGTTCACTGCCACGATGTGCCATTTAAGCGCGCGCAAGACGTTGTGCAGAGACACTGAGTGATTTTTACGACGCGCCTTGCCGAACCCCTCAGCGCCTGTGACAATATCATTTGTAATCTTGAAGCTTTAGCTGGCTATGAAACCATTGTGAACCCCAGAAAAAGCTTTGTGAACAGTTGTAAGCAGAAACGGCGTGAGATTTCAATGGTTTCCAATGACAGTATTTCTCATCGATTGGTCCGATATTATCGTTGTTTCCTCGAAAAGGTACACCAAATATACGAAGGAGTCCAAATTCAGGATGATTGTGGTTTTTTTAGTCGCCTGATTCTTTGATACCGTGTGTTCTGACGTAAAGTCCCTAAGACAGGCTCATATCATACAGCTAATCTTGGTGATGAATTTCCCAATGACAACCTAGTGAGAGACACGATTTCTGTGAAGAACTTTCTCAAAGCTTTAAACAATACTTAAATACCACCCAATACTTAAATCTCCTCCGTATCACAGAAATCTCACCTTTATCACAGCTTGATGATGAAACGCACAGAATGAAGACTAACAAAGCCGGCTTTGGTTGAAATGTTTTCAGTTTCAAGGATACCAACGTCGCAAATTTGTCTGCTGTTGCGTGTCCCAAGCAACAATTCTGTTGCTGAATCACCATACTTCCAGTCTGCACCACCAATTCTCGTTGGTGTACTCGGATGTTCACACTTGTTTTTCTTCCGGACATGTATCATTGCGCACATCGTGCAGAAGTCGGTGTTGTTATCAGCTAGCACAGAGCGTATCGTATCGTATTGTCATTGTAGTTTCTCTAGATCCATATTCCAAGCTTTTACATTTGCTCGGGTGGAGCTACGGATATCTCTCCAAGCTTCTTGGGGGCGAGACAATTAGAGGCGATCTCACGAACTTCCCAGCCACTTCCTTCAAGACTTTCAGTCGAAATAAAGGGCAGGATAATTTCAAAGTATACGCAAAGACGCTATCACGCGTATGGCGAATATGTCAAAGTAGATAGGAAAGACATATGTTGGTGAAGTATAGTAGAGTCACAAAGTCCCGTATCCATGAGGGACTTACGGCATGTACAATACTGCCCTTGATTCGAGTTAACACACTATCGGCTAATTGACTAGCCTTGTCGTCTCGAACACCATCGTTTTCTGAAGGATGTCCATGAGCGATATAGAATGTTATTATAACGAAACTTTTCATTGGCTCTTCGCCTCTTATACAACTAGATGCCGAAACTGCGATATACAGTGGTTGCCAGTTTCACAGCATCGGCAAGAATTACGTGTGGTTCATCACAACAAGTGAAAATAAATGAAGTAATAGTAAAGATGTGGCGCTCATTGCACCTCGGGTGAGAAATCATCAGCAACTCATTGCGACGGTGACGAATGGAGACTACTTATGACCGTTGGAATCAGTAGATTTTCAGGTAACAGGTAATATAAGTGGTAAACAGACTGGAACATTCATTTAAAGGACCGAATTTTTATAAACTGCGGTATTAACAATTACTTAATTCATATGAACCGCCTTTATTGAGCTGCTCATATTAGTCAAAGGTAACTCGTAAGTCTGATGTATTATAATATGTCGTAAACAAAAAAAGGATAGAAAGGACAAAGCTCTCGGTGTTGATCAATTCCCGAGGGACGCACCATGCATTAAACTTTATTAGGCATCGTTTGGAGGTGATTGAATGCATATCTGGACTTTACAATGACTCGAGGTGGCCTACCGGTGTATCGAGCCAGTGCTGCTATCTTCTCAGACAAGTCTCGTACCAATTTGCCGACCCCGGAGGTATGGAAGGCTTGGTGGACCATGGAAGCGCGGATCAATTCCTGTATATATAGGGCACGTGTGTTGCAGGGCGCCTCTGACCACTGCGCCACACGTGCCCTATATATACACATATATGTTTACATAAACATAAGGAAACATATATAACATAAGGAAACCTATATATACATATACCTATATATGTGTACATAAAAATAGAGAAACATGTTCTACGCAAAGGCACGTGTGGCACAGTAGTTGGAGGCGTGCGGGACACACGTGGAATCGATACCCGCCCCAATGGCCCACCTAGCCTTCCAACCTTACGAGGTCGGCAAATTGTTACCAGACTTCTTGTCTGGGTTGATAGCAGCACTGGTTCGATGCATCGGTAAGCCACCGCGAGTCAGTGTAAAGGCCAGATATGCATTCAATCACCTCCAACGATACTTAATGAAGTCGAATGCATGGCGCATCCCTGAGGGATTGATCAACACCGAGACCTTTATCTTTTTTTATGTTCTTATGTTCTATGCATACTAACTTTCGGTTTCATGATAATAAGAATGACTTTTGGCATTGAAATCGCATAGGCGTGAACAATAATCTGCAATAATGTAAAAAAAGTGTTATGATTCTAATGAAAGCAATATGTTATAAGCAATATTGTGCTACATAAAGTTGGGTAGCTACAACTGGACATAGCGCATTTTTCGGACGTTCGATTCCATAGACGTGTTCTTAGAGCTTTCGCACCAAGACGGGCTACTTTTCATTGCAAAATAAAAAACCGAAGAATAAATTCGGATTTATATGCTGGAAAACATCTGACAATAGCAAATTTGTACGTAAGATGATGGTTTTCTCACTCATTGATAATTTTGTCGAGCAAGTAGTTCAAGCAAGGCAAGAAGTGAAGGAAAATCTCACTAGACAGCTGAGTTTTTTCGTTTCTTCTTCAGCTGCGAACTTCTGAAGGTTACAGAAAACGCATAATTTGCCAAGTTTGTCGGTTAAAAAAGCGAACACGAACCTTCCTAGTGGCGCCGAACTGTGGCCAACGTAGGATAAATCATTCTCATAAGACGGAAGATCCTCCCAATGAGAAGAAATAGGAGAAATCTCACGCGTAAAACCAACTTCACTTGGTGACTTCGAAGAAGAAATTGCGCTGAAATAACATTCATTATATCTTAGTTTTTATCTGTTTTATATTCTTTTTTCATGGCTTGATGCACTGTGAAATACAACCATAAGGGTGCTGCGATATGGGCATAACTCGAAACCTTAGGTGTCAGGTATCAAGGTATACAGATCTCAACACAAGTATAGAAATCACATGTAGACATCTCTGCATCCTTATGGCTCTGCTACTTCCTATATTCTGGGCTCAAATAAGACTCAAATTTCATGATTTTGTTCAAAATGTTCGCGTCGGCATCATTCATGTAATGTATAGGTAGGCTGGCTACCATGGGTCGTATATCACTCACTGTTTCTTCACCGTTTTCTAAACAACCACTTTCCTCTGTTCATTTTGCATTATATCGATAGCTTCTCTAATACATGTCTTAAGCCATTTTCTCAAAAATGATGCCTTTCGGAAAAGCTTGCCACTTATACTGGACGCAATAATAAGTAGCCGTGGTAGTGGATGTGCCTATTATAACAACCATTTGTGTTTAGCGCATATCTCTTTGTTTATTGCGATAAAGTCACAAACACCATGTAAAGTTTGTTCCCGCTTGCCACTCGATGAGCAATAAATTGCATTGGTGAGATGCTACGGCGCCACTGTGGAAAATTCTTTTCGTTTTAGGATTTCAGGAAGAAGCGGCGAAAATTCAAGTGAATAAATTTTTATTTCAAGTCGTAATCCACTGCGAGTAGGTGTTTAGTAACAGCACCCTTGTCGTTGTTCTCAAAAGAAACTCTACACTGAGCGAAGGGACCGTGATCGACTCATTCGGGTTCCGGTTCTCCTCGTTCTTTTAGTGCAGAACGTTGCACCGTGTTCGCGGCCTAGAGGTCGTTGTGCCGTAGAGAAAGTCGAGACGAGCTTTTTTGTTTCCTCTACAGCAACCTACAGTCAGCTACGGCTTAAACGATTTGTGAGCAACTAAAGGCGTCCGAATTAGAAATGCTTTGACATCACCTGTCCAAGATTTAGACAGCTTCTTTCAAGGCATGTATTCATTCAACTCTAACGCCATCAACTCATGACATGAGCAAATTATCGACTCCCAACGGCTGCAGGCCCTACAGAAAAGCGTTCATTATCTGTCTGCAGTCGGCGCCTAGTGATCGCAAATTACAGATTTATCAAAGGAAAAAAGGGCAAAGAGTTCCATGCTAAACAAAAAGTGTTCGGCTGAGCAGATTCCATACCAACATGACTTTTCTAACCTTTAAAGAAGGTCAAACCTCCGAGACGCCGGCTATTGTGTGCTAGTATCACCTGTATCACCTGTAGTCCCGTTGATCGTCGAGTGACTCGAGCGGGCGCCAGTAAATCCTCCATTTTTCCCTATGGCGTGCAAGAGTAGCCCAGGGTTTTTGAATTTAGCGGCTTTTTCTCCTTTCCGTGAGAAATAAAATCTTGAACGTAGGTGGTCTGATCCCGTCTAAATTTTTGGGACAACAGCGACATCGGTTAGGGAAAACCTTCTATTAACTATGATGTGGTCTATTTCGTTATGGTACTCATTGGGAGATTCCCACGTCCATCGTTGACGGTGAGGCTTCTGGAATTGTGAGTTACCATGGATGGTTTTGAGGTACAGATCGTCACCATAGTTCTTGATCCAGGCAGCTTCCATTGGCCCTGAGATTTTAGCAGCCTCTCCGTACTCGTCCTACACAACGCTGCGAAATTGGTTGCTCTTTCGGGGTCATGGAAATGAGGCCCGTTTTTTAAACTGTTTTTTCGATACCTACCTATAACTTAATTGGCTTTTAACTTGGGGTCTGGTATACTCAAGGGTAGCTTGCCAGGCTCTCCCAGAGTGGGAATAGAGCTTGTTTGTTGGAGACGACTCCTAGCCGCCTCCCACATACTTCCCTGTCACTTGATTGAACACTTTTGGCCAAATTGACGCGTAGAATGCAATCCACATAAAGCGAGAACGCCATCACACACGCATGCATGAATACGCCTGGAAAATACAGAAAGTACGTGCCAAATCAGCGCAGAAGAAACAGGGAGTCCATCCCCTGGATCCACCTGCGTCTCAGGGAAGCAAGGGTCGCTTTTGGTCTGCGATGAACCCCCTATCCGCCATCTGGGGACGCGTCACGTAGCCTCGCGACTAACCGGCTCGAGATCCTTCATCTGAGGGAGATCCGTGGTTGTGTGCTAGTAAATTCTATAATACCAACGTCGTGTTTGCTCATTGGAGAAAAGCAGTGAATTATTGCGATCAATTCCGAGGTTAATGGAAAGTCGGCTTTGGGAATCCCTTAAGGATGCACAATGCACTCGTATAACCGAGAAATTTGTTGAATTCATCGTGAAGTTGAATGAATGCATCATTTATCCTAGACAATGATATGCACGGCACTACCAAACATCTAAGTCAGTAATTCCCACGACCGACTTTCTATTAAGCTCAGCATCAAAACAATATAAATAACATAAAACAATAACAAAACAACACTTTGTGTTTGCTCAACAAGAATATAGAAAACTATTTAAGTCAGTCTTTTTCCTTCTAGACTGGCCTGGTAGTAATTCGCCGATCTTGAATGGAAGGCAAGTTTATTTATCTAGGGACACGGGATGGATTCAAAAAGCATTTTAAGGCGTCTCTAACCACTTCTCTGCACTCATTCTGGCTTAAAGTATACCCTTCAAGCAAGCTCTTGTAGCATTCAACATGAAGGGGAAACGAAACGTTCTAGGAACAGGAATGGTAACTCGCAATTCCAGAAGCCTCACCGTCAACGATGGACGTGGGAATCTTCCAACGGAAAGTACCACAACGAAATAGTCCACATCATAGTAAGTAGAAAGTTTTGCGTAACTGATGTCGCTGATGTCTCAAAATTCTACACGGGATCAGACCACCGTCCCCTGGAAGATGCCGTTGTCGACAACATCGACGAGGAATACGATCGGCTCATTGAACATCTTCGCTTCAGCGCCATGAAAGCTGAGAGTTCGAAAGTCACCAAGAGACGCTTGTCTCCGAAAACTCTCGAGCTAATACGCCTGCGTGGACTCGCACGAGCTGCAGGCAACCACGAACTAACGTCCGAGGTTGCGAAGCAATGCAGACAGGCAATAAAAGAAGATCTTAAAGAGAGAAGAGCAGCAGTAATGATCGAAGCTGAAGAGGCTGGGAAAAGCATTCGCAAAGCCCGCCGAAGCTTCGCCAACAACAAGGCCAAGATGGTTGCACTCCGAAGCCCACATGGAGCCATAGCAGCGTCCAGAAAGGTAATGGAGAAAATCATCCACTAATACTGCTCAGATCTCTTCGATAGCCACGTCCACCTCCCGTCATATGAAATAAAAGAGGATGGATATGTTGCACCATCAGTTCTCCCTTCCGAAATCCGACATGCCATTTCGTCGGTGAAAATCGAACAGCACCAGGTCCAGAGAGGATAAGATCAGAACATCTGAAGAACTTTCCGCCAGTCCTCGTAAACACACTGGCTCGGCTCTTCAGACGTTAGCTGTCTGAATGCAAGGTCCCTACTCAGTGGAAGACTAGCAAGACCCTGTCATTGTTCAAGAAGGGTGACTTACACGTTGTCAGCAATTATCGCACATTCTGCTTGCTGTCCGTCGTCTACAAACTTTTCACTCGATTCATCCTTAACAGGATTGGCAGAACACTAGGCTAAGGAGAGCCATGCGAACAAGCAGGGTTTCGAAAAGGATTTAGTACGACGGACCACATTCACACGATAGCGAGAGTCATTGAAGTATCGCGAGAGTACAAAAGACCACTCTGTCTCATTTTCATCGACTTACTGAAAGCCTTTGATTCAACTGAGATAGAAGCAGTCATGGAAGCCCTTGGTAGTCAAAAAGTCCCTACTCAGTACATAAAGATTCTTCGTGAGCTATACAAAAATTTCACAACCAAGATTTCACCATTCTACAACGATATTAACGTTGACGTCAAAAGAGGAGTTAGGAATGGCGATACCATATCGCCAAAATTGTTTACTGCCACCCTCCAGAATGTCATGTGAACACTGGAATGGGATAATGTGGAAGTGAAAATCGATGGTCGGCAGATACACCACCTTCGCTTTGCTGATGAAATCGTTCATATAACACCAGACATTAGCCAAGCGGTACGTATGCTTGCGGGCTTTGATAAAGCGTGTGGAAAGATTGGTCTTCGACTAAATCTCAAGAAAACGATGTTCATGAAGAACGGATTGGTTTCGTTTGCTCCATTCACGCTCAACGGAACGAATATCTCCGAATGCTCCAGTTATGTCTATCTAGGTTGGGAAATCAATATGATGAACGACTTAGCTCCAGAGCTGAGCAGAAGCCAACGAGCGGCTTGGGAAGCTTTCAAGAGCATCGAAGATGTAGTGAAGAGAACAAAGAACACCCGACTCCGTGCCCACCATTTCGACTCAACGGTTCTTCCCGCCCTAACGTATCCGTCAGACACCTTATCGCTACGTGAGCAGGATGAAAGAGCGTTAGCTTTACCGTACGCGCAGTCGAAAGGACGATGCTAGGAGTATCCCGTTTCACACAAGTAAGGAATGGGATCCGAAGCTCCGACCTACGTCAACGATCAAAAATCAAAGATGCGGTTCTATACGCCAAAGTGAATGATAACCGATGGACAAGAGCTGTTAGTGTCTGGATTCCTCGGGATGTCAAACTTACTGCAGGAAGACTGCCGACCCGATGGTCAGAGTTCGTCACAAAAAGCCTAGAAGAAAGATATGATGCTCGATGAGTCCCTAAAGCGAGCAGAACCCACTGGGCTTCTTTTGCACGCGACAGGGAAATATGGAGGATTTACTGGCGCTCGCTCGAGTCACTCGACGATCTACGGGACTACAGGTGATACAGGTGATCCAGTAGATTAAAAAAATACAGGCAACGTTCTTTATGTTCAAACAAAGTATTCTCTGTCATCAATTCGTACTAGACCTGTGGCCTTTGGTTCCACTGAGTGTTTTGTCATTTCAAATAAGTTCATCAAGTTTGTGGAAAAATCGATCCCATTCTTACCAGAGTATAGTGGAGGGTGTTTGACGAATATTGGAATGGTTACTTTGCAACTTGCGCACAGTTTAAAAGTGAAAGCTTATCTGAAGTAATATTCTCATTGCTTACTTATACGAATCAGGCTTGTCGACGTTATCCGGCTTAGTGTGATAAGTTCCTCCCTGAAATGATGTCAAAAAGATTTGCAGAAATTCCTGTGGAAGGTCTCTAATAGCTCCAATTAAAGACCCATAAAACAGACCTTGTACTTTCCAGTTCTCTGTTGTTCTTCGTGACCATCATAGTCGTAATTCTGAATATGAATTCTTATTGGTCAACGAGATCCTAGTATTTCACATTCAATTCAGCAGTTCCACTCCAATATTAGAAGCTGAACTTTTTGTCTGGACAGTAACAGCGTCATAATATCTTTCCTTTGAAGATACCAACTGGAGAAGTCAAAACCATGTGATGTGTATGAAGTTAGACTTGTTTTTACGTATCCTGCGTAGATTCATTTTTTTCTTTTTGTCGTGTGACTAGGTGAATAATGCTGTCAAGTTAGAGCTGAAGAAAGTTGACGAGATGTATCAATACAGTGCAAAAGGTGTTATAGAATATGTTTAAAGACGCTACTTGTTTTCCAGAGCAGCATTTCTTCCAGAGAAATTGCATCAATATAACGGTATAATGAAGGTAATGATAATGGTATAACATCAATATAATGAAGACAAAATTTGACAAAACAAATTGGTTGTCAGCCTTAGGATGGCTTTGCAGGCAATCAAGAAGTTGATCAAAAGCATTTTGACGAAAAAGTAGAGATGTGGAAACAAACAGAAGCAGAGCCATGCATTCAATTTTATTAAACACAAAGGTGAAAGAATGCACATCTCCTCCATACAATGAACCGCGGTGGCCTACCGCTATATCAATTTATTGCAGCTCTCCTCCCACAGAGGTCTGGTATCAATTTGTCGCTCCCGCAGAGATAGAAGGCTTGGTGAACCAGGAGAGAAGGATCGAACCCATGTGTATTTCAAGACGCCTCTAGCTACTGCGCGACACGCGCCTATGTTGAAGAGATATGTACTCAGAATTTAAATGGTTTTGGTTCAATTTACAACAGAAATGCTCATTATCAAGGTTTTGACGGTCTATGGAACGACCGTGTTCTTATCTATGTCTCCCAATTGGATAAAATATGGAAGGAATCGGGGAATCAGAAAATAATCTGCTACTGCGTGACTCAGCCAGAGTAAGCACATTGAAGCTCCTGTCGACTTGAAGTTTTATGTCGAGCTGTTCGATTTGTACTTTCTTCTCAATACCTTTTTCGTCAGCAATTATACAGAAAAAAAACCCCTCTTAATAGCTCCACTCACGTCTAGAATTGATGGATTCACCATTTTTTGCTCTCCTGCAGAACGATTCAACGACCCTGAAATTTCAAGCGTTTCCTGTGAATAATCGTGATTTTAAAAAAATTGAAATTGATCTTCCATGAGAGAGTCGTTCATTCGAAGAAATTCTGCATACCTGTGTTATGGATCCGGCTCTCTCTAGACAACCCACCCTTTGTATCCGCAACAGAGAATGAGGATAGTTCTTTTCCATTTAGAGAAATGTATGTGGGTGATCCACAGCACGGACAGCACGTTCGGCTCTTCTGAGAATATGAGAATATCAATTTTGTATCAAATGCAAAAGTATCCAGTGCTCTTCAAACAACTTTAAAAGATGTAAGTTTGTCTTATAAGTTTATGTGTATCTGGGCATGGATTCTTCAAGTGCTCACCTTCACGAGGTCACTCTCTTTGGGGACAGGCCTCGACCGTGACCATACAGACTCTGGCTTCGTCTCAGTGTGCGTCGCTAAACTGCAGATTTTTTGATTTTTTTAGTGTCCTCTCAGCCTGCTTTCTATGTTCAGTGCACTTATTGGTGACTCCATTTAACCAGATAGCGATCGGATTTCTCTGGCGCAACACTAAGAATACTGCCTGTCTCGGATTGTCTTCCCAAACGTTCTCCCTTTAGATGAGATAAATCTTAATGTTAACTTTTAGTTACTGCCTATTATAACTTTCCGGGCAGGATGAAACGTGTAAAGCAACCACAATGATGCCGAAACTCCGGACTGCAGGTGTCTGCGGTGGGGAATGAACACGCTGTTACCATTCACAGGTGGCAACGCATTCACCCACACACCACGAGGGTCCTTCATAAATCTTGATACTTTGCGGGAAAAAATTTTTACAAAATCACCTAAATAAGCCACCGATTATAGCATAATATGAGAATTAGAAGAGCATTTGTAAGCCTTTTTTTGCTGAAATTTCTTCGAGAATTTTCTTTCGTTTATTGGCATGTTTGAACCCCTTCAATGTTGTGTTACTCATAGTGGCGGGAACGTACTTTTGGTTTACGAAACCTTGCACACGGCAGGTGAATGACTCTCCCAGCTCCACAGCAGAACCGGCGAAGCTCGGGAGAACACCAACATTTCTGTTTGCACACTCAGGTAAACATATGCCAAGGGTCGTTGTCCTAGAAGGAGCCGAGTCACTTTTTTTCTAGGACGGTGACTCTTCATCTTTTCGTTCCACAGCGGCTGCAATCTTCTTGCGGTAATGAGCTACGAATGCCCAAGAACGGATGTTCCAGTTTCCAGATAAAAACCTGACTAATCAGAATAAAGCTAGAAAATAAAGGTTACGCGATTAGCGGAGAAACAAGTCCTCTCTTCTTCGCCTTTCATTCGACATTGCACTTATCACTTAACAGTGAGAAAATCATCCACAAATGGTACTCAAATCTCTTCAATAGGCACGTCCTCCATCACTCACGTGAAATAAAGGAGGATGGATATGTTGTACCACCGGTTCTCCCTTCCGAAATCCGACACGCCATTTCGTTGGTGAAAAATCGAAGAGCACCAGGTCCGGTCAAGATAAGACCAAAACACCTGAAGAACTTTCGCCAGTCCTCCTAAACACACTGGCTAGGCTCTTCACACGTTATCTGTCTGAATGCAAGGTACCTACTTAGTGGAAAACCAGCAAGACCGTGTTATTGTTCAAGAAGGGTGATCTACACGATACAGGCAACTATCGCCCAATCTACTTGCTGTCTGTCGTCTACAAACTTTTTACTCGACTCATCTTAAACAGGATTGACAGAAAACTAGACGAAGGACAGCCATGTGAGCAGGCAGGGTTTCGAAAAGGATTTAGTACGATGGACCACATCCACACGATAACAAGGCTCATTGAAGTATCGGGAGAGTACGAAAGACCGCTCTGTCTCACTTTCATCGATTTACAGAAGGCCTTTGATTCAACTGAGATAAAAGCAGTCATAGAAGCCCTTGGCAGTCAAGGAGTACCTGCTCAGTACATAAAGATTCTTCGTGAGCTGTGCAAAAAAATTTCACAACTAAGATTTCACCATTGTACAACGATATTAACGTTGACGTCAAAAGAGGAGTTAGGAAAGGCCATACCATATCGCCAAAATTGTTCACTGCCACCCTCCAGAATGTCATGCGAACATTGGAATGGGATAATATGGGTGTGAAAACTGATGGCCGCCATTTATATCATCTTCGCTTTGCTGATGACACCGTCCTTATAACACCAAACATTAGCCAAGCGGTACGTATGCTTGCGGGCTTTGATAAAGCGTGTGGAAAGTTTGGGCTTCGACTAAAACTCACAAAAACGATTTTTATGAGGACCATATTGGTTTCGTTTGCCCCATTCTCGCTCAACGGAACGAATATCTCCTAATGCTCCAGTTATATCTATTTAGGTCGGGAAATCAATATGATGAAAGAGTTATGTCAAGAGCTGACTAGAAGGAAACAAGCGGCTTGGGGAGCTTTCAAGAGCATCGAGGATCTAGTGAAGAGGGCAAAGAACACCCGACTCCGTGCCCACCGTTTCAACTCAACGGTTCTTTCTGCTTTAGCGTATGCGTCAGAAACCTGGTCGCTTCGTGCCCAGGATGAAAGATCACTCAGCGTTATTAGCCGTTTCACACAAGTAAGGGAATGGATCCGATGCTCCGTCTGCGTCAGTGATCAAAAATTAAGATGCCGTTCTCTACGCCAAACAGTCGAAGGTAAGGTGGGCCGGACACGTAATGCGTATGAATGTTAACCGATGGACAAGAGCCGTTAGTGACTGGATTCCTCGGGATGTCATACGTACTGCAGAAAGACCACCGACCCGTTGGTCAGAGTTCTTTATGAAGAGCCTAGAAAAAAAGATGTGATGCTTGACGAATCCCTAAAACCAGTAAAACCCGCTGGGATACTTTTACTGGCCCCCGCTCGAGTTACTCGATGATCAACGGGGCTACGTGTGATACAGGTGACTACTGTGGTATCATTAGGGCCTTTAACTCAATAACGTTCTAAATTATGCTTTGCTTTGTTATGATTAACAAGAATTGCTTAATATTGGAGTAAACATTATATTTGAGTGGCCTAGCTTCAAGAAGAATCGTACGCGATCCATCAGATTTTCTCCTGAATTGCTGTGCTGTGAGGATCGTTTAGCAAAGCAGAATTTCGTTGGATTCCCAAGAGGTCAACTCCAGTGCGTCGTCAGACTGTCATCAAAACAGTCTCAGGGCTTTCTTGATCTGAGTGGAGTTAACCACTTCGTTAATAGGTCTACTCTTAGATGGTGACGATCATTGCTTTAGTCTTAGGTGAATTTCTTATTGAAATGGAGAATTACTTCTGAGATTGCGTAATCTTGCAGGAAGGGTTGTGTAATAGCTCAGCGCCAAGAAATAATGCACGATTAATATGAGACTGTCAACCATAGATACAAGGTGAGGTTCTTACTACTAACGTTTCTGGGAAATATAAATAATGGTACTATTGCAAAGATCCTCTCAACGGTTTACCCTTCATCGTAGCTAGGAGGTGTACCTGGGTGTCGGACTGCGATGTACAGCGGAGGATTCGTCTTGCCGGCAGAGTCTCCCAAGCTGTCAAGGAGTCTGATATTTCTATCAGAAAGCCTAGCTAAGAGTAAACCAATACCAGGATCCACCACTGTCCTGGTATCAAAGTCGGATGGTGGCAAATCTCCGTCTAGTCTAATCCACAAGGAGTCCATGGTGGTGACGACCGGGGACAGACTGGCCAGGCTGTCTTCGGGACTCCAGAAAACCACAATGGCTCAACCAGCCAATCCCCGAGAAACGGTGGTTATGCTGGGGCCTGCAAAACCAGTGAGGACGTGCCGGCCAAATATCAACTACTACAGTAAAGATACCACGATTGATCAAGGGCCGCTTGTTGTTGAGCATGTCATAAAAATCACCGTTTATGATTGCTCCTATCGCTTACATCCTATTCTAGCACTTTCTTTTTTCCCACGTTTTTTAAGCACTAAGCAGTACCGTTTTTATAACTATTCAAGTCGCTGACGTTTTCGTTGTGTAAATCGATTCTTCCAGGTGGTATTGCAATACCGGGTTTTTCTAGAGACTCCGTTGATCCCGTGCTGATCTTTCGCTTATGCTGCGGTCGTTCATCGTCAATCTTGAAAAAACAACTAGCAAATGCAAGTAAAACAGCAGACTATAAAAAGTTTGAAATTTGGCCGGTGGTCTTTGGTTTTGCCTCGTGAGACCTTTGAATGTTAAACTCCTGAAATATGAATCTAGCCGGACTATGCTCTAAGGGCACTAGAACGAACAAACCCAAAAAAATTTCATCGATTTTGAGTTATCTTAAATATCTAAAATCCTACTTATTCGAAATATGAATCGGAAACCTTGTGTAAGACGTAAAAAAATCTCTCTAGCCCGTAATTTCTAAGCTCTAGAATCTCACTGTAATTCGTCTCGTTCGATTCATTTCAAAGACACAACATACTTGCGGATAAAGATGAGAAAGCTCTCGCCGTTGATCTATCCGTGAAGGATGTGCCACGCATTCGAATTCACTAAGCATCGTTTGCAGAGATTTTAATGCATATCTGGTCTTTACATGACTCGCGGTGGTGATGTACTGAACCAGTGCTGCTATCCTCCCATACAAGTTTGCTACCAATTTGCCGACCCCAGAGGGTGGAGCGCTTGGTGGGTCTGAGGCGCAGGGACCGATCCCATGTGTGTTACAAGACACCTCCGACCAATGCGCTCCACGTGCCACTAATAAGAAAAATAACAACCTTTAAATGACAAAAACTTCGTTGTTCACTTACATGTTCCTCATCTTCATAGCCTAGAGGAGCAACCAACTGTTTCGGCACTGATGTAAATCCATGAGTTGATGTATCGTAGAAAGCTATTGGCCCGTCTAAACCATTAGTGTCCAGGACTACCATTTGCAACGATTTCATGTCCGGTGGTGGAGTTGGTCCGGTTGTGACGTGTACATTGATGAAATCATGGTCGACTGAAAATGGACACTTTAGGATGGCCAACTGGATAACGATATTTGTGAACGACTGTCCATTAACCCAGGCATTGGGCGAACAGTTCTTTATATTTCTGTTCAACAAACACGAGGTGTCATTTTATTTCTTTATTTACGCACAAGTTGACGTCTCGGCGGATTTGGCCTTCACCAGAACCGCTTCCTATAAGTCTTCCACTGAGTAGAAAGCGGCTATGAGGAAAGCGAAATCCGCCGAAACGTCAGCTTATGCGTGAATAAAGAAATAAAATAACACCTCGTGTTTGCTAAAAAAAATTTAAAGCTCTTTGTTTTTCCACGATTTTAAATTCTATTTTATTTTTTATAATTAGTATACAGGTAAATTGGGAGCCTTCCTTGGGAAATAATCCCAATCTTGAGCGCTTAGTACGAGCAAGTTTCCAGTGCATGTTTATCCAGACAAAAATAACAAACACTGTGCATCAACGTCAACACGACAATTTTTATGCTCTCATCATCGTTTTGCTCTGGTTAGTTACCTCCCAGGAAAAAACTATAAAAACCTCACAACCCAATTCTTTAATACACTTATGGATGAAATGTAGGCTTTTCGTTCATGCTGATCACTTTTCCAGAGCTAGGACACCTGAGACTTTGAAAATGTGGTCAGCTTGTAGGAGAGTTCCTTCCCCATCTACTAAGAGTAAGTGCGCTTTCTCAAGGCTGTTAATTGATTTTCGAAGTTGTTTACAGTTAAAACTTCCAAATGAAGTGGAAATGAAATTTGAGTTTTTAAAATTCCTAACGGAACGCCGGATGCCTCAAGCTTTAAAACGGAATGTAGTCTCAATGTTGACTTTTTATTTGATGACTGCTATAATTTTTCACAGCAGGGTGTTATGCGAAATGCATCTGGAATCATGCTCAATCACAGTCATCAATCATGATATTTGCAAAACTCCATGGCGCAAGTGTCTGTGTTGTGCATCGAACATGCTATTACACCTGAAGGGATCTAACGCGCTCACTACCACACCATGCGGGTCCTTTGTTTGGCCTTTCTCTCAGCGAGCATCCTATCTAATGTGCTTTAGTTTGCTAATGCTTTTCTATGTAATCTTTGTATGAAAACATAATACTTTCTTTTTGTGTTTTTAACTTTTCAGCGAAAAAGGAAACAGTGAAGAGAAAGGCGAAATGAAGGGTCCACATAATACGGTGGTGAACAAGTCAGCCACGGAAAGGGTATTGTCGGGTTCGATCCCCATCGCAGACATCTGAGATTCGGGGTTTTACAAGTATCTCGACATCATTATGGTTATTAATTATAGATTTAGACAGACCATCCTATTTTAATGGGTGAAATATTGCTTGTTCATCAGGATTTATTTTCGAAATACGAGGCTCGAAGAATAAAATGACAAAATTAAATGCGATTTGTGGACTCAAGATCAGAATTTCACCTCAGTGGAATAAAAAATTTTGCATACTATTGACGCAGATTTTTAGATTCCTGTGATTCTTATCCTCTCAACGGTTCACCACTTCATCGCGACTGGGAGGTGCTCCTGAGTGTCCGACTGCGATGAACAGCGTGGGATTCATCCCTTGGCAGGGGCTCCTAAGATGAGAATGAGTCCGGCTTTTCCATCAGGAAACCTGATAAAAAGATAAGAAAAAAAACCCATCAGGAAAAATCTCTCTCTGATCCACTCAGGCTGCGACTGCCTATGGTGGTGAATACTTGGTGCAAAGTTTGGCCAGGCTGACCTCGGGATTCCAGTGAACCACAATGGCTTAAGCAGCAGATCTCCAAAAAATGGAGATTATGCTGCGGCCCGCACAACCAGTGATGAGGGGCTATTAAAGTATTAAGTAAGTGGTTCTTCTACGTTTACCTCAAGCTGAAATATGGCGGGTTAAGTTTGAATGCGGTTATTATTTTCGCACCGTGTGAGTGGAAATCAATTTATGACAGACTTTAGGTGATTATGCTACTGCATTGCCGTTTTTATAAAATGAAGGAAGTTCTACCGGATGCGAAGAGCGGACAGGTTTAAGCGCCCATCTCACCCCACTTTCATTTCAAGAATCGCTAGAAGAATTATATTGTAATTCTTAAAACGTCTGCTGGAAAACCACAGCGACCTCGTCCACTAATTTCCCCAGAAACATTCTTCGAGCATTGGAACTTCGTCACGGATAAACATGTATATATATATATATATTTATAATATATATTCTTTAAAAGAACTACTTATCCTCCATGAAATAAATAACAGTTGAGACACTTTCTTTGTTGGACGCATTAAGAAAGGCAGAACTGCGACTACGACTCAGCCCTTGGAATTCACATGGAAAATTTTGCAAGAATAGATTAGCTATTCTGCGACCTCACTTACTTGAAGGTGGAAGAGCATCTTTTTCGTAGTAAAACTGGTAGTTGTCAAAATTTCCAGAAGTGTCGATCATTGCCAATTGATAAGGATTCATAGGTATTGTGGAAACTTCAGTGTTCATCTCCTCAAGTGGATACGTTCCTGGTGGTTGGACCGGTGGAAGGTCAGGTTTGGCTATCACCACCGCAATGAAGATGACTATGAAATCCCTCATACCTGTGAAAATGTTGAAGCAGTGTCATTTTTCTAAACACAAAGCTGTCGCGATAAAATAGACTAACTACAGAACAAGTCGGCAATGGCTTATGAGTATCAAGTCGAAACAGATACACCCTCTTTCTACCGTGGCACACAAATGCGGCAACAACCAGAGCCATTTGCGGCGTGGTTCATCGTTTTATGACAACTAGCAATTGTCTTGCAACTGTGGTATAGAACGTAAAGCTTAAATCTGGATTATTTTATTGCGTGGAATTTTGATTTTACTAGAAGGCTTCGTATTTTATGCAGTAGCTGGTTGGGTTGTTAGCAAGAAACAGGTTATGAATGGCCTCATTGACGTAGTCTATACTATATCTAACCAGTCAACAAAGCCCTGTGGTATCTGATCTCAAGTTAATGAACTATTGAGTGACTTAAATTACTACCTACTGCGGCATAGCTTATGTTTATTAATGAAGAGCCCAATGTTAAACTGAACCTCTGCTGAAGCCCAGTGCTATCAGTTATCAAGTTATCGCTTAGAAAAGTCAAATATTACTATCCCCAAGTTACTGGCTTCCATATCGTATTGCTTTGATCGATGTGTTCACCAGTGATGGGTCTTTTGTCCAAGCCTTTAAGGTTTTTAAGTGAACTTCGAGGAAACGTTGTTCAATAAAATACTCGATAAAACGACCTCGCATTTGACTTGAAAGTGAACTCCTGGACTAACAGCAAGAGAAGAAAAGAACAATGAACATGGAAATAACAGTAACTTCTTAAACGGGGACTTATCTTAATTGCCACGAATTTGACTTTGCCATGTATATCAGGAAAAACGAAAAAGCAAATGTATGAATCACTACTTATAATAGCCAGTTCTTTTACCATTTTGCAAACGAAATAGGCTATTACACTCATGTCGAGGTAAATATTAAAATACCGAGTCGACAGATACGAAGAACCGTATTCATACGCTTAAATGTCCAATCTCTCTAACACTTTTCAGGTGACTTTTCAGGTGTAAGAAAGGCTGAAGAAAAACAGAAAAAGATTTCCTTGATCGATCACGTTCTCAGGATTATTTCGTAATTATAGACGTTGACGGGGTTGTTACAAAACTTTATTGTGGCTGACACTATACACATTCGCCCTCTTCAGACCCTCTCGCTGTGGGAAGACGAAGGCTCCCAAACATTAGCCATAATGAAGTTTTATGACAGTCTCATGTTAGCTTACGAGTAGAGGAAAATTTTATTGCTAATGCTGAAACTGAATGAGGGTTGGTTTCCAAACTTAGGTTTCCAGTGTTTCTGTATGTATTTATACCAACATTAAAGGGATAAAGCTCTCGACGTTGATCAATCCCTGAGGGATGCGCCATGCATTTGACTTCATTAAGTATCGTTGGAGGCGATAGAATGCATATCTGGCCTTTATAATGACTCGCGGTGGCCTGCCGATATATCGAGCCAGTGCTGCTATCCTCCCAGACAAATCTGGTACCAATTTGCCGACCCCGGAGGGATGGAAGACTTGTTGGGCTATGGGTTCATGGATCGATTCTACGTGCGTTTCGCAGTGGCGCCTTCAACCAATGCGCCACACGCGCCCTTATCCATGCCAATATTATTATCTTATAAAATTTCTCCTTACACGGTGGTTGCACCAACGAGTGTTTCAAATGTCTATGAGTAAATGGTTTTTGGTTGTTTTAAGAAACAATTGAAAAGTTTTGGAAAAAATTGTGTTTTCGTGTGATTAATTAAAAAATGAGAAAATGCCTCCCAATGGCTTACTTCCTCATCGAGGATGGGAGGTGCTCTTGGATACCGGGCTGCGATGTACAGCGGGGACATTCATCACCCGGCACGGTCTCCCAAGCTGAGAAAGTGTCTGACACGTTTCCATCAGAAAGCCCAGCTAAGAGTAAACTGCTATCAGAATCCAACACTGTCCTGGTGTAAAACTAGTCGCACGGTGGCAAATTTCGCTCTGATCCACAAGGACGGTGATTGCTTGAGGTGGTGACGACCTGGAGCAGACTTTGGTCAGGCTGACCTCGCTACTCCAGGGAAACACTACGACTAAACCAGAGAAACTCCGAAAAATGGAGAATATATTCTGGGACCCGTACCACTAGTGAGACCTGGCCGTCCAAATAATTACTCAAGTAATTATAAGATAAACTTTCTACAGTTTTAATAAAAAACTGGATCCAACTGAGATGCCAGAATCAAAATCTGGAGCAGTTAATGATGTTTCTAAATTTGAATTCCGACTTATTTAAGAAGTTATGCTGCTATCATCAACAACGCATTCCAGTGTCAGATCTCTAAATTAG
Organism: Angiostrongylus cantonensis; assembly: GCA_009735665.1. NCBI lineage: Eukaryota > Metazoa > Nematoda > Chromadorea > Rhabditida > Metastrongylidae > Angiostrongylus > Angiostrongylus cantonensis. The sequence goes on from MQTX01000102.1 coordinate 1,535,166, forward strand.
CAAAAAGAAAACGATGAATGACAGCTCCGTTCGCATGTTGCGTTAATTGGATCAGTAATTCGACCAGCACTACGATAAGATCTGATTCATAAAGACAGCAAAACTAAAGATGTCGAACGCCAAAGCGCTAGCTGGAAGAAACAAGATGGCTCAATCACCCGTCAAAGTGCTCTTGGGTACGGAAAAAAAAGTCTTCTCAGACATTTTCACGCCTTTGTGCATGGTAAGATTTCCTTCTTTTGAGACTTTACTAGTTAGTCGACAACAATAGTGATGATGATCCCGTGGAAGAATTATTTAGAAATCATCAAGTATGAGCAAATTATTGAATTATAAGGATGTTAGCTAGAGAAAAGGAGACGACTCACTCAAACCATTACTAAAGAGGTCTTGTATATCAAAAACAAAGTCTTTTCAGGCTCTCCCATTCCTAGATAAAACGATTAATTTTTGTGATAGTGTTTTAATGATAAAAACAAGAAGGATAAGGATATCCTCATAAGCCGTAAGAAAATGATTTCAGTGTTGATGGTCGAAGATGAGATGTAGAGAGTGAGTAATAGCTGATCCGGAATCGGTAAGGGATAATAAGAAAGGAAACTACAACTACAATAACAGTCACTTATCATGAACGGACGCATGACCACAACACAGTAGACGGATCCTGAAACATAGCGAAGCTACTAGCTCAATATGCAGAATTGAAGGGCCGTCTTCACACTATGACTGCTAAAAGAAGAAAACGTGAAGTGGTGCAATAGTGTTTTTTGTACTTCGTTCCATAGCTCTGGCGTGGAAAACCGGACGATGCATAACCTACCGTTGACCCATTTAAAGGTTCTGATTTGCAACGCTTATGTGCTGTACCTGTCTTCCTGAGAATATCCGTTAAAATGTATCAAAATGGTAGTTTCCGTTGAAAACCATTCAAGATGTAACTTGTAGGTATATTCGAACGAATAACAAGTTCAAACTACTCCTGAGATATTGAAAGATTATAAACTGGACTGAAGGAACGTCGTATGTAGACATAATAAAGGTGTTGTATATGATAGCCTATAGACTACACAAAAATCATTTATCGCTATCTCTTCTGCACTTTCATTGATTAGCCAAAGAGATGAAACATTAAGAATTAAAATAGGGTGAGATAAAAATCTGTAAAAAGATCAATACGTATTTGATCATGTACGGGGTGCATCACCTACGTGAAGCTTGGCTAGCAGAAGGTCAGCTGCGATCTCAGAAAACGAGTAGCTGAAAATAGTAGCTCATTAAAAATAGTGAATGAGAAAACGCAGCAGGGAAATGGTAGCAAAAACTCTAATATTATTTGTTCTACTAGCGTCTTTTTGTTAACAGGACAAAGCGTTCAAATACCAACAAATACTGAATGGACATGCCACCTAAATCGAAGAATGTTTTGGATGCTTCAAAAGAAAACGAATGCGCAAGCGCTTTAGCAACCATGAAGAATGTTCGGCGATCACAAGAGGAAACGGAAATCAACTCTCGATAAAAACGTGTTTGATTATGAAGTGGATCGGCAAGACGTGATAAGCCCGATCAGGCGCGGTTGTCTCGTGAAAGCGTGGAGACGAAACCGTCGAGTAGAAGACGATCGCGGGATTGCCCCTCCATCAGCACAATGTCGCCCAGTAGATGTGATGACAGGTCATGTAAATTAAATAGAAAACTAATTTCATCCATATCTGTGCTGCTTCACTAATATCTTGCGAAAACATAGCTTGAAAGCCATGTGTGAAAAGTTTCTTTGTACAAAGCGAAATCGAAGTCAGATGCAAGAGCCTCTTTAAATACAATCAACAATCTGAATGGGTAACCGATAAACTAGCATTCTGGAAAGTTCGTATGAGTTGACAAATCTTCCACTGATGCGTCGAGCATTCGACCAACAGGTAAATGAATGAATATTTGATTATAAAGTGAATTAGGACCTTATGTCTCTACTTATGTCTCATATCAATGGCTGCTCACTGACCGAAACAAGTCTGACAGAAAATTGCCAATCCCGAAGCGATGCAGAGCTTCATGAGCTCCAGGTGTGGGTTCTAACCGAGACCCGCATGTATAAGGTATCTGTACAAAGTACAAGGTATTGCAAGGTATCTTTAAGCATTGTGTTACAAACACCTTCAGCACTTACCTACCTGCACCTTTAAATCACAGTCCTCAGAATTTACGACTGTAGCTACAATCTCTTCCCGTGATGTCTCGTCTCCATGATACGTCGTTATATTAAAACAAGCTTAATCGCAATGTGATAAATTTCTGTTGATTCCAAACTAGAGGCAACTTCATTTTGTGATGAACTCGGAGATAAAAGTACCAGCACAAGTACAGCTTTCGCCACGTGCCAAAAACATGTCTTACTGAGCCAGTAACAAAAATATCAAATCAAGCTATTGAAATTTCTGGTAAACAGGATAAAGGATGAAACCTTTGGCGTTGATCAATTCCGCCATGTATTCAACTTCATCCGAAATCGTTAAAGGTGATCGAGTGCTTATCTGGCATATACAAAGGCTTACACTCCCTCATCGATCAAGTCAGAGCTGCCATCCTTCTAGAAAAGTCTGGCTTCAATTTACCAACCCCGGAGGTACGCATGGCTTGGTGAGCCGTGCGCACTTGATCGAACCAACGACCACGTGTGTATCGCAAGGCACCACTAACCACTGGCTGCATGCCTTCATTTCTGCCTTCAGGTAGAACCCACGAATAGAAGTATTTTACGAGTCCAGAGAGGATTAATTCGATCAAAACTCAACAACATTCGCAAGAAAACAAAATATTCAGGTAGAAGCCTGAGGCTGGAAAGTCTACAGGCCTTCATAGATGAAGGATGCGAGATAACAAAAAGAACGAAGAGCTGCCTGGATTTCTCTAATATCTGAAGAAAAGTCACACAGAAGAAAATTTCTTTCAAACTTAATCTGAAGCGCCAAATGGACTATGCGATTGCGTTATTCGAATCTGATCTGTTAAAAGAGAAAAAAACGTAAAGAGGTGTAAAATTGCTGATGTAAGATAAACATGTATAACAAAGATGCTATTTACATTCAAAAGTTATGGCTTTACAACGCCTGCTGGGGTGCGTATTTCTCATAGAAATTGCTCCACTAGGCAATCTCCACCGCCTCTATCACTTTACTATTAAAACCAACTCCTGTTAAAAGAGATCACTATCTCTTTATAAACAGTTTCGAGGAAAATGCTCTCATCACTACAATGACGTGGACATTTAGTCCAATCTACGCAACTAATAATCGCTGAAGCGCCAAGGCTATTTCTTAGGGTTTTCCTTACGTCGCTTCCATCACCTGTATCACCTGCAACCGTCGTCGAGTGACTCGAGCGGGCGCCATTAAATCTTCCATTTTCCCCTGACGCGTGCAGGAGTAGCCCAGTGGGTTCTGCTCGCTCTAGGGATTCGTCAAGCATCATTTTTTCTTCCAGGCCCTTCGTGAAGAACTCTGACCATCGGGTCGGTGGCGTTCCTGCGGTGCGTTTAACATCCAGAGAAATTCAATCACTACCAGCTCATGTCCATCCGTTGTCATTCATAAGCACTACGCGTCCGGCCCACCTTATCACCGGATCCCATCCCTTACTTGTGTGAAACGGAATACTCCTACCATTGTCCTTTCGACTGCGCGTTCGAAAACACTGAGTGATCTTTCATCCTGCTTAAGAAGCGACCAGGTTTCTGACGCATACGTAAGAGCAGAAAGAACCGTTAAGTCGAAAAGGTGGCCACAGAGTCGGGTGTTGTTTGTTCGCTTCAGTACATCCTCGATGCTCTTTAAATCTCCCCAAGCCACTCATTTCCTTCTGCTCAGCTCTGGAGCTATGTCGTTCATCATATTGATTTCTCGACCTAGATAGACCTAATTGAAACATTCGGAGATATTCGTTCCGTTGAGCGTGAATGTGGTAAACGAAACCAATCCGTTCTTCATGATTCATGTACATCGTTTTCTTGAGATTTAGTCGAAGACCTATCTTTCCACACGCTTTATCAAGTCCGCAAGCATACTACGTTCCGCTTGGCTAATGTCTGGTGTTATAAGAACGATATCATCAGCAAAGCGAAGGTGGTGTATCTGCCGACCATCGATTTTGACCCCCATATTAACGAGCTGATCGCATTCCTCGTCGATGTTGTCGACAACAGCATCTTCCCATCAGCCGACTAATGAGTTGAATAAGTCTCAGTTTGTGGTAATTCTGGGACTTCGGTATTTGAATTTAGCGGCTTTTTCTCCTCTCCGCGAGAAATAAAGTCTTGCACGAAGGAGACGGTGGTCTGATCCCGTGTAAAATTTTGGGACAACAGCGACATCGGTTAGGCAAAACTTCCTATTTACTATGATGTGGTCTATTTCGTTATGGTACTCTCCATTGGGAGATTTCCACGTCCATCGTTGACGGTGAGGCTTCTGGAATTTCGAGTTACCATGGATGGTCTCGGTCGCCGTGATAAACTCAGATAGCCGCTAACCCTATTCGTTCTGTTCTAATCCATGGGTCTCAATATGGCGTTACTCATACGTTCTTCTTGCTCCAGTCTTGGCGTTGAAGTCTCCAATGATGAGCATTAAGTGGTATGGTCTTCTCCGTAGAACTTCTCCAAGCGCATGCAGAAGGCTTCGACTTCTTCTTCGTTATAGTTTGATGTCTGCGCGTAAACGACGAAGATTGTCAAAGCCGGTATTGATCCACATCTTTTTAATCGTAAACGTCCGATTCGGGTTGTAAACTGTTCGAATGAATCGATGTTTATTGACAAACTTGTGTTGACGGGAACGCCGACACCGCCGACTCCTCTACTGTCGCATGTTCCGAGGAACAGTTTTCCTCCGGTGTCATAAACGGCGTTGAATGGGTGGCGCCGTCTCGTCTCGACCAGGCCGATGACGTCGTACCTTACTTTTTTGCTTGCATGAACAAGTCCTCTATCGAGTAATCGGATGCAAGTGTACGTGCTTTGTAGATACAGATCATCACCATAGGTCGTCTTGATCCAGGCAGCTTCTATTGGCCCTGAGATTTTAGGAGCCTCTCCGTGCTCGTCCTAGCAAACGCTGCCGAATTGGGGCTCTTTAGGGTTGAAGGGAATGAGGCTCATTTTTTTTTACTGTGTTTAGCATTTTGATACGCACGTATAGCTTGCTGAGCTCTGATTACGTGAGGGCTGGGTATACCTACGAGTAGCTTGCCAGGCTCTCCCAGTGTAGACATAGAGATTATTTGTTGGAGGCGACTCCTAACCGCCTCCCATATACTTCTCTGTCACTTGATTGCAGGCCTTTGGCCGAATTGACTGATAGAATACAATACGATAGAGCGAGAACGCGCTCACACACGCATGCATTAATACGCCTAGCAAATACAGAAAGTAGGTGCGAAATCGGCGCAGCAGAAGCAGGTAGTCCATCCCCTGGATCCACCTGCGTCTCAGGGAAGCAAAGGTCGCTTTTGGTCCGCGATGAACCCCCTATCCGCTACTTGGGGATGCGCCACGTAGTCTCGCGCCTAACCGGCTCGAGATCCCTCATATGAGGGAGATCCGTGGATCAATAATTATAATTATTATAATTGTCGCAATTATAAATAGTATTTGCAATAATTATAATTATACTTGCTTAGTTGATGCTTGAATGCTCACTTGTTGTGCGGATCCCAGCATAATCCTTTTTTCGGAGATTTGCTGGTTAAGCCATTGTGGTTTCCTATTGTCCCGAGGTCAGCCTGGCCAATGTCTACCCCAGATTATAAATATTATAATAATTAGTGTAATAGCAATAAATATAACAGTGGTGATAATAATAATAATAATGGTAATAATAATAGCAATGCTAATAAAGGGTAATCGCGAGTTCGAAGCCCAGCTCGTGTTCCAAGTTTTGGTCACATCTCAGTGCCCTTGTCCTTGTACTTCATAGCGCATGCTGCTCCCTAAAAAAGAATATGTAGTAAATAAAAGTGAAGACTAATAATATTCATTCTAAATCCCAGCAGCACATTGTAGTATATCCATCATTACCCGACTAAAGAGAAACTCCTAAACAAATCTTTACGATAGTATTAAGTTGTAATATAATCACCATTTTTATTAGCATCGGTGGATAGCCACTGTCGAGTTCGAGCTAGCTGAATAACAAACGAACCCTCTCTATATGGATGATATTTAGGTGAACACTATTTATGTACCTAACAGACCACAGAGCATTTTCCAATCATTCATTCTTCTGATGACATCCATTTACAAAAGTGATTGTCTCCATGCTTGACGTTCAGACGCCATTCTCTCACTGAGTTCTTCATTCACATCTATTCATAACATATGTTTGTCATAAGCGGCTTCTTTGGATCACTGTTAGTTGCAATCCTCTCACGGCATGACTATAGTCATAAGCCATCGCTTTTGAACCGTAAGTTCCCCAATGAATAACCATGTCGTCGCCAGCTCGACGATTGTGGAGGGAGCTGAAAGTCTACATTTAAGTTTTCAAACCGATTTTCATTAAACGTCACCAGAAATAATCGACATCTTGCTAGATTATTAAGCAGAAATGAAGTCATTTGCTTAGTAATCGAAGGGAGTATATTCAAGTTTATCTTTAATTTTGTCTTCTAAAACTTGTTCCATAAAACACTTGTTTCATTCACGACAGAAACCTCTAGACCACCTTAACGGTGCTGTGTCTCTCTGTTGAGCCCCTTTTCGATTGCAGGACTAGGAATCAAGGCGAAACTGCCATGTCATGGTGAGAGTTGTTATCTCTTCTTCTTGTAAAGAAGGCACTCTTATAAACACAACAGCGTCTGATTTCTTTCTGGCAACTACTTTGTTGAGGTCTATGAAATCACGTGGCGCGTGTGTAGCTCAGTGGTTGGAGGCGCCCTGCAACACACGTGGAATCGATGCCAATGCCCTTGATCCACCAAACCTTCCATCCCTCCGAGGTCGGCATATTTGTTCCAGACTTTTCTAGGAAGATAGCATCATTGGCTTGATGCATCGGTACGCCACCGTGAGTTATTTTAAAGGCCAGATTTGCATTCAATCACTTCAAAACGATGCTTAATGAAGTCGAATGGATGGCGCATCCATTAGGGAATGATCAACGCCGAAAGCTTTATCCTTCTATTTATGAAATCAAAAGAACGCACTAAATCTTCCACGACTTTTCTTGCGACAATTTCACATTTCTATAGCGTTGAGCTAACAAGAGGTTTGGTATAATAAGCCTTAATCAGCTAACATTTCAATCGTCTTCTTCAGAGCTGGGTTGGTTCGAGCCGATAATCCGTAGGTGGTCGTCCTCTCGATGTGGCTTTTCGTTGTCGGATTGAGTGGAATCCAGTGGAGGGCGTTCTGCTCGAATGAGTGATCTCATCAGACAGTGCCGTCTGGGAAAGAACGGAAGTTGATCTATGGCCGTCATCCACCATAAGTTATCGTTTTATTCGAGCAGAATACTATCTGGAGAAAACAGATTTGTCAGGAAAGGAAAATCTATCTGTTTAGAGTAAATGTAGTCGAAATAATTATTTTATAGCACGGCTAACACATACATCATCCTAAAATTTAGATACCAGCTATGTGTTGTCGATTTCAGCACGACTTCTGTCCGCTGTACTATTACTTCAGTAGGTGATTTTAGCGGCTAATTCTAAGGAAGAGCATAAGAGGAGAGATCAGCTCTAGAAGGTCGATTTGGAAAATGACCCCAGCAGTGACACACACAATACGAAACAAATGGGAGCATTCTACTTCGACCAAACATATCTCAGCTCATTTCCTTCTATTCTTCTATGAAGTTCTACTAATTCTATCGAAAACTACTGAAATGTACGGACCTGCGTTTGCAATATCCTCTTCCACGATGTCTCCTCTACGAAGCTCTCACTCTACCATGATGAAACTACGAGTTTCTGTAATCCGTGAAACGTGTTTTGTGCATTCTTTTCCGCCAGGAGTCGTATCGCGAACAGGAATCCTCCTCAACAGCAGGACCTCGCCTAGCCCATCGAAACACGATGACGTGCCCCAAACGAGCTGTCGAATTTCGCGGCTGCCGCGTTTGCGTGGGAAATCGCGTGAATTTAAACATTGTTTTTATTTCGCTGCCAGTTATACTCTGACCAGTTTAGGTTTTGTGGACTGTTTTATGAATGATAGATTCACCCCTAAGGTGATAAAGACAAGTTCCTCCTATATGGCCGTAGAGTTCTCAACTTCTCCATCACTCTAATAACTAAAAAATTACGGTCCGTCATCGAATATTCAGTCTGCGAGATGGCTCATAACCCTTATTGGATAAATTGTATAATACACTTTATGTTTCAACAGACGCAGTAAATTGGCAATTCGCTACTCATTCAGGTTCATCCAATAGAACGTACTGCTCGATAGTTGCAATAGGCGGGAAACTCTTAACATTTTGCAGTTCTTCCTGCACTTCAACCCAGTCCTCAACCAATTTTGTATTATATGGAGTAAATACCTTTGGGACTCACCGTTCGTCCTGATCACGATTGTTCTTTGACACAGGGTGCGGAATCGAAAGCGGGAGTTCTGCGTACCCGCTGCCGCCGCCGCCGACGACGATGCCGCGCGGACGAAATGCATGGCGGCGTGTTGGTTCTTGTTCATTCATTTGGAGCTCGTTACCATGTTCTTTTCACGAATACCTTTGGATGAACGTGTTCTAATGTGGGTCTCGTTTGCCAGAAACTTAGCCATTGTATCTCATTTCAAATGATTCCTCTACCTCGGAAATATGCTCCCGAGCAACTTGGTGTTTCTGGTGGGTTTTCCGAAATTTAAGACTCGTGCTTGTCCTCCTAAAGTGCTCCAGAGGCATGTCATGGTAGTAATTAGTAGTCAGTGATACCATTTCATAGATGTTTCTTTTTAAATAGTTTTTTAACTTACTTTTGTAATGCAAAGTGAACTCTTTCATGTAGAAACCTTTGATCGGTGAACGTTGGTAAAATCAGCTTGCGTTCCGGACGTGATTTCTGTTTGTTTGATCACTTTAATGCCGTAGACATTCGCAAAATGGGTAGCCTTGCGGATGACGGTGAGGTAGTGGAAGACCGATTCGACGATCAAAGTTTTGACGACGCACCACTTTCGGATCGCGAATCGAATTGTGAGTCTGTGCTAAAAGCGTTACTAAGTTGACGAGGTGCTCTTGGAAGTGCCTGTGGAGTCCACTATGGTCTGATGGTGTTTGTTGTGCCATTATTCTCGTAATTTAGTTGATGAGATGGAATTACGTGATTGCGAGCAGCTACACCAACCTACTGACCAAATTTATTCGCAAAATAACTGGTACGGTTCTTGGCAACATCTTGTTTTATCTACAATTGCTTCGAACCCATTACACATTCAGCAGGATCCAACCTGCCCTTTCCACAATCGCTGAGGAATCGAGGATTGAGGACGTCCCTTCTAGTGGTTTGTGCATTAGCTCTTGATTTCCATTACTTACTGTCTTTTCAATATGTGAAACTACTAGGCTTAAAGTCTATTTAATTTTGTGAGCTATACTTATGTCACCACATGGATGGAACAGGTCTGCATATTTCCAGAAATAACCGTTCCCTCATTGGTAAATCAACATCCGTTAGACAGCGGCGTTTCCAACAACGATGAATGTTCATCCATTCGTGCGTTGTCTGTTAAAAGCGAAGACTTCTTCACTGACCGTAAGTTTTACTCTTTTGCCAACGGTTTAACCCCTCATCATGGCTGGGAGGTGTTCCCGGGTATCGGGCTGCGATGTACAGCGGAATGAATCATCCTCCCAGCAGAGACCGCGCCGGGGAAGCCCGGCGTTTCCATCAGGAAAGCCAGCTAAGAGTAAAGCAATACTGGGATCCACCACCGCCCTGGTATCAAAGTCGCATGGTGGCAAATCTCCGTCTGGTACACAAAGACTGCGACTGCATGTGGTGGTGAACACCTGGGGCAGACTTTGGCCAAGCTCTCGGGATTCCCGTGAACCACAATGGCTAAACTAAAAAAAAAAAAAACTTCAAAAAATGGAGATAAGTACAACCAGTGAGGACTGGCCATCCAAATGTCCAACTAAAGTAAGTTTTACTCTCGGTGATCCACAATCAAAATTGATAACTCTCAATTTAGAAAAGGCTTCTGACATCATTCAAAGGGAGCAGGAATCTTTTATTCGTCGTCATGCATGCTTCATACCGGATGATCCGAGGTTTACATGGTGTTTTAACATGTTTGCATCTCCTTAGTGTTTCATTGCCTCTTCTCTGTCTAAGGTTCAACCAAAGCCGTTTCGATAAAGAGAATAGTTGGGAGCCAAGCATTCTCGAGCATTCTTCGTTTGAGAGCACAGATCAATGCAAATTTGCGGAAAGCCTTCCTGTACCTTCTGTACCAAAGGTGTCTTTTTGAAATATACTTCCATATTTGATTCGCCACTTATGAAATTGCAGCTTGATGGTGACCATTGCCTGAAATCTCATGAGGGATACTTGAATACGGATAGCAACATAAATGTAGAAAGAAATGACGCCACAGTTCATGTAATCGAAGGTATTTGATCCTATCATTGTTGAATGGTTGAGTATCTCACTGTACTCTATCTCACTGTACTGTAGGCTTCATTCAGTACTAAAACCTTTTGTGAGAATACTGTAGGTAAAGGCACTGTATCCAGTGGTGCTGCCAACGAACAGAGTGATTGCAAGGCATTGGACATGCGAAATGTAAGTATACTTTCTTACTTACTTGGATACTTAGATGGCCCGTCTTCACTGGTTGTGCGGGCTCTAGCAAAATTTTCATTGTTTCGATGTTATGCTAGTTTAAACACTGTGGTTCCTGAAATTTCGAGGTCAGCCAGGCCAGTCTGCCCCAGGTCATCACCACCACAGGCAGTCGCCGTTCTTGTGGATCAGAGGGAGATTTGCCACCATGCGACTAGTTTGATACCAGCATGGTGGTAGATCCTGGTATCGGTTTACACTTAGCTAGGTTTCCTGATGGGAACGCCGGGCTCTTCAGCCTGGGACCTTGCTGGGATGATGAATCCACCCACTGTACATCGCAGCCCGACACACAAGAGCACCTCCCAGCCACGATGAGTCGGTAAACCTTTGACAGGAAAATGTGAGTATGTAGATGCAAAATGTAAAGTGTAGATTGAGGAATCTTCTGAGATGTTGTTAACTGCTTGAGACAGTATAATTTCAGCCTGTCTTCAGCCGCCCTCAGAGTACTCCCAAACGGATTTTGCATTCGTCGTTTGTTACCAATGAATCCCCAGTCTCTGGAGATTCATCCTCGGGTGTTGTGAAAACAAGTACTCCTATATGTAGGTTTTTCTATTTCCCTATTAACGTCACAGTTATTCATTGCAGTGTTTAGTATATTATACACGATTTTCAGCTTTGATTGCTAAAGCTACGTCTCGAAAGAGGCATAATGATCTCGCTGAAAAGTTTAATGCTTTATCTGTGATTATGCCTGAAGGTAACTTAAGAAGGAAAACTGCGTATTCGTTCCGGATTCTTTCTTTTGCCATATTCGCGCATAGACGAATTGTACTTCTTTTTTCAAGATTCGTCTATATCTGTTGAGAGGTCTATTGCGGAAACCACTGCCTCGACTAATTTAAGTGTAGGGAAGATCCAAAGCGTTTTGAAGGTATCTTTCTATTTATTTTAAAATCTGTTCTTCATATGTCATACATTTACCAAGGTAGTAAATGTGTTTGAAAGCAATTATTACACCTTTTATGTTAGTCATTTGCTTGAAGAAACAGTTATAACGTTGATAAGAAGGACAACACAATCGCTCTGACCCTTTCATTCGTTTAGAGGGATCGTGGTGCTTAAATTCTAGGCATAAACGTTGTGGTTCTCTCTAATGACTAGTTTTTAACCAGCGTCTGAAAATCTTTCTCAGTGTTAGTAGAATTCGTAAAAACTGAAGTGAATGTTTATTCAGGGCGTACCACCGTCTTCTTCACCAAGAACGTTGATGAAAGTGTTGGATGAGTACAAGAGAAGTCGAGTGAAGGCGCGAAAAGCTGGTGATCATCCCCTTCCACCTCCAGTTGCAAATATGTTAGTGCACTTTTCATTTCGTTAAAACAGTGTTTAGAACTCTATTTAAGTGAACCATCACTCTCATCATGCACTTCGCATCACCTCCCTTCTCATAAAGCCTGTAACAGTGCTGGAGCCATGGTGAGAGTTGTCCTTTGTATTTGCCTCAGTAACATTTTACAGTATGTTTCATGTTTAGGTTGGGTGTCCTATTGCAGGAGATAACTTGGTGGGTTGAGCTTTAAGTATTTTTGTATGTCTGGCTACTGGATTAATTTTTAATGTTAACATTGCTATCTTGCTATTCAGTATAAAACCACGAATGTGAACAATCCAATTCTTAGTGAAATGGTTGCGAAGACTTGTACTACAGTAGCGGTTTGTTCTTTGACTTTATTTTTCTGTCATTCTATTTAACAAATTCGTGACGTTACAAATTATGCTTGATCTGTTTTCCTTGCATTTCTTTATTCATTTATTTCCCACAGTTTTTTCCTCTGTATTTTGTATGTACTCGATCGATGGAGCATTTCCATTTTGGATATTGTGCAAGCATTGACCAGGAAAGGCTATCTTGTACATAGTATAATTTACAAAAGAAACGTCTTGCGAATGAATTTGTTTGTCTCTCGAAAAACTGTTAACGTTTGCGATTTTAATACGCCGTTTACTTACTTGGATTTTTGGATTGCCAGTCGTTACTGGAAAAACGTAAATTATGCTGCGGGCTCCAGCATAATTTACGTTTTTCGGTGTTTTGCTGGTCTAGCTATTCTGCTCCCTTGGAGTCTTGAGGTCAGCTTAGCCAAAGTTGTCAGTCGCCGGCCTTTGTGGATCAGAGGGAGATTTTCCACCATGCGAGAGTAGTTTGATACCAGGATGTTGGTTGATCCTGGTTTTGGTTTACTCTTAGCTAGGCTTCCTGATGGAAACGCCGGACTTCTCAGCCTGGGATACCCTGCCGAGGAGACAAATCCACCCGCTGTACATCGCAACCCTACAACCAGGAGCACCTCCCAACCACAATGAGGTGTAAACCATTGGTAGGGTATACCATTTAGATTAAGATCGGGAACCTTTGTGAATTTATGCTTTTATATACAACGATATCTACGATTCCTGCAGTCAATTTGTACAATTTTTAGCTTACATTTTTTTAGGAATTAAAAGTTACATATATACATGTATGTATCTCCTATGTGGAACAATAAATATGAGGTATATGGAGAGAATGCACCTATTCCGGAGGGGCGAGTCGATACAGATTTTTCGTTTAGCAAGTATGAAATCGGGCGCGTGTGGCGCAGTGGTTGGAGGCGCCACTGCGGCAGGCACGTTAAATGCGCTCATGGCCCACCAAGCCTTCCATCCCTCCGGGATCTGCAAATTTGTACCAGACTTATCTGGAAGGATAGCAGCACTGGCTCGATACATCGGCAGGCCACCGGGAGTCAGTAAAGGCCAGATATGTGTGCAATCACCTGCAACGATACTAAGTGAAGTTGAATGCATGGCGCATCCCTCAGGGATTGATCAACGCCGAGAGCTTTATCCTTTATCCTTTAACTGTGAAATCACTGCAGAAAAGTTCGATAAGCGTCTGACTTTGTATAGTACGTTATAGTATTTCTCCCATTTTAAGCCATATAGGCTTAACAGCTTCTTAAATATATTTGTCATCGTAACCTGGCACTCAAAAGAGTAGTATGTACAAATTGGATTAGAAAGTTTGAGTGTTGTTTGATTATTTTCGTATCCGTTATGAATTTCCTTGAACACTACTCGAGTTGATTTCACTAGCTTCTTTGGATTGCCGGGCAAGAGCGTTCCACTTGGACTGCAGGGACTGATCTGTTCCTAGACGAGTCTGGTACCAATTTCGCTATCTAGGAGTGATGAGAAGCTTTGTGAGCTCATAACGGTGGTTCCAGATATCTTAGATAGCTGCTTAATTGGAGACCTGAATGGCCCGTCTTCACTGGTGGCACCGGTCTCAGTACATTTTCCACTAGTTTCTCTCTCACGTAGCGGTCGTCTATGGTGATGGTCTGCTTCAAATTATGATGATATCTGCTAGGCCCATTTCTTCCTCGGATTGGCTTCTATCTGAGAATGCAGGCAGTTAACGTTAGCCGCTAACATGCTTATCCATCATTTGGTAGTCTTCCACGAAGGCACTTTCACTCTCTTGCAGTTCACTCCACTGTACTTTTCGTCCATCTATTATCTGTTCTTATTACGTGACTAGCTTATCTGTGTTTCGCCATCGATGTGTATTCTCCTGGATCCCAAAGATGGGATAAATTTCGACGATTTTAGCTGCGCATTCCGGTTAGGCGTTGTGAATGCCAGTTGTATTCCAAAGGAATTTCATGCAACTATCAGCCCCCGTCTTTGCAGCATAACAGAGCGCTAGGGGACCTGATGAATCCAAAAAGTGAGCGCGAAGTTTTGGTTTGTTAACTGGTCGGTATCATCCCTGAGAGGCCCGTATGCAGTCCTTGCTGCTCTGATTCTTGTTTGTAATTCCTCCATAGTATTCTTCATGTTCATTGAACATTCAAAGTATACGTGCGAGGCTATTTTTGTAATCAGTGAATCATCGAGTTCGATTTGTTTTCTTTCGCCCCATGGGTTCTTCATGAACTGGTTCTTCGTCCTATTTATTCGCAGTTCAATCTTTTTCCATCACTTTGTTGAGCACATTGGGCATTGTAATTGATTCACTGGTGCTTTTCGAAAGGATGACGATGTCGTCGGCGAAACGAAGATTTGGTAGGGATTTTCCATCAATACATATACACGTCTCTTTCTAATCGAATGACTTCATTATTCACTGCAGTGCGACGACACTAAACAACTTCAGCGATGTGGTGTTGCCTTGTCGAACTCTTTTCCCTGTGGGTGTAGTAAAGAATGGATAAAAAAGTTGTATCTTTGTGTTGTAGTTCCCATAATACTCAACTAGTGTTTGTATGTAGGACGGGTCCACTCCTTCGTTGTAAAGCGCTGATAAGATAGTATTCGTTTCGACATTTCTCGTTGATAAAGGTTGAGGCAAAGGGCGCATGGTACTCCTAAAGCAGACTTCTATTACCCGCAGCACGGTTTGGGTGTAGGCTGTGCAGCACAATTGTTTTCGAAATCCTGCTTGCTCAACTAGTTTTGCCTCATCCAGTGTTCATGGTATGCACGGCAGGATAGTGTTCGTGAAGAGCTTGTAGAGTAAATTCCACGAGCACATCAGGCGATAGTTACGAAGATGCTTTCGGTCACCTTTCTTCCATAGTATGACCATGCCCGACATCCTTTATCTATTGATCTAGGATTTTCTCTTTCTGAAAAAGATGTCATTTCATGTTGAGAAGTGCACCTAGTTTGTAGCCTTCAGCCCAAAGGAAGTCGTTTTATTATTGAGTCGTGGTACTCTGCCTCTCTCCATGCTTTCTATGGCAATTCGAACTTCAGAGTGTAGAATCCCATGTTGTCGTTCACCATTGGGATCCAAGGCGAGGTTTATGGAGTGGAAAAGATTAGTTTTCGTCAGACTAGATTGTTTTTGAGGTGCTTCTAATAACATTTTATGCCTGTACCGATGTAAATCTTTCTGCAAGAACCTTCTACAGCTGACATTTATTGCCAGCCATGTTAGGTGTTTTGCACTAAGGTCACGCTTCATTTTATTTCTTTTTCTGAGCAACTCCTTATTGATAATGAAGATACGGTGTGATCTTCTTGCGTGAGTACCGAGGCGAGCTCAGCGCAAGATCTGTGATTCCCATGTTTATCGGCGACTTTCTGTCTTCACAAAAGTTCATTTACCATGGAATGGATGCGCTATGGGCATGAATCCTACATGACGGTTTCCATTCTCATTCTTCGTTCTTCTGTTCCGTATTTCCCTATCCTGTTATTCATATTCGTTGCCTGTTCCTAATCCTGCGTAAGAATGTGATGTGCAACAGAGATAAAAGCGAATTTTTGGAAGGATTTTTCGTTGTGGATTACTTCCTCCTACTGGTTCTAAAACATGTACGCTTCGCCCTCATTACCTGCACATGTAGATGAGTAACAGTTGGTGATATTGACTGTATTTTATCGCGGAAGTTAGAGACGAATAGTGGGCCAAGCTGATAGGATTTCGTATGAGAGGACTAGATTGAAATACATGTATGCACGAGAAAGCAATGCTTCCGACATTTCATAAAGGAAATTTTTTTCCACAAATGACAATAGTTCCGTTATCTAATTGGCCTATGTTGGTTTTACTGCTTTTCATCTCTTGTAGGGCGATCACGTAGAATTTGATGCGAAAGAAGAGCGCAGTGGTCGGTGTTTGAAGGGACTATTCTGGTGTTATAGATATGAATCAAGAAGTAGTCTCCATGGTGTGTCGTGGGTGAACTCGTTTTTCATTGTTTTGCGCAATCTGGGATTTGATGGCATCTTTCTAGCCGCTTGACTTCGTAGACAGTAGCACCCAGTGTGCAGAGTACTGAGACGAGATTTTCTGGTTTAGCCGATGTGGTTTTCTAGAATTCCGAGGTCTGACTAGCCGAAGCGTTCTTAGGATCGTCGCCATCACATGGAGTTGCTGGTCCTTGTGGATCAGAGGGACATTTGCCACCATGCGATTTGTTTAGTACAAGGGCGGTGGGGATTCCTGGTATTACAATGTATTGGTTTACTCTTAGCTGTACTTTCGGGTGGAAATTTCGGAATGTTTCTTAAATTGGGAGCCCTGTTCGGAGATCACAGTCCAACCTCCACGAACAAGTCCCAGCCACGATAAGATGTTAAAGCTTTGGAAGAGGTACTGGTCGTAAAAATTCAACAGAATCTGTCGGCTCTGTGCATGTGTTCAGAAACCCTAGATCCATCTCAAATCTTCTTATTGCCCGATGACACGATGAACTACATTGCTGAACCACTCGCTACTGATCGCATCATTAGTATCATCATCATTCTCCATCCTCCAATCCAGTTTTTTTGGTTTCGTTGAATTCAGGGCTGAATTTATATACGGACATAGTATTCTGCGTAGATCAATCCCTGTGGGAATTTATCAAGTACTGTAGAGGTGGTGGAATGTATACTTAACCTACACTCCTGGTTGCCTACTGAAGCTTCAGGTCAACATTTTTGTGATCGCAGGCTACTATGATGCCATTCCACCCCAGAAAGGGGAAAAACTTGGTTTCTCTCAGCGCGTGGTCGAACCAACGAGCCGGTGCTTACTACAGGGCATCTCTTTCAATTGGGCTACATACGCTTTCTGGAACGACTAGATGTAAAAAATATATAGAACATCAGAATTTCACTAATGCAAAATTCATCTATAGATAGATAAATACATGTTGACATATACAACGGCATGTTACTGGACCTGCTACTAAGGGGAGGGCATCGTGATAGGATCTTGAGCTTTCTCTTTTGAGACAAGTATTGGAAGTGTTACTATAAATGATTCGTAGCGTACGCTGCGAGAAGTTATGTATTGTCCCATGGGTATGTCACAGAAAACTTGGTGTCCTCGTACACTGTAAATTGAAAAACAGATAGAAAAGAGAGTAGTATTTTCCTAAATACTTTAACTGTGAATATACTGCTTCTAAAGGAGCTTTTGCAAGACTCGTGAATTTTTTAAAAATTTTTCCTAGTTTTTTACTTTTTATCTGATTTCTCTGTTATGTGTCTTTTAGAAACCGGATATCGGTGTGGCATGTAAAGAAGTGAAAGCTCCATGTGAGGGAGAGGTGCGTTGTAAAGTGGCTTTTTTCCATGTATTATTTTAATAGGTCCTCTTTTTCCGCTTCGATTCTACAAATCCTTTGTAGCTGTAGATACATATGTTCATAATTATGATCGTCGTCCTGAAAATATTCACCCCAGAGGTCTCTTGCATTTTACTGTGCACGCTCTAATGTTTTTATTATCCTTCAATCGTGAAGGAGATGGCGAAGGGTTCGCGAAGAAAGCTGCGCCTGACCTCATACGGGAAGCGTTTCATATTCATACCAGTAAAGGATGTGCCAGGGCAACTAAGATCTGTTCAACTGGCAGTGTACATATAATAATAGGTAGTTGCAAAATCTGCACTCTGTTTTACCTGTTTATTGGCTGCTTCTGCTGTTTTTATGTATATTTTGTCAATTGTCCTCGCATCTCTGAAAGACTGGAGTCCGTTACCTA
>MQTX01000102.1:1553509-1568244 GCA_009735665.1 Angiostrongylus cantonensis
ATATATATATATATAATCATTCATGCATTCATGCTTGGTATACGGGTCGTATCAATGACTGCAAATTACTACGGAAACAGGTGGGATCCTTGAAGATGTAAACTCATGTGAACTGCGAAAATCAGAAAAGCTTATGGTGAGAATACTCAATCCCTCAGGCAGCTACTCTGCGGCCGTTTTTAGCCGTTATCCTCTTCTTTGGTATGCGCCATGTAGCACAGTCACTTTGCGGCTAAGCGAGGTTGAAGAAATATTTCTAGGCAAGCTGTCAGCCATATTCCTCGGTGCGATCATCTAGTTCTTTATCCACAAATACTGTTGGTCGCTGCTTTTCACAAATGAGCTCTAATCCTACGCGGAGGTTCTTTTTTTTTACTATTTCATAATGACCACTCTATGAGGTTTTTTTGTAAGTTCTAAAAGTCGAACTTTAGGTCTGTGCTTTATATCCCTCAGCTTGAAGTAGCGTTTGGTTTCGTTGCTGTTGGAGACACAGCCATTTCAAATGTTGATGTTACTAATCGTACTGATAACTCTGTTCGAATAAGGGCGAGGCTTAGTCATTCCGGACTGCCTTTTGCTGTACGATTGTTTATTTTTCAGAGTTCTTGCTGTGTGTATATTCAGTGCTCTGATAAATAAACACCATATTAATTGTAGCTCTTGGACAGCCAAATCCTACTTCTGGATGCACATCGTACTGTTCCGCTTCGGATAGAATTCTCACCAACTCAGAATGCCCGATTTTCTACCTACCTTCTCATTGCAGTGGAAGGAGGAGGTGGACCTCAAGTGAATTACAGGGTATTGTTGATTTTATTATTACCTAGCTAACAATGTTTTGTTGTTTTTTCATGCGTTAGTCACTCTTCGCTCAAATCTTAAATCTTTTTTTTAAACACAATTCAAAAGCCTTTTCTGCGAGTTATTCTTTGTTTCAAGATGCCGGTTCGAGGGTTGGGCGGAACTGCAGTTGTTACAGTAAAAGCCAGAGATGACTTACGTATTTCACGAAACGGAATTTATATCTTGCAGTCTTCCTATGAGTCGACGTTCTCATTTTCTTTAACGAATTCAGGAAACCGGTTCGTGATCAACAACCCTATTTTTTGTGATGTAGTAAAAAAAAAGATTTCTGTTATATCTTACTGATTTACTGATTTATTGGTCAAATCAAGCTTCTAGGCGAGCATTTTCCCGCGTGGTTGTTTTATGCACAGCAGAATCTGGCGTTTTGGAACACATTCCTGCTGATATTCGTCCATCTCCCGGAATTGTTATAGATCGTAGTGAATCCAAGGAAAGAATATTCAGTTCCTTTATCTTATTTATCTATTGGTTTTATTTCTCTTTGAATGCTTTCTCGTATAGAACATTTAAGTAGGTTATTGTTCACAACAAACACGTCGAACTTACAGCCTTATCGATTTGTGTGGAAAAAATAGTGTCATGGTTTACATCTATCGGTTTATGAAGTTTTGGCCTGTAAGACATCATGTACAACTGGTGTAGTGTTTTAAGCATGTCTCCGTACGACTTCGATCTCCTATGCCGACCTCAAATTGGCGGTCTTCGCAAACCTCTCTTGTCTCCACTGCGTCAACAGCGGTGAGCTTCTTGGCATGGTGGTTTTCTTCGAGTTCAGAACAATACTTGATTTGCTCAAAACGGTTTTTTTGTAGCAGCAACGAGGAGCAAGTGAGCTTCAAGTGATCATATATTGGGGAGAGGAACGTACTCGTCTGCGATTAAGATGGTGGGCCTCCTTTTGCCGTTATTCTTTCTCCTTTGACACTAATATGACTTCGTCGTAATTTAAGGTTTAATAAATTTGTTACGTCTTTAATGGGTTTTAATAGGTTGTAAAAGCTTTTGCAGTTTTTTAGTTTTGAAAACCTAAAGGGCATTTCACATCTGTGTGAAGGGATTCGGTTTACGGATGCTTTCGTTGGCGAAGACTCAACATTCTGTCCTCCTGAAGACCATCCGATTACCAAAGAGGACGTGCGACTTTTCGATCAGACACTGAGGATGTGTACTATTTATGTGAGTCGGTAATTTGTCACTCATTTCAGTTTTCATGACTGTTATTCGTAGGTTTGTTCTCCGCGAATTCGTCCAGGGCCATCATTGATTTCGAATTACTCTTCACCGTTTGAAAGAAGCCTTCAACCAGAAGACACTTTTCGCGAGAGATCTACTTATAAAGTAGCTGTTCCTGATCTGACGTTGCGATAGCTGGGACTAATTCCTTCATCTGACAAGAGGTTGCTTTCTAACTTCTCATTTCTGCGGTATAAATTTCAATTTACAATATTTATCCTTCGTTCTTCTGTGCCACGACTACGTCGGAATGTTCCTGTTATACTCATCGGCGACCCTGATGTATTTTACTAATTCAACTTATGGAAGTGTGTACATGTATGTCAATCACTTGTTATGTGATTTAAAAAGTCTGTGAATGAACACTTGCTGGCCAATGAGCCGCACGTTTCCGTATGGTCATTTTTCTGGAAAGAAAATATGTTTAACACTAGCGAGAACTAAAAAAAAGAAGAGGACAATTTCCAGCTAGTTTCTGGCGAAGTTGTTGCAGTTTCTGAGGTTACAGCTCTATTCTGATTGCTGGATATTAGTAATTAGCAACAGGTTTCATACTTTTCACTTTCAGCTATTGTTCGCTTGAAAAGAGATCTCACATTCGTTGCAATGAAGGTCCCAGACTGCTATGGGCAATACTGAAAATGATCATATTTCGAATGGCTACCTTCAAGTCAGACTCTATGAAATATGGCATCCTCGCAATCCCAATTACCAAGGTGGATCGTGAGATTCAAGCTACTGTGATAAATTAAATGCATATTCGTATGGACCGATTATACATAGGGAATGCTTCGGAATCGATGCGAATCGAGTGAAGTTTTATACCTATTTGTTTGAAGGCATACTTTCTGAATAGGTAGTTTGCGGCACGGATCATGTGATGGATGAACTGCAATGGTTTCAGTGCATCACCTATATCACCTGTAGTCCCGTTGATCGTCGAGTGACTCGAGCGGGAGCCAGTAAATCTTCCATTTTTCCCTGTCGCGCGCAAGAGTAGCCCAGTGGGTTCTGCTCGCTTTTGGGACTCGTCGAGCATCATACCTTTCTTCCAGGCTTTTCGTGAAGAACTCTGACCATCGGGTCGGTGGTCTTCCTGCACGTTTGACATCCCGAGGAATCCAGTCACTAACAGCTCTTGTCCATCGGTTATCATTCATACGCATTACGTGTCCGGCCCACCTTATCTTCGACTGTTTGGCGTATAGAACGGCATCTTTGATTTTCGATCGTTGACGTAGGTCGGAGCTTCGGATTCCATCCCCTACTTGTGTGAAACGGGATACTCCTAGCATCGTCCTTTCGACAGCGCGTTCAATAACGCTGAGTGATCTTTCATCTCGCTTGCGTAGCGACCAGGTTTCTGACGCATACGTTAGGGCAGGAAGAACCGTTGAGTCGAAAAGGTGGGCACGGAGTCGGGTGCTCTTTGTTCTCTTCACTACATCCTCGATGCTCTTGAAAGCTCCCCAAGTCGCTCGTTTCCTTCTGCTCAGCTCTGGAGCTAAGTCGTTCATCATATTGATTTCCGGACCTAGATAGACATAACTGGAGCATTCGGAGCTATTCGTTCCGTTGATCGTGAATGGGGCAAACGAAACCAATCCGTTGTTTCAGTGCATACATCACAAAATTGATCGCCTCTTCCAACGTCAACCATGTTCATGACTGCGGCCATCTTCACGTGTCATTGTAGTGCAAACGGAATTTGCATTAAAATCGAGATGTACAGTCTGTCATCCAGCTCAAGGTGCTCGGAGTAACCCTTGGTTACTCTCTCAATAACTGTCTCAATATCTATCTGCCTAACTAGAGTATATGCAACTCCACTGCAGATCCATACGTGCCTTTAGAACATTGTTCTCTGATTTGAAAGCTATGGGTAGGGCCTCTCTAGCTGTTTATAATTTCTTATGGTGAATTTATTGTGACGAGAGATTAGAATACACGCCAGTTTCTTTCAAAAAAAGCGAACGACGTTTGGTGAGAGGTGCGGTAAGCATGTCGGAAAAGAAGTGGTTTTCTATCGCAATTCTTTCAACTTTTTGCCCACAATGGAAGAAAAAGCGTGTCGTTTACCTTGCGTAACGGAACCGTGAAACAAACTTAATGAGTGTAATGTCATCGTTTTCTTGCTTGTCTATCCTTACCTTCGTCAAGTGTTGATTTCAATTGGTGCAAACCATTCCTCTCGATTTGTAGGCTCCTATTTTTGCCATGTAACTTTTGTAAATAACGTTATTCTGTAATATCGCTGGTGGATGTCTGAGTAAATCTGACATGCGTACGGCCCATTCCGCCATTTTCATCGCAAATTTGGATTTGTTTAAAGAATAGCTTGGATTTGCTCTTTCACTTTCATTTTTTATCCCAACTACTAAACATGAGTACAGACTAACGTACAAGTAGACACACCAGGGCTCTAACTTAGAAAGCTTTAAAACGTCAGTAATGTGAATATCAAGAGATAAAACTTTAACAGATCTGTAAGTTGAAGGGCAAAGGACGGACCTTTCTTTCACTGCTTTTGAAGTGCCCACAGCATCCAATATTTTGCGTGTCAACAGCACCTAATTTTTTGAGTTCATTCTTTTCTTTTGTGGTTTGATTGATATGCATGGCAACGTTTGCTGACATGAGAGCTACAAAAGATAGTGGAAATTTCATTTTGGATTCCCATCAATTCGTTTGCTGTCATTAATGAATTTGTCTCACTGATCGCCTCCAGCAACATTCCGCAGAAGTCATGAATGACACGCTCTGAATGTACTAATTACGATGGGACATATAGAACTGGCTAAAACGAAAATTATAGCACGTCGAACGCCGCAGTGTGGCGTACGCTGCCACGGCGGCGAAGGTGTTCCCGTCAACGCACGTTTGAACATGAACTTCAATCAATTCGAACAACTAACATTCTGAATAAATCTTTCACGGATAAAGACACGTGGATGAACATCGGCTTCAACAATCTTTGACGTTTACACGCTGACATCAAACTTTGACGAAGAAAAAGTCGAGGTGTTCCACTTGGATTTGGAGAAGTTTTACAGAAGAACTCATACACTCTTTAAGGCCATCACTGGAGATTTCAACGGTAAGATTTAACCAAGAAGAACGTCACATTGAGACCCACGGATTAGTATGGATCAAAACTTCTTGAAATTGATCCTTTACAGACACTAGATTCTTTATACCAGCAAATGTTTCTGTTCAGTTTGGCTTTGAAACTTATATCTTTCCAATGAGCAGACACGAGATCACTAGATTATTAGTGCAATTTTTATTGCACAATGGTAAGGCCGGATTTCGCTTTCTTCAGAGCTTAGGGATCATTTGCTCACGGACTCTACTCAGTCGAGTGCTTTCGGAAGCATAACAACAATGATTTCAATGTCTGCTCATCAAGAAAACATCAGCTGAGTTTTCTCCGCCTTGTTTTTTCTGGATAGCCACTGAATATAGTCCACTTTTGATACGGCAAGAGATTTTCAAAGGTGGATTTTCACGAGGTTCCAATCTTCCCGTCTTTATCAACGTCTGCTAATGACAATTCTACTATTCCTTACTATATCATCTATTAATTAGGGAGTGTGTGGCGCAGTGATTGTAAACGCTACTGCGACATACACGTGGAGTCGATATTCCCAGTGGAAAAATTTGTGTCTGGCAACCAAATTTTTCGATTACTCGGAATCCCGTGATGGCTGCAATGAAAGATCTTTCTTACGAAACATTTGAAAAGCCAGAAAATGGATTCTAGGAAAGGCAGATTAAATCAGGTGGATAAGGTTTTCAGAAAAAAAATCTTCACCTGCAAATATTAATAGATTTAATATTACACATTATTTGTTATTGTCATTTTTGCTTCACATGACTCACCTTCATGTCCTCTGTGTGCATTACAGCACTATTTGCGTTGGGCTCGTTTCCTCCTTTTTATCACTCACGGAAGTCCACGAACTGTTACGTGTGGGTTCTCTCGTTTCTTGATTTTCGGCTTTTTTACGAGCGTCATCGAATACTGGTGGGCTTCTTGATCCGAATGAATAGGGCCCTAGTTCACTAGGAATGTACTCGAACCAGAACGTTGCCGCATTGAGCGGCGCCACAATCACTAACTACAATTCCTGCGCCCGTACATCAGTATAGATTATATCATTACATTATTATTTGATATATTACATATTTGCAGGTTGAGATCGCCTAAATAGCACTTTAAACAGTAAATGTCAACAAAAATTTCGACTAAGCAACCTATGTGACAGGAAATACGTAATTGAAAATTTTAACACAAACGAACAACTGTAGGCCATCGATTGGGATCACCGGCTTTGTTGGAAACGAAGACGTCGAAACGTTAGCCGAATAAAACAATTTTGTCAACCTCGTGTAAGCTCAGCAATTTAAACAAGTTGATCATTTCTAAGACTTCTCAAATAGCTACAAGTAGTTATGAAATTTTTCATGGCGGTAGAATCAACTGTGCATTGAACTACCATTCGGGAATAGTATTGTTTATCAGTTAAAATCAATACGAAGACGTCGAAACGTTAGCCGAATAAAACAATTTTGTCAACCTCGTGTAAGCTCAGCAATTTAAACAAGTTGATCATTTCTAAGACTTCTCAAATAGCTACAAGTAGTTATGAAATTTTTCATGGCGGTAGAATCAACTGTGCATTGAACTACCATTCGGCAATAGTATTGTTTATCAGTTAAAATCAACCAAAAGCTCACAATCTAGCTAAAAGCTGCTGGTTTACCTTCAGCTAAGTGATGGGCACTCTTCATTGCTTCCTTACAGACATATAGATGATTGTGATTTTATCTGCGCCACACAAGAGGAGATGGACAAAGGCACATTGGCAGGAGATGGACATTGACTTATTGCGTGAAAAGTCAGACCACAGAACTTCCACCCGAGAGAATCCGAAAAAATATGGTTTTCATTTACAAACATTCACATTAAATTGTCTAATAACGGCCATCACCAAATGGCACCGTAGGCGAAGTAACAAAAACACGCTGGTGGTTCATTACCCCTTGTTTCACCCCTCACACACAAAGGAGTGGTGGCGAAAGACATGTTTCGAACACCATAGCGATTTCCAGTGGTTAGAAGGAAGAAAAGAAAAAGAAAGGGAAGGCTGGTCTAGAGAATTTGATAATAACAGTTGATGAGATACTACAGGACACTCTCAGACGGTAGATAGTTCACAACTGCTTATATGACCGTCCACGCACAACACAAAATTGCATTATATGCCCTAACGGTAGAAACGACGACTGCTTGAATTTGGCTATGGTTCATCCGATCTTTTGTAGAGTGGACCGGGGTGAATATATTGGCGAAACAAAGCTGCGCGCCGTATAAAAGAAAAGCTAGTCGGCAAATTTAAATTAGAACTGAGCGCAGAGATCGAATCCACGTGCGTGTCGCAGTGGCGCCTCCAACTACTGCGCCACGCGCGCACGATCTGTAGTGTTCGGATACGTTCCAAAAATCCAAAAGTGAACCGCAAATAGGAGTGCCTTGTTGTCAGGCTTGACTAAGCGTCATACCTCGTGCCGATTTTTTGACCTGAGCCAAAGACATTCCTGACCCATGTAAGACTTTATAAGGCTGTTCTGCACTAGATAACTGGAAGGTCTACATCGAACAAAAGGGTGAGCAAGCTGACACGAGACTGGGAAAAAAACTTTTATTCGCCTAGCGTCTCCAAGCCTTCGCCTTTGTCAAAGACGCGTTGATTGGAGTCGATGGCCCACAGTTATTTATATGTCTATGGAGTTCTTATTACCAACCTTATACAGAAAATTATTGATTAATGCCGCATTCACACGACAATAGGGCTCATTGAAATATCGCGAGAGTACAAAAGGCCGCTCTGTCTCACTTTCATCGACTTAGAGAAGGCCTTTGATTCAACTGAGATAGAAGCAGTCATTGAAGTCCTTGGTAGTCAAGGAGTCCCTACTCAGTACATAAAGATTTTTCGTGAGCTATACAAAATTTTCACAACCAATGGGATGGGATCCGAAGCTCCGATCTACGTCAACGATCGAAAATCAAAGATGCTGCTCTATACGCCAAACAGTCGAAGATAA
This sequence comes from Angiostrongylus cantonensis, assembly GCA_009735665.1. Taxonomy (NCBI): domain Eukaryota; kingdom Metazoa; phylum Nematoda; class Chromadorea; order Rhabditida; family Metastrongylidae; genus Angiostrongylus; species Angiostrongylus cantonensis. The sequence goes on from MQTX01000102.1 coordinate 1,561,724, forward strand.
AGTGGGCCGGACACGATATGCGTATGAATGATAACCAATGGACAAGAGCTGTTAGTGACTGGATTACTCGAGATGTCAAACGTACTGCAAAAAGACCACCAACCCGACGGTCAGAGTTCTTCACGAAAAGCCTAGAAGAAAGATGTGATGCTCGACGAATCCCTAGAACCAGCGAAACCAACAAACCAGCTAGGCTATTTTTGCAGGCGATATGGAAAACTGGAAGTTTTACTGGCGCCCGCTCCAGTCACTCGACGATCAACGGGACTACAGGTAACAAGTTATACAGGTGATATTATCCCATTCCAGTTTTGGCGTGACATTCACGAGCGTTCCGGTAAATAATTTTGGCGAGATGGTATCACATTGCCTAACCCCTCTTTGGAATTGAGAATTACTATGGCTGACCTTGGTCGCCATGATAAGCTCAAAAGCCGCTCACCCTGTTCGTTCCGTTCCAATGCATGGGTTCTTATGTGACGTTCCTTAGACGATGTTCTTGGTCCAATCATGGCATTGAAATCTCCAATGATGACCTTGAAAAATGTATGGTCTTCTCTGTAGAACTTCTCCAAGTCCACATAAAACGTTTCGACTTCTTCTTCGTCATAGTTTGATATCCGCGCGTGAACGACGGAGATTGTCAAAGCCGGTGTTGATCCAAATGGCTTTAATCGCATACGTCCGATTCGGGTTGTAAGCTGTTCGAATCAATCGATGTTCATTGACAAACTAGTGTTGATAAGAACGTCGACACTGCCGACTCCTCTACTGTCGCACGTTCCGAGGAACAGTTCTTCTCCGGTGTCATTGACGGCGTTAAATGGGTGGCGTCATCTCGTCTCGGCTAGGCCGATGACGTCCTGCCTTATCCTTCTTGCATTTCCATGGACGACTCAGATGCAAGTGTACGTGCCTTGCAGGTACAGATCGTCACCATAGTTCTTCGTGATCCAAACAGCTTCCATTGGCGCTGAGGTTTTGGCAGCCTGTCCGTACTCGTCTTACCCAACGATGCGAAATTGGGGGCTCTTGCGGGGTCAGCGGAATGAGGCTTTTTTTTGTACTGTGTTTAGCATTTTCGATGCCCACGTATAGCTTGCTGGGCTGTAAACGCGGGGGATGGGTACACTCACGGGTTGCTTGCCAGGCTCTCCCAGAGTGGAAATGGAGCTTATTTGTTGGAGGCGACTCCTAACCGCCTCCCATATAGTTCCCTATCACTTGATCGCATGCTGTTTGCCGAATTGACTCGTAGAATACGATCCGCTTAAAGCGAGAACGCCATCACACACACACACACACATGCATGAATACGGCTATCATATCCAGAAAGTATGTTCCAAATCGGTGCAGCAGAAACAGGGAGTCCATGCCCTGGATCCACCTGCGTCTCAAGGCAGCAACGAGTGGAAATGGAGCTTATTTGTTGGAGGCGACTCCTAACCGCCTCCCATATACTTCCCTGTCACTTGATTGCAGGCTTTTGGCCCAATTGACTCGTAGAATACAATCCGCATGAAGCGAGAACGCACCCACACACGCATGCATGAATACGCCTAGCAAATACAGAAAATATGTGCCAAATCGGCGCAGCAGAAACAGGGAGTCCATCCCCTGGATCCACCTGCGTCTCAAGGCAGCAATGGCCACTTTTGTTTTGCGAATGACCCCATCCGCGCCAGGTAGCCCCGCGATTAACCGGCTCGGATTCACTCATGTGAGGGATATCCGTTGTCTTTCAGTGTAGCAGCAGTAATTTCTAACGTCGATTTATTTGCAGTTATCAAATATAAATAACGGTTAAAGTGCATGGCTTAAACGATTCCACTCGTGAAATGAAGCACCACTTTGCATCACATGCCCGCACTAAGGAAAGATAATTAGCCACGGTAACGAAGTAGTCATTAGAGGAAACGTTTGCATTATATATACGTATAAGTACATATATATATTTGTATACATATGGACTACCATAAGGGCGAGTGTGGCGCAGTGGTCGGAGGCGCCACTACGACGCGCACGTGGAATGCGTCCATGCCCACCAAGCCTTCCATCCCTCCGGAGTCGGCAAATTGGTACCAGACTTGTCTGGGAGGATAGCAGCACTGGCTCCATACATCGGTATACCACAACGAGTCATTGTAAAGACCAGATATGCATTCAATCACCACCAACGATACTTAATGAAGTCGGATGCATGGCGCATCCCTCAGGAATTGATCAACGCATAAAGCTTTATCCTTTATCGACTACCATGGACATTCCTCACATGAGGGATCTCGAGCCGGTTCGGCCCGAGGCTACGTGACGCGTCCCCAGGTGGCGGATAGGGGGTTAATCGCGGACCAAAAGCGACCTTTGCTTCCCTTAAACGCAGGTGGATCCAGGGGATGGACTACCTGCTTCTGCTGCGCCGATTTCGCACATACTTTCTGTATTTGCTAGGCGTATTCATGGATACGTGTGTGGGTGCGATCTCGCTTGTGCGGATTGTAATCTACGAGTCAATTCGGACAAAAGCCTGTAATCAAATGAGAGGGAAACACATGGAAGGCGGTTAGAAGTCGCCTGCAACAAATAAGCCCTATGCACGTTCTGGAAGAGAGTGGCAAGCTACCCGTGAGTATAGCCAACTATCATGTTCAGAGTTCAGCTGAGCGTGGGCACCAAGTGTTGAGCACAGTGAAAGAAACGGGCCTCATTCGCGTGCTATATGGACGCCACCCATTCAATGCCGTCTATGACACCGGAGAAGAACTGTTCCTCGGTGCATAGAGGAGTCGGCGGCGTCCACGTTCTCGTCAACATGAGTTTGTCCATGAACATCGTTTCGTTCGAGCAACTAACAACCCAAATCGGATGTTTACGATTAAAGAGATGTGGGTCAATACCGGCCTCAACAATCATCATCGCTTATGCACCAGCACTAAACTATGACAAAGTCGAGGCGTTCTGTATGGACTTGGAGAAGTTCTGCGGAGAAGACTATAGCTTTTTCAAGGTCATCACTGAAGATTTCAACGCCAAGATTAGACCAAGAAGAACGTCTGAAGAACGTTATACTGGGTTCCACGGATTAGAATGGAACGAGGAGGCCTAGTGGCTGTCCGAGTTTACCATAGCGACCAAGACCATCCATGGTAACCAGCAATTCCAGAAGCACCTCCCTCAACGCTGGAAGTGGAAGTCTTCCAGTAGAGAGTACCATGACGAAATAGACCGCATTATAGCAAATAAAAGGTTTAGCTTTATTGATTTCGGTGTTGTCTAAAAATTCTACCCCATATCAGACCACTTCCTCGTTCGCGCAGGATTCCGTTCCTCGCACAACGGAGAGAAAGTCGCTAAATTTTAAAAAAAGAGGCTCCAGAATCAACATAAACCGGAAATTATTCAATTCTTTAGTTAGCTCTTAGGGAGATACATCGACGAAGAATTCGATTGGCTTATACATCTTGACATTAGCGCTATGAAAGCTGAGAGTTCAAAAGTCACCGAGAGACTTTTCTCTCCGGAAACACTCGATGTGATACACCAGCGTGGAATCGAGGAAGCTGCAGGCAATCGCGATCTAACGTCCGAACTTGCAAAAGAATGCAGACAAGCGGTAAAAGAAGAAGGTAAAAAAGACAAGCGGTTATGGTCGAAGTCGCAGAGGCTTTGAAATGCATTCGCAGCCTTCCTAAGCTTCACCAATCACAAGACCTAGATGATTGTACTCCGACGCTCAGATGGGACAGTTACAATGTCGAGAAAGGCAATGGAGAAAATTACTCAAAAATAGTACTCAGATCTTTTCGATAGCCACGTCCAGCTCTCGTCATATTAAATAAAAGAGGCTGGATGTGTTGTACCACCGATTCTCCCTTCCCAAATCCGACATGCTAATTCGTCGGTAAAATATCAAACAGCACCAGGTCCGGACAGGATTAGATCCGAACGCTTGACAATGGCTCGGTTGTTCACACGTTACCTGTCTAAATGCAAGGTCCCAACTCAATGAAATATCAACAAGACTATGCTATTCGTCAAGAAGTGTAGCCTCTGCGATATCGGCAGCTATCGCCCAATCTGTTAGCCGTCTGTCCCCTACAAACTTTTCATTCGAGTCGTCCTAAACATGATTGACAGAACACTGGACGAAGGACAGCTATGTGAGCGAGCAGGGTTTCGAAAGGAATTTAGTGCGATGGGCCACATCCACACGATAACAAGGCTCATTGAAGTATCGGGAGAGTACCAAAGACCGCTCTGTCTCACTTTCATCGATTTACAGAAGGTCTTTGATTCAATTGAAATAGAAGCAGTCATGGAAGACCTTAATAATCAAGGATTCTCTACTCAGTACATAAAGATTCTGCGTGAGCTGTACAAAATTTCACAACCGAGTTATTCCTATTCTACAACGATATTATCAATGGTCTAACGATGGGTCATCACTTAATCCGGTACGAGGCGAAGACTGAAGAAGTGACGGTTGGTCAGAGGCAAACTGGGTAAGTTACGCAGACGGTGTTGCAGACACGGCTTTTAATCGTAGAGCCACGAGAATGCAAACATTACGAGATTCTGACGTAATCGCTTACACTGACCATTCATTGCGAGCTGTCAAAACTAAGTACGCGTTAGTGATACACCAACGAAGAAAAAGACGTTATAAGGCCAACATATTAATTGGCAGTTTGTTATTGTAGTTAGATAGTCGGGGTTCACAAGATGAAAGGGTTCTTCTGGTCCTCTTGGATCCACTTGTAGTTGGACATGTGTTCAATCTAAAGACTCAGCTAGTCAACGCAAATACTCATCGGTTCTAGTTTTACTTTATCATTCTATCACAAGCAAATTAACTATAGAAATCGGTAACAATAATCAAAGCAAAATTTCTGCAAGGCCATGCACGAAGTCAGTGGCTTACTTTGTGAAGCAATCTAATCAGAGGAGATCTCATCACAAACATTAATTTTGAGGGTGAGGTTGCTGCATTCACTGAACAAGTTCTTCAGTCTTCAGTCGCGAAAGATAGAACCTCGTTGACAGGAGGACCCACTAGTTGCATATCCAATTGGCGACCATTTACATCAAGCTGAAACACTATTCGCCAGAAATATTGAGACAAACAGAGAACTATAAAGTTAAAAAATCTTAAAAATTGAGGAGGAAGACTTTGAAGTAGGTGTCGCGATCCTCGCACAGCAATCGAGAACACAAGCGCGACAAACTTTCGAGGCGTTCTCGATTAATTCTAGAAATCCAAAAATGAACCGCAGGGAAGAATGCCTCATTGTCACACGTGATATTGGACAACATATAAGCCTGTTGTTCTAATGGGATGGGCACACTACGCTTCCATGTGAATTCTGCGCGGTTGTTCTCCACGTGACATACTCAGTGAGAAACTCATGGAAAGCGGTTAGTGTGCAGTGAAGCTATTCTGTGTTCAATGTGTTTGGAATTTGGTTCAGCGTTTTTTTCTGGTTGGTTATGGAGGTGTTTTGCCGTGTAAATTGCTGTCAACTTGACCATTCCAGGCCCCGAGGCCCCGAAACGTCAGATTGTTCTTGAATAAAGAATAAAATAACACCTCGCGTTTGCTCAACAAGAATATAAAGACTTAAAAGTTGAGCTGTGGATATCATAACTAACTTAAGCACGTATCTATTTAAATGGAGATCGGCAAAGTTTTCATTCAGCGTTACGCTCCGGCGAATATGAAGAACGTCGCAGCTCTATAAAACTAAACTGTGTGGAACCATCCGTCTATTTCTATCATTTTACATGAGAAGATCCAAAATATCGACTTTCTCTAAACCTCGACATAGATAGTCGATATATTTATATATATAATCTATTAAACTGATCTTCTTTAGCTGATGCGAAGTTAATATAGGTCTTCGTTGTCGATGTCGTTGTTGCTGGAGTTGTTGGTCGATGGCTGACGATTCGACGATTTCGCCTTCCTCAGAGCCTGGACGTATTTTATATAAGAATCGTTCTATTATTCGGTGGAAAAAAGACTGAAGTATTAATGAAGATCAAACTTTTCCATGGACGCCACATTGATCAGAAAGGCTACTCATTGTGATGTTACGAGTGGGACTTACCCACGGAAAGACGAATGCCTCACTATCACACGTGACCTGGCGCCCTATTTCAAAGTGGTACTTTGACACCCCACGGATCTCCCTCATATGAGGGATCTCGAGCCGGTTAGTCGCGAGACTACGTGACGCGTCCCCAGGTGGCGGATAGGGGGTTGATCGCGGACCAAAAGCGACCTCGCTTTCCTGAGACTCAAGTGGATCCAGGGTATGGTCTCCCTATTTCTGCTGTGCCGATTTGCCACACACTCTCTGTAATTTGCTAGGCGTATTCATGCATGCGTGTGTGGGTGCCTTCTCGCTTTATGCGGATTGTATTCTACGAGTCAACTCGGCCAAAAGCCTGCAATCAAGTGACAGGGAAGTATATGGGAGGCGGTTAGGAGTCGCCTCCAACAAATAAGCTCCATGTCCACTCTG
>MQTX01000103.1:0-13935 GCA_009735665.1 Angiostrongylus cantonensis
AGCATCACTTTAGCGCTCTCTACAACTCAGACGTTCATTTCACCTGTTTCCACTCCTACAATCTTCGAAAGAAGGAAAATCTTTGAAGGAAAGAAAAAGAAAAAATTTCCATACATCTTCACATTTTTCTGAATTAGAGTGACAAAATAGAAAGAAAGATCAAAACTGCTTCCATTTTTAATATTTACTAAACAATTTCAACCAAACAAACAACGAAGTTCCCTTCACTCTTCATTAGTCACTTCGCACCCTTCGTCGACAGCTGTAATGATAAGAAATTATTCATACAATAATTGAAAACCATAAAAATTCATAACGGCAGCCTCGTTTAGAGGCATTTAACAGAACATGTGAGGGAATTAACACGTTTAGGGGCTATGACAGCGTCATTAAAGAATTGCAAGACAGCATGCTTTAATCATACACCTAGCGATAATTTTTGCAAAGCTCAAGTACATTTGATGCGTATTGATTAAGGAAGTGCGATTAGCTTCAAGTGTTTACAATCAGAATAAGGTCATTGTAATCATGAAATGTGGCCATTGCTTACACTTTGTTATACGGTATAGAAACGCATGAGCGCCCAGCAAGAAAAAAATCATTATTATTACTCTACGCTCCAGACTTTTGTCCACCGTCATGGGCAATGGCTCTTTTCGGTTCTTTTGTGTCTTCTACGAGACAGTTCAAGAAGAATCAAGTGCGATGTTTGACGACATAATGGGATTTATATGCAGAAATTGATTCAGGAAAGCTATCTAATTCAGTTCCAAAGCCACATAATCTCAAGAGTTTGCGAGCGATTTGAGTGAATGAAAGCTCTGAGTAGGAACTAACCGTCTCTATGTGCGCTATCGTCCGCGATCTCACTGCTTGTACTTTCTCCTTCGGCATACACCATAAGTCGTACCCGAAACCAAAATAGTTATCCACAAATTTTACTACCTATTTGCGTATTTTAATATTTTCGAAGTTCATTGTTGTTCAGATGGATGAACTCAGATTTCAGCGCTTTTTGAGATAATTCGACTAATCGTTTTCGCAGTGGTCGGAGGCGCCCTGCAATGCACACGTGGACTCGATCCCCGCGCCCATTGCCCACCAAGCCTTCCATTTCTCCGGGGTCGGCAAATTGGTACCAGACTTGTCTAGGAGAATAGCAGTACTGACTAGATATATCGGTAAGCCACCGCGAGTTATTGTAAAGGTCAGATATACATTCAATCACCTCCAAACGATGCTTCATGAAGTAGGATGCATGGCGCATCCCTCAGGGACTGATCAACGCCAAGAGCTTTATCCTTTATCCTTTAATCATTTTCGCTTAAGTAGATATGTCAAAGCTAAACTTATACTGTTTTAAAGTTGTGTGCAGCTCTTTCCAGTCGTGGCTGGTTGTCTAATCTTTTTTTCTCTACGTAAAAGTGATTTCCTGTTTTTTTGGAGTTCCAAGGCAGTCAAAATTAATTTTCAATTTTTAAGCCCTAAAAGAATTTCTGCATGGATAGAGAGCAATACAGATAAAAACCAGTTACCACTTGCATGCAAACCCTTACCCATGTGGAATTATTACAATCCTTCTACTTCTCCACAATAGTTCATTAAGACGTTTTACTTCCGTAGCTTACCTTTTCATCTTTCAAAAAACCTTCAATCGCCTTTTGAGTGCCAGTGTCTTCGATATTCCTCTCTATTATAGTCGCTGCAAGGGCAATTGTGTTCAGAAACTCAAACAATCTAAAAAAGAACAGCCTCACAACGATCGTCGAGGAATTCCATTCAACAACAATGTATCGCCGGCTTGCCTCAAATACGCCAAGGTCGACGGTATCGTGAACGGATGACAACGATCGCCATCATAAACACCTTCTAATGACTGAAAGCCAAAATAATCAACAACTTATCGATGAAGTGACACTGAAAATGTCTAAGCCCTTTTCGAGTTTGCGTTCCTGACACTATCATTTTTTCTCTTCGTAGTAAAACAGCGGATTTTTGAATAACATTTAGTCAAAGCGATTTTCTTCCCGTGCGATTTTCGTGCACATGAATGACGTAATTTACTATTACTTATGATAGGTCTATTCTCTTGCGGTACAGCTTACGGCACGCCCTTAAATTACTGTGACGTACTTTGTACGTTTTAAACTTGGTCGATCCGAAGCGAGTGGCCGTGAAAGCGTATGCCGGGTAGATTTGTTCGCAGCGCTGCACCTATAATTAGAAAAGATTTTAAAGAAAAATTCAGTAGGATAGCACTTTATAGCAATCGCTATAAAATAATGAAGCTCTTTTCTTTATTTTGGCAGTCGCTATCAAATATAATAATTTTTGTGGTAGGCATACTGCTACTGCATAGAAAAAAAGGAGTTTGAATCCGTTGGAAAACAAGGTGATTTCTGATAAGTATTTACTAATTGAGCGTTCACCATACGAGTGCGACCACGCCCCATCAAAACAGGTAGCAATATGATTCTTTAAGAATTCAATGTTCCGAAACATCTAGCACAACCACGAGTTTTCCAACAATTTTGTTTACAAAGATGAACCGCATTCTCAGAACGTATGTGCTGTGGTCCATGAACGTTGTACGTCAACCAATAAGCTGAGAATCTAAGCAAATATTTGGCAAAATATCGTTATGACATGTCGTCAGTACGAGTGAATAATGCAGTAATTTGAACAACTGCAGAGATTTTGAAAATCTTTTTTGTCTTTTTGTCTTCACTTTTGCCATTACATCAGTTATAGTAGTTAGTTAGCGGAATTGCAGTCACGCTATCGTTACACATCGAGTCGTCAAATGGCATATTGCGTCAAAGAAAAGTGGAAGAACACTGTAGTGGACGAGATGCGTTTATCGTCATTTCATCTACTCGTCATCGTTGGATTTTGTTGGATAGGAACGAAATGGAATAGGTGAGACTGTCCCACTCAAAACAGCACGGCTCCGAGGAAGGCGAAATCGCCGAAACATCAACCAAAAACACCAACAGCAACGACAACGACAACGAAGACCTATGCCAACCTCGCATCGGCTCAAAAAGATCGGTTTATAAGATCGCATAAATAAATATATCAAATATTTATGCCGAGGTTTATCGAAACGGAATAGATCGATTAAAAGCAATAAAGAAGTACGGACGACATGATTGAGTGAAATTTCGACACCGATTTTGTCGGTTTAATTATTCTGAAAACATAATTTTATATTTGGATATTTTTTTTATAGAAACGATCACTGAGATTTCCATCAACACTTTCTGCGTTCATTTCGTTATCTAACAGTCCTCTTCCATAGAAGTAGTCAGTGTTGTGCATGGGTTTGGCAGCGTACTGATAATCTATTCGTCTCACCTTATCATTGACGTGTTAATTGCTAGTTCATCGTGCCATCCGAATTTCTAGATAGCCATGCTGGTCCATTCCTCGACATTCGTCAAAGTCCGCCGTTGTCTCTCTGTCATTCTAGACCGAAAGAACACAAACGGATGATGAGAATCAATTGAACTGCTGTTTTACGATTAGGATTCTTCCAAGACTGCAAATTTCCATTAGTCACCAACAGAACGGCGACCTATCAAGGGCGATGCACATGGAAGAGTTTGGCAAAGTGAAATAGATTAAACAGAATAAAGGTAAAATTTGCGTCTGATGAACCAGAGTTGAGTAAGGTTTACAAGAAAATGTTTTCCAGGCACGGTCTATAACATGTTAAAAAAGCAGGAAAATTGCAGTCAGGTGCTAAATGGTTTTTGAGGTAGGAAACGAAAATTTAGAAAAAGCAGTTATCTAAATACAACGAAAGAGGATAGTGTTAAAACTCTAGAAGGCGAATTATAGAAATCATTAACTCTTTTGCGTAACCAGATGCTTGATATCACTGATATGAAATGACCCTCATTTTTCAGTAAATTTAACACTTGGTGACAAAAAAGCGTTCGATGTCGACCAATACTTTAGAGACGATAATTGCATTCAACTGTTTTCGGAACATCGTAAAGGTGGCTGAATGCACATCTGACATAAAACAACGACTTTAAGGGATTATCGGCCCATTAAAGCACTTTTTTTAAAATCATTTCAGAGAAATTCCGGTGCCGCTTAGAGGAATCCGAAGAAATGGTGGACTTAGTTCGCTCTAAGCGAGAGATCGAAGAAAGCATCATGTGTGCGTAGTAGAGTACCTCTAACCAGCGCACCAGATGTTTTCTTATTACTTGATAAAAGGGTCCTATTCCCCTGAATTCCGAAGAGCTCTCGATAAAGCAACGTTGGATAGGACGACCACGGAGAGGCTGCTAAAATCTCGGAGCTATTCTAAGCTGCTTAAATCGTAAAAGTGAATATCTGTACCTACAATGCGCTCACACTTACATCTGAGTCCTCGATATACCACTTGATCATGCAGGCAAGAAGCAAAAGGCACGACGTCATGGGGCTGGCTAAAACGAGAAGACGCCACCCATTCAAGGCCCTGAATAACATCGGAGATGAACTGTTCTTCGGACCATGTAACAGTAGAGGAGTTGGCAGCGTCGGCGTTCTTGTCAGCGCGAATTTGGTCATGAACATCGATTCTTGGAAGAACTAAGCACCCGAATCGGACGATTACGATTGAAGAGATGTGAATCAGGATCGGCTTTGAAAATCTTTGTCGTTAATGCTCCGACATCAAACGATGACAAAGAATAAGTTAAAGTGTTCCATATGGGTTTGGAGAAGTTCTACAAAAAAGACCACACGTTCTTAAATGTCATCATTCAAGATTTTAATTCTGACATAGAACCCAAGAAAACGTCTGCAGTACGTCACATTGGGACAAGGGATTACAATGGAACGAGCAGGGTGAGCGACTGTCTGGGTTTATCTTGAAGACAGAGATCATTCATGGTAACGCGCAGTTCCGGAAACACCACTCTCAGCGCTGGACGTGAAAGCCTTCCCATGGAGAGTAGCACGACGAAATAGACCACTTCATAGTAAATCGAAGGTTTTGTCTAACCGATGTCATTGTCATCCCAAAGTTCTACACAAGATCATACCATTGCCTCCTTCGTGCACGTTTTTTTTTTCTCGCGGAAAGAGAAGAGGTCGGTAAAATCAGAAAACAAAGTCGGAAAACCACCACTGACTGTAATTTATAAAGTTCATTAGTCGGCTCCTGGCAAGATACTGTTCTCAATAACATCGACGAGGAGTGCGGTCGGTTCACTCAACAGCTTCACGTTAGTGCTTTGAAAACTAGGAGTTCGAAAGTTATCAAGAGTCGTCTGTTTCCAAAAACACTCGAGCCGATCACCTGTATCACCTGTAGTCCCGTTGATCGTCGAGTGACTCGAGCGGGCGCCAGTAAATCCTCCATTTTTCCCTATCGCGGGCAAGAGTAGCCCAATGGGTTCTCCTCGCTTTAGGGACTCGTCGAGCATCATATCTTTCTTCTAGGCTTTTCTTGATAGAACTCTGACCATCGGGTCGGTGGTCTTCCTGCAGTAAGTTTGACATCCCGAGGAATCCAGTCACTAACAGCCCTTGTCCATCGGTTATCATTCACACGCCTTATGTATCCGGCCCACCTTATCTTCGACTGTTTGGCGTATAGAACGGCATCTTTGATTTTCGATCGTTGAGGTAGGTCGGAGCTTCGGATCCCATCCCTTACTTGTGTGAAGCGGGATACTCCAAGCATGGTCCTTTCGACTGCGCGTTCGATAACGCTGAGCGATCTTTCATCCTGCTTACGTAGCGACCAGGTTTCTGACGCATACGTTAGGGCACGAGGAGCCATTGAGTCGAAAAGGTGGGCACGGTGTCGGGTGTTCGTTGTTTTCTTCACTACATCCTCGATGCTCTTGAAAGCTCTCCAAGCCGCTCGTTTCCTTCTGCTCAGATCTGGAGCTATGTCGTCCATCATATTGATTTTTCGACCTAGATAGACATAACTGGATCATTCGGAGATATTCGTTCCGTTGAGCGTGAATGGGGCAAACGAAACCAATCCGTTCCTCATGAACATCGTTTTTTTGAGATTTAGTCGAAGACCAATCTTTCCACACGCTTTATCAAAGTCTGCAAGCATATGACCTTCGAACTCTCAGCTTTCATGACGCTAACGTGAAGATGTTGAATGAGCCGACCATATTCCTCGTCGATGTTGTCGACAACGGCATCTTCCCAACAGCCGACTAATGAGTTGAATAAGTCCCAGTTTGTGGTGGTTCTGGGACTTCGGTTTTTGAATTTAGCGGCTTTTTCTCCTTTCCGTGAGAAATAAAATCTTGCACGAAGGAGACGGTGCTCTGATCCCGTGCGAAATTTTGGGACATCAGCGACATCGGTTAGGCAAAACTTCCTATTTGCTATGATATGGTCTATTTCGTTATGGTAATCTCCATTGGAAGATTCCCACGTCCATCGTTGACCGTGAGGCTTCTTGAATTGCGAGTTACCATGGATGGTTTTGGTCGTCATGATAAACTCAGAGAGCCGCTCACCCTGTTCGTTCCATTCTATTCCGTGGGTCCCAATGTAACGTTTCTCAGACGATCTTCTTGGTCCGATCTTGGTGGCATTGAAATCTCCAACGATGAATTTGAAGAATGTATGGTCTTCTGTGTAGAACCTCTCCAAGTCCAGCTAGAACACTTCGACTTCTTTTTCGTCATACTTTGATGTTGGCGCGTGAACGACGAAGATTGTCAAAGCCGGTGTTAATCCACATCTTTTTAATCGTAAACGTCCGATTCGGGTTGCAAGCTGTTCGAATGAATCGATGTTCATGGACAAACTTGTGTTGACGAGAACGCCGACACCGCCTACGCCTCTACTGTCGCATGTTCCGAGGGACAGTTCTTCTCCAGTGTCATAGACAGCGTTGAATGGGTGGCGTCGTCTTGTTTCGGCCAGGCCGATGACGTCGTACCTCATTCTTCTTGCTTGCATGAGCAAGTCCTCATCGAGGACGGATGCAAGTGTACGTGCGTTGTAGGTACAGACGGTCGCCATAATTCTTGATCCAGAGCCGATACAACATAGAATCGCACGAGATGCTGGCAACCGCCAATTCACGTAATTGCAGTGCAATAAAGACAGATGATTAAAAAAAAAGATCTTAGAGAGAAACGAGCAGCTATGATCGAAAAATTAAAGCTAGTATAACCATTTGCAAAGCCCACTAAAACTTCGTGACTTATAAAACCAAGGTGATTGCATTCCGACGCCCATATAAAGCAGCTACCGCTTCCGGAAAGGGAACGGAGTAGACCACTCACGACTCTTACTCAGATGTCTTCAGTAATCACGTATTCTAGTCCTCATATGACATAAAGGAGAAATGTGTCGTCCCAGCGGTTCTATCGTACATGCTAATTCGTCGGCGAAGGAGTCCTCCGCTCGTCATTATGAACACACTAGCTCGGCTCTTCATATATTAATTCTCTGAATGAAAGGTTATTACTCAGCGGTTGTACAGCAAGAGCGTGCTGTTGCTCAAAAAAGGTGACTTCCACAACGTCGGCGACTATCACCCAATTTGTATGCTGTCCGTCTTCTACAAACTTCCCATTCGATTCATCTTAAACAGAATTGACAGAGCACGAGACGATGGAAAACAATGTAAGCAAGCAGGGTTTCGAAAAGGATACATTGCGATGCCCCATATTCACACGATAACAAGACTCACTGAAGCATTGCACTACAAGAGACCGCTTTATCTCACTTTCGTCGATTGAAGGAGAGCTTTTGATTCAGTTGAGATAGAAGCAGTCCAGAAAGCCATGGACAACCAGGATTCTCTACACAGTATATAAAGATTTTTTATTAGCTATATAATGTTCTCATTAAATAGACATCACAGCGTTATTAACATCGACGTCAAAAGAGGGGTTAGGCAAGGCCATATCATCTCGCTAAACTCACTTACCGCGACCGTCGAGAACGTCATGTGAACAGTGGAATGGGTCGAGATTAGAGTGATAATACGTGGTCGGGAATTACACTTTGTTGGCTTCGCTGATGACATCGTTCTTACATCACCAAACATTACCCAAGCGGAACGAATGTTTGCCGAATTTGATAAAACCTATGGAAATACTAGTCTTCGGCTAAGTCTCAAAACGATGTTCATGAGAAATGGATGGGTTACGTATACCACATTCACGCTCAACGGAACGGATATCTCCCAATGATCCAGTTATCCGTCTAGGTCGGGAAATGATTATGATAAGTGACTTGCTTCCATAGTTGAGCAAGAGAAAGCACGTGGCTTGGAACCTATCAAAGGCATCATCGCTATAATGCTGAAATCTTAGCTCAGTCGAAAAACACGGCTCGTCAGTATCACTCTCCGCCCCAGCATACTGTCTCCCTCAACCGCCGCATCGGCCGCGGATAGTGCGAGCGCGGCATCGCGCACGGCTACCCAACAGTTACTTGTATGTAATCATTCATTATTACTATTATAGGTTTAATTACCCAAGTTTTAGGCAAGTAGATCAACACGGCTGCTGAAAGAATCGCGTGGCTAATATTCTACACGATCTCAACGGCTCCACTTCGCCGTTAGCTAGCCATTACAATATCGTAGATAAAAAAGAAAAGCTAAAAAACAAAAATTGATGGAAAAGTGCAACTTTTACCTTCATCTAATAAATTGGAGCTTTAAAATCGACCAATATTTTTACCATGATATAATTGGAGATTTAAAGCACATAGAAAAGTCTCTATCGTATAATAGAAAAAATGCGCAATAAATTAAATGAATTTAATTACAATCAAATAAGACAACCAAAAAAGCTTTAAGGTGTCATTGTTAAGTGTAAGAGAATGGGCAATCATGAACTTTTTTTAGAATATACGTGTTGACTTGTGGTTCATCTTTATTACACGTGGATTATCCATATCTATATCGTATACGTGAAAATAGACAAATATACACTTTTTTGCTCATGAGTACCGTCAAAATAAATTCCAGACTTTTTTTTTCACGCAATTTTAAAGCGACGTTATGAAGCGAAACTTGATGCTTACTCAACGCTTTCCAGAATATTTAAGTTGTTTTCCATTTACCTTGTAGCTTCCTACTAAAAACTGCCATTGAAGGAAAAATTGCCAGCCCCTGCCGTTGTAAGAGAAAGCTTTACCGAAAGCCCAGGGGTAAGTTGAAAATTCGAGAAGAATGGAAAGCTATAAATTTCTTTGCAGATCATTGTTGGTTCTTTAAAGAAAGAATCTTTCGTAACAGCTCTCGGTGCTGATCCAGTTCAGCAATAATACTGAGTTCGTACTAGAGGATATAGAGTGCGCTTCATTTTTTACCAATGACGTTAACGACGTTGACCCACCTCAAAAATTGGCTTAGCAATCGCTTTTCCATCACGCTGATTTCTGTTCGGAAAGACGAACTCTACACGAAAACTCGGCCGACGACTAGTGTCCACTGACCAGCTGACGGCACAATGTTCATTGATACAGCTCATCTCTGACAACACCAAAAATTACTTTGGCTTAGTGAGGATAAGTGCCGAAATCTTACTGAGCAACCCTGAATTGCTACTAGAAAAGAACTAATGAGAATATGTGAAATGCTTTAACAGTTTGCGCCGAAGAGTAACTAGCCAGCTTTACGATTCAGTCGCGATTTCGTCAAATAGCTTGAGCAAAAGATGGCTAAGAAGCTTGTTGAAGATTACAGATTAGATTATTGAAGATGGAGTGAATCTTACAACAGCAACTTTGTACGAAGAGATCGGTGGCACAGTGGCAGTGATGCCGCCCATAATTACTACAGCGCTGATTAGATTCCGTACCATGCCAGCTATGTCTCTCATCATTCGTTCGATGTCGGAAAATTAGTACCGGAGTTGTCTTTTGCAATCTAAGGAAAAAAGGTTTAGGGCGACTATCTCAAGAATCCTGGAGGAATCAACAAGACCACTGACGGCATTCGTAGCTATGACGAAAGTATCTTCAAGCCGCAACGAAATCTATAGACAAAAAATTTCAATACTATCAAGCGATGATGGAGTAAACGGATCGAAAGCAAAAAGTACTGGCATTCGCACAGCAGATATGAAGGTGTGGTAATGTAAAGAAGTACTTTGTTTGGTCGTAAGATTATTGCTTCATTTGTGCTCAACTTGCTCATTGATTTAGAGAACACCTATCGGTCATCCCAGCCGGTGAATTAAGGCCGCTATACAAGATTTTTTTTACTGCTTATTATAATATCAATTTCTCATTGGTGATAACCTCAACACGATATTTTAGTAACTGGTGCGCACTGAAGGGCTTGCCGAAAGAAATGACCTTCTCGCTGAGTACTTTGTGTCGAGTGGCGACAAAAAATTATGAATAATGGAAGGTATAAGTTTCATAATTCTCATTCACATACTTTATGTATTATTTATTTGTTCCCAACTTTTTAGCAGCGTTCAGTAACAAGGGAAATTCTCATATTTCCTCTGTTGAAACTGCTACGTCTCAGTGAAAGTAACTAGTGTCCCTCGCTGCACTTACGAGTGGGAGTGTTTTTGATATTCACAGTGAATGAAGCTCGTTTGAATAGCAGAATTCCTTGTACCTAACAGTTCTGTTAATACAATCCTCGATACAACTCTATCTGGAACCAATATTTATGCCACACTTTCATCTATTGTTCTTTAAAGACACAACTTATACAACGCCGTGGCTTCCCTTGGTTCTGGTTGTTTTTCTTGCCGCAATTACAGTTACTGTGTATGTCATTGTGCATACAACGACCGTCACTTAGCCCACTGGCGCTAGCAGTTTAATCATTCCTAAAAACTAAATTTGTCCTTACCAGAAAACCTTGTTTTCTATGCGAAACACTTGTTATCGAGAGGATCTGTATCACCTGTATTCCCGTTGACCGCCGAATGATTCGAGCGGGCGCCGGTAAATCTTCCATTTTTTTTATAAGTTTCATAATTCTCATTCACATACTTTATGTATTATTTATTTGTTCCCAACTTTTTAGCAGCGTTCAGTAACAAGGGAAATTCTCATATTTCCTCTGTTGAAACTGCTACGTCTCAGTGAAAGTAACTAGTGTCCCTCGCTGCACTTACGAGTGGGAGTGTTTTTGATATTCACAGTGAATGAAGCTCGTTTGAATAGCAGAATTCCTTGTACCTAACAGTTCTGTTAATACAATCGCGTACCATGCTTGAAGTGGGAATTTTGTTGATGTCTGTTCTCGTACATTATGGGAATCGAATGTGTTTAGACGTGATATGATTTCTTCCGTCGTGGGTAATTGAAGTTTTTGACGAGTTTCCCGTCAGTGAAGGATGACTCGACTCCTGCATCCTAAGTGGGATAAACTCTTTATAATTGTTTCGCTGTTGGACTCATTACAGGCATTTCACTTCTGGGTACTAAGATTGGCTGCATTGTTTTGCTTGCAAAAATCGAAAAGCTTTGTTCGATTGGCTTCTTGTAACAGACTGCATTCATTTTTAAAGTATATGCAAGCACCTAGTGTTCTTTTTCTTTACTTTTGCTGCTCTGCACGTCCTTTTTAGAGTTCTCATTTTTTGAGGGTGTTATGGACGGTTTTTCCTCCGTTGCAGAGCAGTGTAGTATCCAATGAGCATGCATGCATGCATATATATATATATATATATTTATATATATTCATATTGGCTGCACAGGCTGGGAAAGGCATTCGCAAAGCTCATCGAAGCTTCGCCAATTACAAGACCAAGATGATTGCACTCCGACGCCCAGACGGAACAATAACAGCGTCCAGGAAGGCAATGGAGAAAATCATCCACGAATACTGCTCAGATCTCTTCGATAGCCACGCCCACCTCCAGTCATGTGAAATAAAGGGGGATGGATATGTTGTACCACCGGTTCTCCCTTCCGAAATCCGATATGCCATTTCGTCGGTGAAAGGTCGAACAGCACCAGGTCCGAACAGTATAAGATCAGAACATCTGAAGAACCTTCCGCCACTCGATACAACTCTATCTGGAACCAATATTTATGCCACACTTTCATCTATTGTTCTTTAAAGACACAACTTATACAACGCCGTGGCTTCCCTTGGTTCTGGTTGTTTTTCTTGCCGCAATTACAGTTACTGTGTATGTCATTGTGCATACAACGACCGTCACTTAGCCCACTGGCGCTAGCAGTTTAATCATTCCTAAAAACTAAATTTGTCCTTACCAGAAAACCTTGTTTTCTATGCGAAACACTTGTTATCGAGAGGATCTGTATCACCTGTATTCCCGTTGACCGCCGAATGATTCGAGCGGGCGCCGGTAAATCTTCCATTTTTCCCTGCTGCGTGCAAGAGTAGCCCAGTGGGCTCTGGTCGCTCTGGACTCATTGAGCATTATACCTTTTTTCTAAGCTTTTTGTAAAGACCTGTGATCATCGGGTGGGTGGTCCTTATGCAGCACGTTTGGCCTCCCGCGGAATCAAGTCACTGGCGGCTCTTGTCCATCGGTTGTCGTTCATACGCATTACGTGTTCTTCCCATTTTATCTTCTACTGTTTGGCGTACAGAACTGTATCCTTAGTCTTTAATCGTTGACGAAGGTCGGGGCTTCAGATCTCTTCCCTTACTTGGTGACACGAGATACTCCTAATGTCGTTCTTTCAACTGCGGATTCATCAACGGTGAGTGATCTTTCATTCTGCTTATGCAGCTACCAGGATTCCGAGACAGACGTCACGACGGGAAGAATCGTAGATTTCAAAAGGTAGACACGGAGTTGGATGCTGTTTGTTCACTCTCTGCTTCTTGGATGTTGTTGAAATCTCCCCAAGCCGCTCGTTTCCTCCTGCTCAACTCTAGAGTTAAGTCGTCCAGCATATTAATTTTCTGACGATACCTAGACGTAGTAACGTAGTAATTCCTAAGGCCGGCTTTCTGTTAACTTCGGCATTGATTGATTATTTGATGTTTTATTTCAACAAGCAGACACGAAGTTGTTATTATAGAATTTATTAGAAAACAATAGCTGACGTTTCGGTGGTTTCGCCTTCTTTAGAGACGTTTATTTCTTGTAAAGTCAGTTGGTGGATAGCAGCCGCACAGAGTACTACATGGAATTAGGCGTCTTCCATCTCAGCAGAGAAGCGAAATTAGGCATCATAGCGAGAGTGTTAATGAAGCATCAGTTCAGCAATGCTATCCTTGACAAATCTGGTACCATTTTCCCCACCCAGGAGGATTGGGAGGTTTAGTGAACTCGGCACATAGATTATAACCATCGGCCGTTGCAGTGTGTATTCCAAGTTAGCTTTAATCTCTTAGACTCTTGAAGCATTTTGGATCAATTCCAAAAATTCAAAAATGAACCGAAAGGAGGAGTGTCTTGTCATCACACGTGACCTTGCGCCGTACTTCAGGCTTACCCAATGACCTGACACAGGCACAGTCCTCGCTAATGTAATACTCTGTGCGGCTGCTATCCACCAATTAACTTCACCTGTATCACCTGTATCACCTGTAGTCTCATTGATCGAGTGACTCGAGCGGGCGCCAGCAAATCCTCCATTTTTCCCTGTCGCGTGCAAGAGTAGCCCAGTGAGTTTTCCTCGCATTAGGGACTCGTCGGGCATCATATCTTTCTTCTAGGCTTTCGTGAAAAACTTTGACCATCGGGTCGGTGGTCTTCCTGCCGTACGTTTGACATCCCGAGGAATCCAGTCACTTGTGTGTCCGGTTCACCTTATCTTCGACTATTTGGCGTATAGAACGGTATCTTTGATTTTCGATCGTTGACGTAGATCGGAGCTTCGGATCCCATCCCTTACTTGTGCGAAACGGGATACTCCTAGCATCGTCCTTTCGACTGAGCGTTCGATAACGCTGAGTGATCTTTCATCCTGCTTACGTAGCGACCAAGTTTCTGACGCATACGTTAGGGCAGGAAGAACCGTTGAGTCGAAAAGGTG
>MQTX01000103.1:15037-82878 GCA_009735665.1 Angiostrongylus cantonensis
CGCATGGCTGTCCTTCGTCCAGTGTTCTGTCAATCCTGTTTAGGATGACTCGAGTGAAAACTTTGTAGACGACAAACAGCAAGCAGATTGGGCGATAGTTGCCTATATCGTGTAGGTCACCCTTCTTGAGCAATAACACGGTGTTGTTTTCACTGAGTAGGGACTTTGCATTCAGACAGGTAACGTGTGAAGAGCCAAGCCAGTGTGCTTACGAGGACTGGCGGAAGGTTCTTCAGATGTTCTGATCTTGTCCTGTCCGAACCTGGTGCTGTTCGATTTTTCACCGGACGAAATGGCATGTCGGATTTCGGAAGGGAGAACCGGTGGAACAGCATATCCATCCTCTTTTATTTCATAGGACGAGAGGTGGACGTGGCTATCGAAGAGATCTGAGCAGTAATCGTGGATGATTTTCTCCATTGCCTTTCTGGACGCTGTTATTGTTCCGTCTGGGCGTCGGAGTGCAATCATCTTGGTCTGTAATTGGCAAAGCTTCGGCGGGCTTTGCGAATGCTTTTCCCAGCCTCTGCAGCTTCGACCATTACTGCTGCTCTTCTCTCTTTAAGATCTTCTTTTATCGCCTGTCTGCATTGTTTCGCAAGCTCGGACGTTAGTTCGCGGTTGCCTGCAGCTCGTGCGATTTCACGCTGGCGTATCAGGTCGAGAGTTTCTGGAGACCGACGTCTCTTGGTAACTTTTGAACACTCAGCTGACGTGAAGATGTTTAACGAGCCAATCGTATTAATCGTCGACGTTATCGACATTGGCATCTTCGTAACAACTAACTAATGAATTGAATAAGTCCCAGTTTGTGGTGGTTTTGCGACTTCGGTTTTTGAATTTAGCGTCTTTTTCTCCTTTCCGCCAAAAATAGAATGTTGCACGAAGAAGACGGTGGTCGGATTTCGTGTAGAATTTTGGGACAACAGCAACATCAATTATGCTAAACCTTCTATTTACTATGGTGTGGTCCATTTCGTTATGGTACTCTCCATAGGAAGATTCCCACTTTCAGAGTTAAAGATGGGGCTTCTGGAATTGCGAATTACCATGGATGGTCTCGGTCGCCATGATGAACGCAGACAGCCACTCGGCCTGTTCGTTCCATTCTAATCCATGGGTTCTAATGTGGCGCTCTTCAGATGTTATTCTTGGTCCAATCTTGGTGTTGAAATCTCCAATGATGACCATGAAGAATTTATGGTGTTCTCTGTAGAGCTTCTCCAAGTCCATGTAGAATTCTTTGACCTCTTCGTCGTAGTTTGATGTCGACGCGCAAACGATGACGATTGTCAAAGCCGGTATTGATCCACATCTTTTTAATCGTAAACGTCGACTCGGGTTGTGAGGTGTTCGAATGAATCGATGTTCATGATCAAACTGGTGTTGAAGAGAACACCGACGCCGCCGACTCCTCTACTGACGCATGTTTCGAGAAACTGTTCTTCTCCGGTGTCATAGACGGCATTGAATGGGTGGCGTCGTCTTGTTTCGGCAAGGCCGATGACGTCGTACCTTATCCTTCTTGCTTGCATGAGCAAGTCTTCTATCGAGGACTCGGATGGAAAAGAGTACGTGTGTTGTAGGTACAGATCATTACCATAATTCTTCGTGATCCAGGTAGCTTCCATTGGCCCTGAGATTTCAGGAACCTCTTCGTATTCGTCCTACCCAACGCTGCGAAATTGGGGGCTCTTTCGGGGTCAGGGAAATGAGGCCCGTTTTTTTTCACTGTATTTAGCATATTTGATACGCACGTATAGCTTGCTGGGCTGTGAAAGTGGGGGCTGGTTATACTCACGGGTAGCTTGCCAGGCTCTCCCAGAGTGGGCATGGAGCCTATTTGTTGGAGGCGACTCCTAACCGCCTCCCATATATTTCCCTGTCACTTGATTGGAGAATTTTGCCGAATTGATTCGTAGAATACAATCCGCATAAACTTGAAGACACCCACACACGCATGCATGAATACGCCTAGCAAGTACAAAAAGTATGTGCCAAATCGGCGCAGCAGAAACAGGGAGTCCATCCCCTGGATCCACCTGCGTCTCAGGGAAGCAAAGGTCGCTTTTGGTCCGCTATTAACCCCTGGGGACGCGCCACGTAGCCTCGCGACTAACCGGCTCGAGATGCCTCATATGTGGGAGATCCGTGGACCAACTAACTTAGATAGAAGAAATTGATTCGTAGAATCAAAACGGTAGGTGTTTAAATGAAGCTGTTTCTTATGCGAGTACAAATTTATTTGTTAAGTTTTATCTGCTAAGGTTACAGAAGTGTTTGGTTGAGTAGTTGCATCTCAATTTGACCTTTTCAAGCTCTGAAGAAGGCGAAACCGCCGAAACGTCAGCTATTGTATCCTAATAAATCCTATAATAACAGCCTCGTGTCTGCTTATTGAAATAAAGCATCGAATACCTAGACAGATACAACTGGAGCATTCGGAGATATCCATTCCGTTGAACGTAAATGGGGCATACGTAACCAGTCTGTTCTTCACAAGCATCGTTTTTGTGAGATTTAGTCGAACACTAGCCTTTCCACAGGCATTATCAAAGTCGGCAAGCATTCGTTTCGCTTGACTAATGTTTGATGTTACAGGAATGATATCATCAGCAAAGCAAAGGTGATGTAACTGCCGACCATCGAATTTCACTTCCATGTTATCCCATTCCAATGTTCGCATGACGTTCTGGAGGATGGCTGTAAATAATTTTGGAGAGATTGTATCGCCTTGCCTAACTCCTCTTTTGACGTCAGTGTTAATATCGTTGTAGGATTATGGTATCTTGGTTGTGAAATTTTTGTGCAGCTCACGAAGATTCTTTATGTTTTGAATAGGGACTCCTTGTCTATCAAGGGCTCCCATTACTGCTTCTATCCCAATTGAGTCAAATGCCTTCTTTAAATCTATGAAAGTAAGACAGCGGTCTTTTGTACTTTCGCGATACTTCAATGAGCCTTGTTAACGTGTGAATATGGTTCATCGTACTAAATCCTTCTTGAAATCCTGCTTGCTCACATGGCTGCCTTTCGTCCAGTGTTCTGTTAATCCTGTTTAGGATGGCTCGAGTGGAAATTTTGTAGACAAGAGACAGTAAGCAGATTGGGCGATAGCTGCCGATATCTTGGAGTTCACCCTTCTTGAACAATAACACGTTCTTGCTGGGCTTCCACTGAGTGGGGACCTTGCATTCAGACAGCTAGCATGTGACGAGCCGAGCCAGTGTGCTTACACGGACTGAGGGAAGGTTTTTCAGGTGTTCTGATCTATCCCCTCCGGACCTGATGCTGTTCGGTTTATCACCGACGAAATCGCATGTCGGATTTCGGAAGTGAAAATACCGGTGATACGACATATCAATGCTTATTTATTCCACATGAGGGAAGATGGACGTGGGCATTGAAGAGATCTCAGTAGTGTTCGCGAATAATTTTCTCCATTGCCTTTCCGAAAGCTGTAAGTGTTTCGTCTGAGCGTCGGACTGCAATCAACTTCATCTTTCAGTTGGCGAAGCTTCGGTGGGCTTTGCGAATGCTTTTGCCACCCTCTGCAGCTTCGACCATAATTGCTGCTCTTCTCTCTTCAAGAACTTCGTTTATCGCCTGTCTGCATTGCTTTGCAAGTCCAGACGCCTGTTTGCGGCAGGTCTAAAGGACGTGTTTCTCTCACAGTATGTCTGCATTGTTTCGCAAGCTCGGACGTTAGTTCGCGGTTGCCTGCAGCTCGTGCGATTTCACGCTGGCGTATCAGGTCGAGAGTTTCTGGAGACCGACGTCTCTTGGTAACTTTTGAACACTCAGCTGACGTGAAGATGTTTAACGAGCCAATCGTATTAATCGTCGACGTTATCGACATTGGCATCTTCGTAACAACTAACTAATGAATTGAATAAGTCCCAGTTTGTGGTGGTTTTGCGACTTCGGTTTTTGAATTTAGCGTCTTTTTCTCCTTTCCGCCAAAAATAGAATGTTGCACGAAGAAGACGGTGGTCGGATTTCGTGTAGAATTTTGGGACAACAGCAACATCAATTATGCTAAACCTTCTATTTACTATGGTGTGGTCCATTTCGTTATGGTACTCTCCATAGGAAGATTCCCACTTTCAGAGTTAAAGATGGGGCTTCTGGAATTGCGAATTACCATGGATGGTCTCGGTCGCCATGATGAACGCAGACAGCCACTCGGCCTGTTCGTTCCATTCTAATCCATGGGTTCTAATGTGGCGCTCTTCAGATGTTATTCTTGGTCCAATCTTGGTGTTGAAATCTCCAATGATGACCATGAAGAATTTATGGTGTTCTCTGTAGAGCTTCTCCAAGTCCATGTAGAATTCTTTGACCTCTTCGTCGTAGTTTGATGTCGACGCGCAAACGATGACGATTGTCAAAGCCGGTATTGATCCACATCTTTTTAATCGTAAACGTCGACTCGGGTTGTGAGGTGTTCGAATGAATCGATGTTCATGATCAAACTGGTGTTGAAGAGAACACCGACGCCGCCGACTCCTCTACTGACGCATGTTTCGAGAAACTGTTCTTCTCCGGTGTCATAGACGGCATTGAATGGGTGGCGTCGTCTTGTTTCGGCAAGGCCGATGACGTCGTACCTTATCCTTCTTGCTTGCATGAGCAAGTCTTCTATCGAGGACTCGGATGGAAAAGAGTACGTGTGTTGTAGGTACAGATCATTACCATAATTCTTCGTGATCCAGGTAGCTTCCATTGGCCCTGAGATTTCAGGAACCTCTTCGTATTCGTCCTACCCAACGCTGCGAAATTGGGGGCTCTTTCGGGGTCAGGGAAATGAGGCCCGTTTTTTTTCACTGTATTTAGCATATTTGATACGCACGTATAGCTTGCTGGGCTGTGAAAGTGGGGGCTGGTTATACTCACGGGTAGCTTGCCAGGCTCTCCCAGAGTGGGCATGGAGCCTATTTGTTGGAGGCGACTCCTAACCGCCTCCCATATATTTCCCTGTCACTTGATTGGAGAATTTTGCCGAATTGATTCGTAGAATACAATCCGCATAAACTTGAAGACACCCACACACGCATGCATGAATACGCCTAGCAAGTACAAAAAGTATGTGCCAAATCGGCGCAGCAGAAACAGGGAGTCCATCCCCTGGATCCACCTGCGTCTCAGGGAAGCAAAGGTCGCTTTTGGTCCGCTATTAACCCCTGGGGACGCGCCACGTAGCCTCGCGACTAACCGGCTCGAGATGCCTCATATGTGGGAGATCCGTGGACCAACTAACTTAGATAGAAGAAATTGATTCGTAGAATCAAAACGGTAGGTGTTTAAATGAAGCTGTTTCTTATGCGAGTACAAATTTATTTGTTAAGTTTTATCTGCTAAGGTTACAGAAGTGTTTGGTTGAGTAGTTGCATCTCAATTTGACCTTTTCAAGCTCTGAAGAAGGCGAAACCGCCGAAACGTCAGCTATTGTATCCTAATAAATCCTATAATAACAGCCTCGTGTCTGCTTATTGAAATAAAGCATCGAATACCTAGACAGATACAACTGGAGCATTCGGAGATATCCATTCCGTTGAACGTAAATGGGGCATACGTAACCAGTCTGTTCATGTTATTCTTGGTCCAATCTTGGTGTTGAAATCTCCAATGATGACCATGAAGAATTTATGGTGTTCTCTGTAGAGCTTCTCCAAGTCCATGTAGAATTCTTTGACCTCTTCGTCGTAGTTTGATGTCGACGCGCAAACGATGACGATTGTCAAAGCCGGTATTGATCCACATCTTTTTAATCGTAAACGTCGACTCGGGTTGTGAGGTGTTCGAATGAATCGATGTTCATGATCAAACTGGTGTTGAAGAGAACACCGACGCCGCCGACTCCTCTACTGACGCATGTTTCGAGAAACTGTTCTTCTCCGGTGTCATAGACGGCATTGAATGGGTGGCGTCGTCTTGTTTCGGCAAGGCCGATGACGTCGTACCTTATCCTTCTTGCTTGCATGAGCAAGTCTTCTATCGAGGACTCGGATGGAAAAGAGTACGTGTGTTGTAGGTACAGATCATTACCATAATTCTTCGTGATCCAGGTAGCTTCCATTGGCCC
Organism: Angiostrongylus cantonensis; assembly: GCA_009735665.1. NCBI lineage: Eukaryota > Metazoa > Nematoda > Chromadorea > Rhabditida > Metastrongylidae > Angiostrongylus > Angiostrongylus cantonensis. The sequence continues at coordinate 21,123 of MQTX01000103.1, forward strand.
TGAGATTTCAGGAACCTCTTCGTATTCGTCCTACCCAACGCTGCGAAATTGGGGGCTCTTTCGGGGTCAGGGAAATGAGGCCCGTTTTTTTTCACTGTATTTAGCATATTTGATACGCACGTATAGCTTGCTGGGCTGTGAAAGTGGGGGCTGGTTATACTCACGGGTAGCTTGCCAGGCTCTCCCAGAGTGGGCATGGAGCTTATTTGTTGGAGGCGACTCCTAACCGCCTCCCATATATTTCCCTGTCACTTGATTGGAGAATTTTGCCGAATTGATTCGTAGAATACAATCCGCATAAACTTGAAGACACCCACACACGCATGCATGAATACGCCTAGCAAGTACAAAAAGTATGTGCCAAATCGGCGCAGCAGAAACAGGGAGTCCATCCCCTGGATCCACCTGCGTCTCAGGGAAGCAAAGGTCGCTTTTGGTCCGCTATTAACCCCTGGGGACGCGCCACGTAGCCTCGCGACTAACCGGCTCGAGATGCCTCATATGTGGGAGATCCGTGGACCAACTAACTTAGATAGAAGAAATTGATTCGTAGAATCAAAACGGTAGGTGTTTAAATGAAGCTGTTTCTTATGCGAGTACAAATTTATTTGTTAAGTTTTATCTGCTAAGGTTACAGAAGTGTTTGGTTGAGTAGTTGCATCTCAATTTGACCTTTTCAAGCTCTGAAGAAGGCGAAACCGCCGAAACGTCAGCTATTGTATCCTAATAAATCCTATAATAACAGCCTCGTGTCTGCTTATTGAAATAAAGCATCGAATACCTAGACAGATACAACTGGAGCATTCGGAGATATCCATTCCGTTGAACGTAAATGGGGCATACGTAACCAGTCTGTTCTTCACAAGCATCGTTTTTGTGAGATTTAGTCGAACACTAGCCTTTCCACAGGCATTATCAAAGTCGGCAAGCATTCGTTTCGCTTGACTAATGTTTGATGTTACAGGAATGATATCATCAGCAAAGCAAAGGTGATGTAACTGCCGACCATCGAATTTCACTTCCATGTTATCCCATTCCAATGTTCGCATGACGTTCTGGAGGATGGCTGTAAATAATTTTGGAGAGATTGTATCGCCTTGCCTAACTCCTCTTTTGACGTCAGTGTTAATATCGTTGTAGGATTATGGTATCTTGGTTGTGAAATTTTTGTGCAGCTCACGAAGATTCTTTATGTTTTGAATAGGGACTCCTTGTCTATCAAGGGCTCCCATTACTGCTTCTATCCCAATTGAGTCAAATGCCTTCTTTAAATCTATGAAAGTAAGACAGCGGTCTTTTGTACTTTCGCGATACTTCAATGAGCCTTGTTAACGTGTGAATATGGTTCATCGTACTAAATCCTTCTTGAAATCCTGCTTGCTCACATGGCTGCCTTTCGTCCAGTGTTCTGTTAATCCTGTTTAGGATGGCTCGAGTGGAAATTTTGTAGACAAGAGACAGTAAGCAGATTGGGCGATAGCTGCCGATATCTTGGAGTTCACCCTTCTTGAACAATAACACGTTCTTGCTGGGCTTCCACTGAGTGGGGACCTTGCATTCAGACAGCTAGCATGTGACGAGCCGAGCCAGTGTGCTTACACGGACTGAGGGAAGGTTTTTCAGGTGTTCTGATCTATCCCCTCCGGACCTGATGCTGTTCGGTTTATCACCGACGAAATCGCATGTCGGATTTCGGAAGTGAAAATACCGGTGATACGACATATCAATGCTTATTTATTCCACATGAGGGAAGATGGACGTGGGCATTGAAGAGATCTCAGTAGTGTTCGCGAATAATTTTCTCCATTGCCTTTCCGAAAGCTGTAAGTGTTTCGTCTGAGCGTCGGACTGCAATCAACTTCATCTTTCAGTTGGCGAAGCTTCGGTGGGCTTTGCGAATGCTTTTGCCACCCTCTGCAGCTTCGACCATAATTGCTGCTCTTCTCTCTTCAAGAACTTCGTTTATCGCCTGTCTGCATTGCTTTGCAAGTCCAGACGCCTGTTTGCGGCAGGTCTAAAGGACGTGTTTCTCTCACAGTAACGTCTTTGAGTTCCTTCTCAAGGCAATGTTGTAAGCAACTACATCTTATAGCGAGATGGAGTTCGTTACAAACGGCTTCCAGTTTTTCGAAAGCTTCAAAACTCCAGCATATAATGGTTGTAGCTTCTAGTGGTCCTGTACACCGTCCTTTTTGATTATCAGATAAATGTGCGCAGAGACGTGGTTCTTCAGAGATTGGTGGGTTCACAATCTCTCTTCACTAACACAAGCCGTTATTTTGGCATCCTGTGCGAGGATAGTGACTCTTGTATAAAAATCGTCTTTGCTACACTTTTTCTTTCTATGTTTCCTTAGTGGGATACTTTATCTTGCTTTTGGTTTGCCATCTAGGTGTTCTTTTATGCGCATGTGTGAAGATCTGCCCGCTTCGCCAATATATTCATCTCCGCAAGTATTACAAGAGGTCAGGTATATCGTACATCAACTCATGCTATCACCGTTCCTACCGTAAGGGCAGCTTACGCAATTTATTGTTTCACATAAATAGTCATGTCATCGTACTAAATCCTTCTTGAAATCCTGCTTGCTCACATGGCTGCCTTTCGTCCAGTGTTCTGTTAATCCTGTTTAGGATGGCTCGAGTGGAAATTTTGTAGACAAGAGACAGTAAGCAGATTGGGCGATAGCTGCCGATATCTTGGAGTTCACCCTTCTTGAACAATAACACGTTCTTGCTGGGCTTCCACTGAGTGGGGACCTTGCATTCAGACAGCTAGCATGTGACGAGCCGAGCCAGTGTGCTTACACGGACTGAGGGAAGGTTTTTCAGGTGTTCTGATCTATCCCCTCCGGACCTGATGCTGTTCGGTTTATCACCGACGAAATCGCATGTCGGATTTCGGAAGTGAAAATACCGGTGATACGACATATCAATGCTTATTTATTCCACATGAGGGAAGATGGACGTGGGCATTGAAGAGATCTCAGTAGTGTTCGCGAATAATTTTCTCCATTGCCTTTCCGAAAGCTGTAAGTGTTTCGTCTGAGCGTCGGACTGCAATCAACTTCATCTTTCAGTTGGCGAAGCTTCGGTGGGCTTTGCGAATGCTTTTGCCACCCTCTGCAGCTTCGACCATAATTGCTGCTCTTCTCTCTTCAAGAACTTCGTTTATCGCCTGTCTGCATTGCTTTGCAAGTCCAGACGCCTGTTTGCGGCAGGTCTAAAGGACGTGTTTCTCTCACAGTAACGTCTTTGAGTTCCTTCTCAAGGCAATGTTGTAAGCAACTACATCTTATAGCGAGATGGAGTTCGTTACAAACGGCTTCCAGTTTTTCGAAAGCTTCAAAACTCCAGCATATAATGGTTGTAGCTTCTAGTGGTCCTGTACACCGTCCTTTTTGATTATCAGATAAATGTGCGCAGAGACGTGGTTCTTCAGAGATTGGTGGGTTCACAATCTCTCTTCACTAACACAAGCCGTTATTTTGGCATCCTGTGCGAGGATAGTGACTCTTGTATAAAAATCGTCTTTGCTACACTTTTTCTTTCTATGTTTCCTTAGTGGGATACTTTATCTTGCTTTTGGTTTGCCATCTAGGTGTTCTTTTATGCGCATGTGTGAAGATCTGCCCGCTTCGCCAATATATTCATCTCCGCAAGTATTACAAGAGGTCAGGTATATCGTACATCAACTCATGCTATCACCGTTCCTACCGTAAGGGCAGCTTACGCAATTTATTGTTTCACATAAATAGTCATGCAGGCGGTTACGAACTAACTGACGACGTAGAGCAGTCAGTGGTATTTCAACTATCGCTACCGATTCGTTTTGACCTGCCATTCCTAAGCATTGTTTGATAGCTACGCTTACCTCATCGCCAGTAAAGTTTAACATAAACGGGGAGTTTCTTTTGGCCAAGTGTTTCGCTTGGGCGTGTCGCTCTCCTTTTAAACCTAGAGCAGTTCAGGCACTCGTTTAAGAGAGCCATAAGCTGCTGAATAGACAAGCCATGCGTAAGTATTCCTCTTTCAAGGATTCCGTGAATGGCTTTCATTGCGGAGTCATTGTTCGGCTGCGCGATTGCCTTGTAGGTGTATTATTGTATGGAAGTAAACGTATGCTGTTTAACAACCTCTCGATTGCTCAGAGAGAAAACGACGAATTCATAATCCAGTGACGAGGTTAATAGAAAGCCGATTCTGAAAACTATTCACACACACACACCACACACACACACACACACACACACACACACACACACACACACACACACACACACACACACACACACACACACACACACACACACACACACACACACACACACACACACACACACACACACACACACACACACACACACACACACACACACACACACACACACACACACACACACACACACACACACACACACACACACACACACACACACACACACACACACACACACACACACACACACACACACACACACACACACACACACACACACACACACACACACACACACACACACACACACACACACACACACACACACACACACACACACCACACACATACACATGTGCTATTCTAGCATAAATATTTAATTGCCACTAAATCGCACTGCAGAACTAGGACACAACTCAAAGTGGTCGGCTGGAAAAAGTGGAAAGATTGGTTATTTTGTAGTAGTTAAGAAAAGACACGAATCTTACTTGCTTCTATTAGGATAATAAGGATAAAGGATAAACCTCTCGGCGTTGATCAATCCCTGAGGTACGCGCCATGCATTCGACTTCATTAAGTATCGTTGGAGGTGATTGAATGCATGTCTGGCCTTTACAATGACTCGCGGTGGCGCGTCGATGTATCGAGCTAGTGCTGCTATCCTCTCAGACAGGTCTGGTGCCAATTTGCCGACCCCGGAGGGATGGTAGGCTTTGTGGGCCATGGGCGCATTCCACGTGCGCGTCGCAGTGGCGCCTCCAACCACTGCGCCACACGCGCGCCATTCTATAAGGATATCTCGCGTAATCCAGCAAACTGTACATAACCTCATCGTTACATACCGAGCTGTATCAGCAATAGAGGAATAGCCACTATTCCAAACCAATACTCCGTAGGCGTAGTTATTTCTCGAGCACAGTTGTTTTTTTAAGTGGAGAGTATTTGTTTTCTGTCTTGAATACACTGCAGAAAAAGGCTACCTCTAAACGGGATGAGGAGTCATTCGTATACGAGTGCTTTCTAGGACTGCAGCATGTTCTGACGCAGTTCCCAGAGTACGTCTTTCGGTGGCGCATATTTGCTTGTTTCAACCGCAATCAGTTCCAAAGATTCTGCCACAAGTCTAACGCTTGAGTGCATCGAACCCATGTTGATGGTTTCACACTAGAATGACGGTGGTGGAAGATCGAGTGTTTGTGAGGTACTTAACCGCAAGACCACTTGCCACCGCTGAATAGAATAAACTTGTGTGAGCAAGCAGGGTTTCGAAAAGAATTCACTACGATCGACGACATCCACACGATTTCAAAACTAACTGAGATATCATGTGACTACAAGAGACCTCTTTGTCTGACATTCATTGATTTAAAGAAAGCTTTCGACTCAGCTGGGAGAAAGCCACTCGTAAACTGTTTACTGTGGAAGGTGCATCGGTATGAAAATTTGAAGCAATGCGGACTCGAGATATTCTCGTGCATATATTTTTTTATTCGTTTGCCTTTTCCATGTTGCTCGTTAAAATAAAAATCAAGAGCATCAACTCCAGTGATACTTCACCGGAGTTCACGCAGTATCCCCGCCGTTACAACAAACAGTGTTCGCAGTACTGTAACCCACCCTACTACGATTAAAAGCACTTAGTTGCTTAAGTAATTGGATGAATGCTGTTCAGATGCAGATGCCAGCAGATGCCTCGTTGTTTTGAAACCGCCGTTAGTGGTGGTGGTGGCATTCTCGTATTGTTGTTCATTCAGCAGCAGCTTCTAGAATCTTACAAATTGATTCCAGCTGTAAATGTGAAAGCACCCGAGCTATGCGTGCAAAGAACATTAATTGTTCATTTAGTTTTCAAAGACTGGGTTTCGTAGCCTTTCATTTCTGAGATCTCTCTCAACGCTTTCGACATCATTTTGAGCATCTCGAGATCCACTCTAAAGTTTCTCTCGTTCAAGTTCATTTTCTTTTTCGATTGCATTGTCGATGAATCGTCTTGAGATCTATACCAGGAAAATCGATTTACTTTCGATGGCGTCGGTTTACCTTCGGAAAAGGTCGCTCTATTGCCTCGTACTGCAAGGTATTTTCTCGAGGTTCGGATACTGGTGAGGAAGTTGGAGTAAGTTTCACAAGCACGTTCAATTTTGTGAATTCAGTAGTCCAATCAGTGCTGATTGATTAATAGCTCCGCTAGGAAATCTCGTAGGCAACTACTTCCACTGGCTTGCGACGGTAAAATAACTTCGACTGAGTTCTGGATTTTGCTAGAAAATACGAGCAATTTAACGGGCGTCATTCCCGCTGACCCCGAAAGAACCCACAAATTCGTAGCGTTGGGTAGGACGAGTACGAAGAGGTTCCTGAAATCTCAGGGCCAATGGAAGCTACCTGGATCACGAAGAATTATGGTAATGATCTGTACCTACAATGCACGTACTCTTGCATCCGAGTCCTCGATAGAAGACTTGCTCATGCAAGCAAGAAGAATGAGGCACGACTTCATCAGCCTGGCCGAAACAAGACGACGCCACCCATTCCACGCCGTCTATGACACCGGAGAAGAACAGTTTCTCGAAACATGCGTCAGTAGAGGAGTCGGCGGCGTCGGTGTTCTCTTCAACACCAGTTTGATCATGAACAACGATTCATTCGAACACCCCACAACCCGAGTCGGACGTTTACGATTGAAAAGATGTAGATCAATACCGGCTTTGACAATCATCATCGTTTGCGCGTCGACATCAAACTACGACGAAGAGGTCAAAGAATTCTACATGAACTTGGAGAAGCTCTACAGAGAACACCATAAATTCTTCAAAGTCATCATTGGAGATTTCAACACCAAGATTGGACCAAGAATAACATCTGAAGAGCACAACATTAGAACCCATGGATTAGAATAGAACGAACAGGCCGAGTGGCTGTCTGCGTTCATCATGGCGACCGAGACCATCCATGGTAATTCGCAATTCCAGAAGCCCATTGGCTCGTTCAACATCTTCACGTCAGCTGAGAGTTCGAAAGTTACCAAGAGACGTCGGTCTCCAGAAACTCTCGACCTGATACGCCAGCGTGAAATCGCACGAGCAGCAGGCAATCGCGAACTAACGTCCCAACTTGCGAAACAATGCAGACAGGCGATAGAAGAAGACCTCAAAGAGAAAAGAGCAGCAGTAATGGTCGAAGCTGCAGAGGTTGAGAAAAGCATTCGCAAAGCCCGCCGAAGCTTGGCCAATTAGAAGACCAAGATGATTGCTCTCCGACGCCCAGACGGAACAATAACAGCGTCCGGAAAGGCAATGGAAAAAATCATTCACGAATACTGCTCAGATTTCCTCAATAGCCACGCCATCCATCCCCTATACGAAATAAAGGAGAGTGGATATGCTGCACCACCGGTTTTCCATTCCGAAATCCGACATGCCATTTCGTCGATGAAGAATAGAACAACACAAGATCAGAACGAGATGAGACCAGAACACCTTTAAAACCTTCCGCAAGTCCTCGTAAACACACTTGCTCGGCTCTTCACACGTTACTCCCTGAATGCAAGATCCGTACTACGTGGAAGGCCAGCAAGACCGTGTTATTGCACAAGAAGGGTGACCTAGACCATATCAGTTCCGTAGTCTACAAACTTTTCACTCTAGTCATCCTAAACAGGATAGGCAGAACACTGGACGAAGGACAGCCGTGCTAGCAAGCAGGGTTTCGGAAAGGATTTAGTACGATGGACCACACTCACACGTTAACAAAGCTCATTGAGGCAATGCGAGAGTACAAAAGACCGCTCTGTCTGACTTTCATCGACTTAGGGAAGGCGTTTGATTCAATTGAGATAGAAGCAGTCATGGAAGCCCTTGGTAGTCAAGGAGTTCCTACTCAGTACGTAAAGATTCTTCGTGAGCTGTGCAGAAATTTCACAATCAAAGTTCCACCATTCTACAACAATATTAACGTTGACGTCAAAAGAGGAGTTAGGCAAGGCGTTACAATCTCGCCAAAATTATTTACAGCCACCTTCCAGAACATCATGAGAACATTGGAATGGGATAATACGGGAGTGAAAATCGATGGTCGGCAGATACATCACCTTCGCTTTGCTGATGATATCGTCCTTATAACACCAGGCATTAGCCAAGCGGAACGTATCCTTGCTAACTTTCATAAAGCGTGTGGAAAGATTGGTCTTCGACTAAATCTCAAGAAAACGATGTTTATGAGGAACGGATTGGTTTCGTTTGCCCCATTCACGCTCAACGGAACGAATATCTCCGAACGCTCCAGTTATGTCTATCTAGGTCGGTGTGATGAACGACTTAGCTCCAGAGCTGAGCAGGAGGAAACGAGCGGCTTGGGAAGCTTTCAAGAGCATCGATGATGTAGTGAAGAGAACAAAGACCACCCGACTCCCTGCCCACCTTTTCGACTCAACGGTTCTTCCTGCCCTAACGTATGCGTCAGAAACTGGTCGCTACGTAAGCAGGTTGAAAGATCACTCAGCGTTATCGAACGCGCAGTCGAAAGGACGATGCTAGGAGTATCCCGCTTCACACAAGTAAGGGATGGGATCGGAAGCTCCGACCTACGTCAACGATCGAAAATCAAAGATTCCGTTCTTTACGCAAAACAGTCGAAAATAAGGTGGGCCGGACACGTAATGCGTATGAATGATAACCGATGGACAAGAGCTGTTAGTGACTGGATTCCTCAGAATGTCAAATGTACTGCAGGAGGACCACCGATATTACCTGATACTCACGATTACTACGAGATTCCTCTAGAATGAGAGCCTTTTAGAAAGCACAAAATAGTATTCAACAATATCGAGAGGTGAAGATAAAGGATAAAAGGATAGAGCTCTCGGCGTTGATCAATCCCTGAGGGATGCGCCATGCATTCGACTTCATTAAGTATCGTTGGAGGTGATTGAATGCATGTCTGGCCTTTACAATGACTCGCGGTGGCCTGCCGATGTATCGAGCCAGTGCTGCAATGCTCCCAGACAAGTTTGGTACCTATTTCCCGACCGCAGAGGGATGGAAGGCTTGGTGGGCGATGGGCGCGTTCCACGTGCGCGTCGCAGTGGCGCCTCCAACAATTGCGCCACACGCACGAGAGGTGAGGATAAGCGTTGAAAAGAGACCTATTGTTCTTTCCGAAGTCGTTCTGACAAGTAGGTAACAAAGATTTATGACAAGTCCTACTATTGGATCAGTTTCAGGTCTCGAAGACAATTGTTTGGTCAACAAAATTAGTTGGCTTATAATTTCGTTACAAACTAAAGTTGACAATATGAGAAACGTTTTGAATGAAAAAGTTGTATTCTCTTAGGTCTGTATTACGGCTGCAGTTGGGTATTCATGGCTGGGCGGTTTCTTCAAGTGATGAGAGTTGTGAACGATACTTTAACGTCATTCTCGATATTGAAACTACTTATATACCTGTGATACCTGTGTACACAGAGCTTTTGAGTTTAACGAAATGCCACACTTCTATTTACTTAAGTAGGACCTCCACAATTTGGAGGGAAAGCTGAGAAAAATATGTGTTAGCCCTGGACATCTAACAAAGATCTCTCTAAAAATTGTTTGATGTATAGGCGAAAAAGAGGGTACTATGAAAGTAATGTTTTTGAGGAATTTTTTACTCAAGAGGTCATTTCTTTTTCTGAAACAATGAGCGGAAAAACTCACAAAGCATTTGGGTTTCTTGATTAACCTATTAAACCCTTATTTTTATTTCCAACTACCTTTTTTGCCTTTTCCATTAAAATCTTAAACAATAACTGACATTTTTGCCACTCACTCTGCTGAGCCTCGCTGATCAAATTCATAACAGGATACGATCTTCTGTGTTCTACCCCGATGAAATTCTGACTTTCTGAAGTCCTCAATTAGTGCTTTGCTGAATTCCTTGGTCCACATTCGCATTTCCAGAGTGGAAGGATTGAAAGGATTTCATCCAACATGATATGATGATGACATTGAATGCATTGGGCGTTGACTTGCTTTAACCAAAATTTCTAAAAATTTGTCTGTTGTTTTAACTTTTTTCATTAGGCTTTCCTCAACTTTTTTTAACCACGAGAGATGGATGCAAGTTACTAAACAATTATCCCGTGTGGCTGGAGCGAGTTTGATCCTCAATTCATTATTGCTATGATGATCGGAGTCCACTACATGACCGCGTGATAAGGTGATTGTGGTCGTCATCATGTCATCACCCTGTTCTACGAACCTCTTTCTGCATTTTATGCAGATCTGTTGCCATTTTTGTCTTTCAATCATCGAAATGATATTTTTTACAATGATAAGTAAAGCATCTTCCTTCTCCTGTCTGAAATCCAATTTCAACAAAAGTATTTTGCAAAACGGCACAATGTTAACCAAGTGGTACTTACTTGGCCATAGCGACGACACAGGGATGCAAGCAATTCCACACGGTTTTCGTATTGCTACAAGAGAACTGCTATTTTAGCGACATCTTTCACATTTTTCTTTTTAATATCGGCTCGTTCAGTTAACATTACTTCGTTGCGAGAATAAACGTGCTCCATTTCCAAGGCTATTTGAACGAAAGGCGTGTCAATTTGTCTTAAAGCTGCTATCTCGTGACTAATTTAACAGATAACACCCGGAGCTGGTTTTCGACAGCAAACAAGAAATTCTCGACCAATGAAGTTCAATCATTTGAGGAGTTTAGAACGCTACAACTTCGTAAAAGGCTTTGATCTATTGTCTCAATTGTGTTGATTTTTATAAAGTTCTTTCAACATTAAATTTGTTACGAGGGCAAGCTCCCTGAACACAATCGTATCATTTTCGACGAAATCATGCTGGTCAACTGGTTTTGTATTCCAAATACGAGATTTGAGGAAAAAAGGTAACGGAAATATGTGGACCTCAGCAAATCAGAATTTTATTTAGGTAGAATAAGAAGACTTGTCCTTGTAGACAACAATCTCTTGAATCTAGTTGATCCTATTCCAACTTATAACGTTTCATTTACGATTAGATATGAAGGGCAGTCAAAAGCTGTTCCTCCCTAGTACACTGAAATTGCCTCACTATTTGTGGAATGGGAGGGTTCGTGAAGAATTGGACGACTCTTGCCCTTCATTTCAGTAACGTCAACACATCTGTTTAGCCGATAGGAGCTACAGCAAACCTTCTCCTGTGTCTTCATACAAGACGAACTACTGATACACGCGATTCAGGAGTATTGAATTTCTATGGTTATGCGAATGGAAAACCGTCCCGTTCAGGAATAATATATGTGTATCTCTTTGGTTTTAAAATTGGCGTTAAACTTATCGTTTCCTCCATGTTCTCTAAATACACATTAAAAACGAAAATTTTCTTCTTCCTCTTCTTCTTCCCAATAGAGAAATCTAGCAATGTAGGTAAAGTGTTCCAAAAAAAAAGTGAGGCCAAGAATCCTTAGTTCCGAGGCAGGTCGAAGTTAAAATTTGCAAAATAAAAACAGTAAAATGTTTAGGTTATGTTCCTTCTATGCCTTTCGAAGGAAATGCCTTCCGAAGGAAAAAATTTCCTGTAAGCAATCATAGCTTCTATGTGCTATTGCCCGCAATTGAAGTCGTTAATCAACAGCATTCTTTCATTTTAAGGGCGTAATTATTGCAGCTGACAAGTTTGCATTTTATGTTATTGTGTTGCATTCCTCCCAGCGGTTTACGATTCCATCGTGGCTGGGAGGTAATCCTGGGTGGCCCGTGGTGGTGACGACCTGCGGGAGGCTTTGGTTAGGCTGACCTCGATATTCCGGGGAACCAAAATTGCCATAGCATTAAATCTCCGAAGAAATGGAAATTATGCTGAGACCCCGCACAACCAGTGAGGAAGGACCATCAAGGTATCCAAGTAAGTAATAATTATTCTATTTTCTGTCATATATATACATATACTCATATATATACATATATATATATATATATATAATGTATCATCAAAGAAGCGGGTAGGGCAGCAATAGTGATTCCGTTCATTAAACGTACCTTACCACTGGTCCGTCGTTCTGGGCCAACCAGGCCATTCGTCTTTCCGGGATCAGGAAATTGATACCAGGCCAGTCTGAGAGAAGGCTTACCTGTATCTATCACGTGAGTACGTCCCAGCACTACCATCTGAGGAATCTAGTGAGCACCCAAATGACCAGAGTTCAGCTAAATTTGCGAGTAAGGTGAAAAAGTCTTCAAGCAGCTGGCGAAGCAATACGCAAAAAAAAGGTTCGAAGACCTTCGCTGATGGTGGATGTGAGAAAATGAACCGAGTGTTAAAGTGCTGGTGACCGCACATTTATGGCACCTATCATGTCAGGTCATATAATAAAATAGATAATAATAAGGCATCATCTTTATATTCCTTATGTGCTAAATACTAATTCGGAGTGGGAAACATTCAACACCAAATGAGTTAACTTTGTGGAAAGTGGTATTGTTCCGCGATTTTCAAACAATGAAACAATTGATTTTAACAGTCGTCATCAAATAACATTTTTACAAGCGAGAACAAATCAATCTAGTTGAAAGTGGTGGATAACTCGCAATGATGAGTGAAGGCTCTAGTATGACGACGCCTTAGTAACTTTAAGAATTTTTTCTCCACTTTTTGTATTTTAGCGTATATAGCGATGATGAAACATGTTCCGGTACCCGAGACCATTGCAGTGCTGGTTTTTATTTAACGTTTTCGGCGCAAATGTGAATTCCTAAGCATTCCCGCGCTACAACCTTCGGCATCAGCGCTCGGTCAGCCGCCCAGATCGGCCGACCTTTCGTGCCACTGCCACGTCCGTTACTACTGCCATCACCGTCGCCACACCCCAAAAACGGCGTTAGTGTTGTAAATCAGTTTGCCTAAACGGCCAACTATTTTACATTAAAACAACTTCTTTCCACTGACGACTGCATTATTTCTGACCGTGCGCTGATGTTATGGAGTTTCGGCCTGAATACGGCCGCCCTCCCCGCGAGTTTTATCGAGATGTCGACTACCCGGACTATCGCGATTACCGCGATGTTGAGCATCGTTCCAACGAATTCCTGAACTACGCTAGAAATGATTATCCGCAACAGCGAGCGCGCTCTTACACTAGACTAGATCCTGAATTTGTTCCTTCAGAATTTCACAACAGCGGGCGCCCACTGGAGAAATCACTTCGGTATGTTTTTATAAGCAATAAACTTTTCGAAAACATTTTATATATCAAATTTACTTCGAAATTCTCATTTTCAATCTAGAGTGGTGGGCGCTGTCAATTCTAAAACTTGTTTAGTAATGGGATGATTCATTGTTTTTTTGCGTGTACAATGTTTTGGAAGTTGTTTAAGTAACCTACAATGTTGGATTTGAAAAGATTCATTTCGGAAAGGCACTGTTTACAGGAGTAAATCACTAGATTATCGCGATGGTTTTCGTGAGGAACCACAGTTCTTCGATGATCGCCGTGGCGTCAGCATTCCAATTCATCGGGATCGAAACGAGAGAAACTATAACTACGAGAGAGATATCTACACACCATTCATGAGGAAGGAGGACAAGAGGAACGGACAGTTTGATACTGCTGGCCGAAATGGTTCTTATTCACGTCAGTCTGATATTCAGATGAAGCGAGTTCCGAGAGTGCTCACAAGGAGCAACGAATGGTTACCACGGCGCAATAACGATGACAGACCACGTAATTCTCGTGATCTATTCAAATCAGAGGGTTACTCTCCAAAATCCGCATCATCGTCGAAACGACACAATCTTAATATCTCAACTGATCCTGTACGTTTTCGACGCGACTACGGACGATCAGACGAATACACCGGCTATGGTCGTGACAATGGTCGTGAAATGCATCGTGAAGACGGACGATATGTTGATGGCAACGCTCGTGGAAGTGCACCTAAATATCAACCTCAATCTAATTATAACTACGAGTTGCATGGCGGTGGAGGAGGCAGTGGTGGTGGTGCTGGTGGTGGTTTCGAATCACCACCCAGACGTATACCGATGACACAACAACCCCATGACATTCGTCCAGATACATCACCTAGCTTCTTTCGCCCAATACGACACCATCGGATTAAGTGCTGCTGCCTCGACTTCACCTGGCCACCGTGGAGTTATGAACCGACGGCACCGCCACAGCCGCTCTACAGAAATATCTAGGTGGCTTCGCCGCCATTGCTCATTTGTGCCCCAGTTTATTGCTGTACAACTGCCATTTAGAACAGTGTTTTGTTGCTGTATATATCGCTGTTATCTTTTAATCTCATCAACGTATTCGAGATGTGCTATTCTAGCCAGTCAAACCGATCAATATACTATGTTTGGATAACATTTAACACTCACAATGACTTGGTGACCTTGTTGGTTAATGGTTGCGCGCTCACTCGCCTTTCATCCGTCTTTCCTTCAAAGTTTCAGAAAAATGTAAATGGACTGTAAGTGATAGCATGGAACTGTCAAATGTGGAGAGGAAACCGAGAATATTCCACAAGTGAAGGGATGTAGAAAAAAACATGCCTTCATTATTTAACTTGAACAAATGAATGGAAATACCTCACATCTTCTTTCGAACATCCGAGAGCTTCGCGGTAAACACTTCTGAGTCATAAATACAGCGTATTCGTGTTAGTGTGAACGTTTCAGGCTCTTTTAGCATTGCAAAATATTCTGTTCTCTTCCATTGCATGCGTTTTATCAGCGTTCCCCTGTCACCTCTGCTTCTTTTTGGTTTTTTTTTTTCTTCGAGAACGGATACTATTAAATTACCAATCTGAAACGTGTAAAGGATAAAGGATAAAGCTCTCGGCGTTGATCAATCCCTGAGGGATGCGTCATGCATTCGACTTCACTAAGTATCGTTGGAGGTGATTGAATGAATATCTGGCCTTTACAATAGTTCGCGGTGGCCTGCCGATGTATCGAACCAGCGCTGCCGTCCTCGACACGTCTGGCACCAATTTGCCGACCCCAGAGGGATGGAAGGCAGGGTGGGCCATGGGCGCAGGGATCGACTCCATGTGTGTGTCGCAGTGGCACCTCCAACCACTGCGCCACACGCGCCCGATCTGAAACGTGTATCAATTGAAAACTAATAAACAGTAACATGTCCAAAACGCCAGTCACAAAACGATATTTACTACAAATCTGAAACCAAACACATAATGTTGTCTGAAGACCATAGGTACGACCAAAAAATGGTAATTTAAAGATAATTACATCAAACAGAAGAGGTTGAACAGGACATTAAGTCGAACTGAGCATTGCATTTTCCAATGGGGGCATTTTGACAAAAAGAGCTAACTACATTACTAGGTTAAAGCACTTATTTTTAAATTAGACAAAATATTATACACACGAAAATACTCACGCGTTTATAATGACCGCACTTCTATATGACTTTTGGTACAGCATGACTTTGCATTGTAGAAGACCATTGTACGAACATGACAAGTCGCTCAGATCTCACAAGCTCGAATTTCTTGCCAATTTTTGATATGAAGCAATATGATAAAAAACGCCTCATGAAACCAATAAATGCTCTATTTTGCTTAATTGGTACTATTTGCTAATGCGGACCACTAATCTTAGAACCTTCGATATTAGAGGATATTATTTCAGAACAGTTCATGAGGAGCGTGAACTAGAAGTGATAGGAAGCTTCTCGTCCACGTTCGCGTAAACTCGAGTTCTCGTAGTCATTCAGATAGTCGAACTGACTCAAAGCGTCCCGAACATCATCCCCTGTAAATATTGCGTAACATGTTGTTATTATATACTCACTATGAAAGTAGTATGCAACTTGGTGTATCAAACAAGTCAATAAGTGACAAACTGAGCCAACACTGACAGCTAACACTGATTAGATCATAACAAAGAAAATTTAGTAGTAATTAATGATCTAGTGGAATCTATACAGACAAAAGAATTTCTTGGCAGAAGACGCTCGATCAAAATTCGAATTGGCGTAGTGTTAATTCACTAAATTTAAGAAAGACTTATTTTTGGTTGATCGTAAGGCGGAAAGAAATTCAGACCACGGATTGATGAGTTTAGGTAAAACTGGCAAATAACGAGTGTAAACTGGTTTCTCGAGCACCCCCACCAAGATAATCGATAGGGATTCCAATTAGGGGTGGTAATAACTTTTCCGATTAGTTGGAAACAGGACAACTTATTTCACTTTCATTACTTATTAAGAAGATGAACAAATGAAGGTACACAATAAGTGATGTGTGAAGAAACAGAGATATTCAACCGAGTACTAGCCCTGTACCCAAGTCCTCATAGCACGTAGTATCAATAGAAGTTTCGTCATCGATTTATGAATTTCGTAAAAAAAAGACAGGTTTTCAACCTGCAATTTAAAACATAACTTCTTCAGCTTACTGGAAATTGCAGTTGATCGAAATGAGATCCATTAAAAAACTAAATGGTTCTTCAGTTAGTAACAAGCCTATTTATTCCATAATAACAAGATTTGAGGATTCGAGAGTTCATCAACTTTCTTTGAATGCGTTTTCAGATGTCATCTGACTTTTTAGAGATTTTCCTATCAAATAGCTGCCACAAACGCTAGTAGCCTTTTCGTAAGAGGTTCATTGGTTACGGTGGATAAGTCGTCGAAGTCCTCTTTTACCGTTCTGGAAACTTTTACAGTGTTGATTGTGAGACTTGTGATCGAATGTTTGCCAGAACAGGTCGCAGTCGATTGATCAGTGCTGGTTGCAAGCGTTGCGGTTGATGGCGTCGTCTGTTGATTTCCTAACAGTACACCCTTACAGCGGTAATGCCAAGATCGCAGACACTATGGCAAATGAATTACATCTGCAGACCAGAATTTTTTTTTTTTTTTTTTTGCTGCGTAAAGAAGAAGGAAACACACTTGATAACAACGATCTCTCCGCTGTCCATTCAATTCGATATGTGACCTTCATTTTTCAAGATTTCTTTCTACCTCTCGAATTCAAGTGAGTTTTATCGAAACCGTTCCAGAACTGTTGTGCGTAACGTCTTTACGACATCATCGTCGATAACCGCAGGTCATTTCTTCGACTCTTCTCATCTTTGAGATTCTCATCTTCATTACGAAACTATTGAAATCAAGGCTACATGGTGTGTTACCATCCACAATTTTCTCGTTGAATGTAATGTTGATATTAGCACGCGTTCATTGAATTTACGTCCAAGTTCGGAATGATGCAAAAACACCGCTATAGCCTGCCAAACCTCCATTTTCACTTCAACTCCCTAGAGTGAGCATAAGTTAGTACGAAAGAAAAAGTATTAAAATAAGAATGTGTACTCAAAGCTGATCTCTAAGGTGGTGTGTAATTCCTACGTGAGGAATTTTAAACTTTGTTTGAAAGCAAGGCGTAAAAATTCGGAAAGGCCGAAGATGTTTGTTTTCCTAATAACGAATGTTCATTGATTCTTTCAGACAGGCCTTTTTTAATTGCTTAACTTTTACTTAATGCTTCTCTTTATGGCAGAGTAATACGTGAAACACAACGACGAAGATACTGAAATATGAGCAAGACTCGGGAACTGAGTTGGGCTTCTAACCTGCAATTGCATTTACCGTTACCTAACATGCTATCCACTATACCAACCGAAACCCTAATTTTTAGTTTCTCTCAGCTAGGTTCAGTGCCGATTTGTGCTCCCCAGATCACTCCCGTTGGCGGGTTATTGCTGATAGCAACGGTGGATTAAAAGCCTGACTGAGAGAAAAGCACTGCAAGTCCCTCGGTAGACATAGTTGTGGACACGTAGGGTTAACCTGGTAGGGTTAACTGGAGGTTTGAAGCCGAAATTATGTCTCGAGTTTTGTTCATACCTCGGTATCCTTGTATTTGTACTTCACATGTTCATTTTTCGTTAATTTTTAGGATTCGTGGGGTTTGTGTTACAATAACTTTCAGACTATCCTATTGGCGCAGTCAATAAAGGTAATGAATGCTTAATATTCGAGATAAAATAAGGCCACTGAATTACAGTTGATAATCTGATTCTAATGAACAATTTACGACCCACCTATACCTCCGTTAATACTTGGACTGAGTACTTTGGCGCGACTACTTGTTCGTGAGTCAGTAGCGTAAAAACCTTCATCATTTCGACCATAACAGCTAAAAATGCTTGGAAAACGTTCGGAACTCTAGCAAGCATATTTTAAAACATTAATCCATGAACGATACTAGTACAGATGACCTAACTTTATCCGAGCGTCTAGTGCCCATATCTGTCCAAATGTACATCATGGTCATTATTAGTACACTTTTAATTGTCATAAATAAACTGTGAAAGTTAGAGACGATCAGAAAAGGATGATCAAGAATTGGTGTGGAACGCTTTACACATTTTCCATACTGATTATCAGGATGCCTTACTTCCTATCGTAAGATGTCAGAAAAGTTACCAAAGTTTTCCTAAGAATGGGAGCATCTATAACAAACTTTGAAATAAATTCCTTCCAGTTTATAGAGCGTTTTCGAAGAGTTTTGTATTTGTGCTCACTGTACTCATATTTGTTATCTGATGTGTTTCAAAAAAAAAAAAACAGAAACTTTTCAACACTACATTCATAATTATAGAGATATACCTTGAATCGAAATCTGGTCGAGCTGCCGGACTCGGTAACATTGCTCGAGGTGGAGACTGCGTTCGCACACTTGACTAAACATGATACGAGTTTAGAAACTGGAATAAATTGTCTCTCGGCTGACAACCTGTCTATGATGATGATCCGGAGTGAGCGTCCTCTTGGACACAAAGCTAGCGACGACGGGTTGGGATGGGAATAAGTAGCTGAACCCTGCATGGGGTATCTGGGCCTCAACAATAACGGGTTCAGCAAAACGAGTACGGGGCGAAATTGGATTCGTGTAATGCGCCCGTGGAGGCGAGCGGTTCAATCTTATCCTAAAGTCAGCAATTCAGCTAGTTCACAGAAATTCATGTTCAGCCATAAGAGAGAGAGAGAGAGAAAGAGAGAGAAAAAAAGAGAAAGAAATAGAAAGAAAAAAAGAGATAGAGGCTACAATAGACTTCTTTGTCCATGTTAAAGTAAAAAGTAACGCAATTTTCTGTAAAAAAATACCGAGATATAAAAAAAAGTAGTAGTAGGTATGAGGTCAAAAATAAACCACAGTTATCAAATTAATTCAATTAAACTACCTCGCTTCATGGTTTTCTGGTGAAAAAACAGGTGATGAAGTCCCACTCCTTAGTTTTCGGCTCTGAGAGTGTGCTGAGGACGGCCGAGTCGAGCTCGGACGTTGGAACACCGCCGTTGGCGCTTCTCCACGAACTGATACATCATGGACGCTGAAAAGCTTTCATGAAACTTTCTCATTACCATTCATTTACATTATGATCTATCTATGGCTTATGAAGACTCGACCATGTTTTTAACATGAAACTGCTCAGCGTAAAGTTGAAGTTATTTATTGGCTATCGAAATCGTTCACTACTGGCGAACTATTTTAATCCTTTATTACAACAATGTTAGGTAAGAAGAGGTCACGCACTGTTTTACACCCTGTTGTTTCGAATGCGTGAAAATGACGCATCTCTACTTGGTTTCCAGGTGACCAGTAGGGCCTCTTTTCGCTGAAGATGCGAGTAGCATCACAAAGCGTCTTCAGAGTTTATGGGAGAAAGCCTACAGAACCAAATGCTTCGCATAGTTACTCGATTAAGAGTAGTGATAGCTCCCGTGCACCAACTGTGTTGTACTAAGTGTTCAGCTCGCAACTTGCTCATTTGTTGAAGTATAACTGATATTCCACCGTTGAAATTCCATGTTCAGCTGTGACTTTGCATTTGGCACAGCAAGATTGAATTCTGTTGCTCCACATGCGTCATCGATGTCAGCTAACAAATAACAACGAATGGTCAAGTTCCAAAAATTCTAAATGCAGATTGCGAAACCTTTGGAGTTTACCGGGCCGATCTTTTGTATAGAGAGTGCCGATATGCTAACAAAGAAGAAATCTGGTTAGAAATATCAAACTTGACGACAGTACACAATGAAAGTTGGATGCATATCGACGGCGACTTAGAGCAAAAAGCGTTAGATTTCTGTTAAAAGACAGAAACAAGAGTTCACGAAACTTTGACACATTTTCGGATAATGCTCTAATTGGCATAACTAGCACATACAAAAGATAACAAAAAGACAGTCAAACGACGTCCTATGTAAACGCTGCTCAATGGTTGCCCTTCATCAGCGGAAAAGTGCACTAATGCGATGGATATTTGTGAAGTTATTTTCTACCGCGTTTCTAGAAATGACAGCCTTATCGTGATGTTTGTACCTCCCAATGGTTTACCGCCTCATCATATCTGGGAGGTGTTCGTAGGTGACGGACTGCGATGTACAGCGAGGGGATTCATCCCCTGGCAGGGTCTCCCAAGCTCAGAAGGAGTCCAGCGTTTCCATTAGAAAGCCTAGCTAAGAGTAAACCAATGCCAGGATCCACCACCGTCTTTGTATCAAAGTCGCATGGTGGTAAATCTCCCTCTTCTAATCCACAAGGGCTGCGACGACTGTCTGCGGTGGTGACGACCTGGGGAAGACTTTGGCCAGGCTGAGCTCGGGATTCCAGGGGACCACAATAGCTTAACCGGCACGCACAACTAGTGAGGGCGATCCATTCAAGTGTCCACGTAATACCATTAAGACGAAGTCGTTCTGTTGTCAGGTGGAGAATAAATGGAATGCTCGCTCAGACACTTGACAGAAAGTTTAATTTCTGCAAAATATAAATGCCATAGGACAACTGGCCCAAATGATATAAGCTCTGCAAAATAAAAAATCACATAATGCATAAGTTTAAGCTACCCGACATAAGAAGATGCTTCAGAACGCGTCGTCTCACTCTGCATTTGCTGACACCACTGCCTATGACGATGGATGGATCCTTTGCAGCTGCTAGTAAACAAATGATGTTGTTCGACAGAATAAGACGCAACGTCTCGCTCCGTTTGCAATTTTTGCTGCTCCATATTTTATTTATTGGCATATTTTGTTGAGCTGGCTCCAAAAATAGATGGAATGTCTTTTGAAGCACGCATCGTTTCAACGTATACACTAGATAGAAAGAATAAAAATGGAATAAAGCTCTCAGCGTTGATCAATTCCTGAAGGATACGCCAAGCATTCGACTTCAAACATTGTTGGAGGTGTTTGAATGCATTGCTTAACTAGCCTTTACAATGACTCCCGGTGGCCTACTAATGCATTGAGCTAGTGCTGCTATCCTCCCAGACAAGTCTGGTACGAATTTGCCGACTCCGAAGGGATGGAAGGCTCGGTGAACCACGAATCAATCCCATGTGACCATTGCAGGGCGCCTCTGACTATTGCGACTCACGCCCTCTTTAAATAGCAATTTTTAAAAAAGTAAAAGAAATAGCAGTTAAAATTAAACCAATTAATTAGAAATTTGATCAAAAGGATTGAAATCACAATGCTAACTTTTTATTTGCTGCCTAATACAAATTTTCACGGCAGAGTATGATGCGAAGTACAACCACAATAATACTGAGATATTTGCAAAACTCCGGTGGGGAACGAACGCGCTCTTACCCTTTCCGAGGGCTAACGCGATCACCACCACATCATGCGGGTCCTTCGCTTCGTCTGTCTTTCAAATCTCCAAAGGATTGACTTCTACAGAAACAGGCGTGGCGACAAGGAAGCTGACCCATTTGGCTAGTTGGTTGATGGCAGACTCGAATCAGTGTTTCTGTATTTAGGTAGATGACATCTAGCATATTTTACCTTACCAGCTCAGCTATACCACATTTGATCACCCACATATCTGGAAGTGGTGTATTGATGTTTTCAATGTTAGTACACGTACTTTGAAAGCATTATAGAAAAACCATATTATTTCATGGCAATTACCATGGTCAGCGTCGGTTCTATAATTTTCACATTCTCTTTGGCTTCTCCATTCCTAATTATACTACACAAAGAGGTCTGTCAGATTAGCACGAACGAAGCTCCTAATTAGTGCTTGCTCTAGTATGGAATAGTCGATGAGAAACACGAGCAGCACTTTAATAGCGGTCTCTTTCAATGAATTTTTACTTCTACTCAGAAATACCATAAGCTTGCACTGAAATCAATACATGTAGTTACGTACGCGCTAGCACCGAACAAAAACGCGGCTCTTTTGATTATAAATATCTGAAAAAAGTAAAACACCAGGTAGTTATTGTGTTTGAACGAAAACCTAGAAAGGTAACAAACTGTGTCAGCCAAAGCAGCTCAAAGAGATACCTTTTTGAGATGGCCTTCGTATGTTCTATAGGATGATAAATTTGCTGCTCATAATTGGTGCAGCGTTTTAAACGTCGTGGTAGACTATCAGCACTGTCATTCCTAAATTCTCTCGTATATCTTTATGTAAGATGATTGTTCATAAAAATCGTTGACGAGGATTCTCTAGTTATCCCCTCAAGCTGGATCATTGTTCATTCTTAACTAACTAATCGGGTTATATCTCTCTTAAGCAATCAATATGAAACGGAGAATTTAATTCAAAAAACAAGAGCAGTTGGTGTTTCGCAATTTTTAGTCCAAGTATTACAGATGCGCTTACTTTTCCGGTCCAATCATTGCACTTTCACTTTTAGCCCTGCGCATTCCACTTGGAGTTCTTCTCTCTGTTGTATAACTGCCACGGGATAACAGTGGAGAGTTTGGAGTTTCTAGAATAGCGCTTTGAAAGCATAAAAAAGAAGGTTCACGGGATCCTTTATACAATAATCTATAAAAGCCGGCTGTTTGCCACGAATGAGATGATGCTCTGAAGATTCAGTCCAACCACCCAACCGATCGATATAAAGGATAAAGGATAAAGCTCTCGGCGTTGATCAATCCCTGAGGGATGCGCCATGCATTCGACTTCATTAAGTATCGTCGGAGGTGACTGAATGCATATCTGACCTTTACAATGACTCGCGGTGGCATGCCGATGTATCGAACCAGTGCTGCTATCCACCCAGACAAGTCTGGTACCAGTTTGCCGACCCCGGAGGGATGGAAGGCTTGGTGGATCATGGGCGCAGGAATCGAGTCCACGTGTGCGTCGCAGTGGCGCCTCCAACCACTGCGCCACACGCGCCCATGCCGATCGATATACAGTGACGAATGATTGAAGGGCGTTCTAAAGTTTCCGAATACTTGTCTGTCATGACGAATGCACACCGAACCGAACCGCCGTATATGTGGTTATAATAAGAAGTCTTACAGAATCTTCACAATTTCCTTCCTTTCCTCTTCACACAACCTCCCTTTACTTTCGCCATTAAGCAAATTTTACGTTTTCAGACATTGCCGATTTACTTAACATTACACTGCAGTCTTTGATTCAATGAAAATGAAAATAATTAAAGTGATGAACCAATTAGAGCGACCTTGCCAAACGCGGTTAGACAATGTCAGCGATCGACGATCTGCATAGAAAGAACTGGACGTGTTTCGATCAACTTCCGGATAATGTCCAACAGTGGATGAGCGCTCACCAGAAACCACTCCGCTCTGCTTCTTGAAACGGTGCCGTTCGACGTTCTTCGTTACTGTGGTACTAGCCTGAAATGTTTTGCTTCGGTGTTTTCATAATATCGATGATTTTTAGCTACATTTCAACATATTCGGGACCTTGAAAAGTTTTATGTAACCACCAATAATTTTTTTTTATAAACAGAGCTGTTGACGACTCGACGACTTCAGAAGATTTCAGAAGAAATTCTTGCCTTCTATACAAATCTATAATTGTATAGGTGTAAAAGATGTATAGAACTTTTTTAAAGAAGTTAACTAAACGAGTAGTTAACAAATCTAATTTTCAAGCTGGTAGTTTAAATTCAAATTCTTAACTTGATTTAGATTAAAAATACCAATACAATAGTACCCAGGATCGACTTTCTATTAGCAATACAATGAATTTTTTCAGGATATTTCAAAGGGTACAATAGATTCCGATAGGAAAGCTTTCGTAGACATCATCGTATCAACTGAACGAAAATATGCTTAATCAATATTCTAGCCGCTCGAGATACAAGGCTCTAAAGAAAAAAGGTCCAGAAAGCAAAAGCTAGCTCAAGGTATCACCTGTATCACCTGTAGTCCCGTTGATCGTCGAGTGACTCGAGCGGTCGCCAGTAAATCCTCCATTTTTCCCTATCGCGGGCAAGAGTAGCCCAATGGGTTCTCCTCGCTTTAAAGACTCGTCGAGCATCATATCTTTCTTCTAGGCTTTTCGTGAAGAACTCTGACCATCGGGTCGGTGGTCTTCCTGCAGTACGTTTGACATCCCGAGGAATCCAGTCACTAACAGCCCTTGTCCACCGGGTATCAATCATACGCATTACGTGTCCGGCCCACCTTATCTTCGACTGTTTGGCGTATAGAACGGCATCTTTGATTTTCGATCGTTGACGTAGATCGGAGCTTCGGATCCCATCCCTTACTTGTGCGAAACGGGATACTCCTAGCATCGTCCTTTCGACTGCGCGTTCGATAACGCTGAGTGATCTTTCATCCTGCTTACGTAGCGACCAAGTTTCTGACGCATACGTTAGGGCAGAAAGAACCGTTGAGTCGAAAAGGTGGGCACTCAAGCTGGCTCAAGCTCAAGCTCAAGGTAGAATAACTGAACCTATATTTCGTTTTGTACCTTTACTCACAGTGTGCTCTAGCCGGTTAGTCGCAACGCTATGTGGCGCGATATGGTATAAACGTAGACCGAAACCGATCATATGCTTTTTCGTCGTGAGGTTCCGGTTGGCTGAAGAGATGGGTTCCCTGCTGCGCGACATTTACATACACCCTCTGCATGTAAGCAAGCACATCAAGGCGTTCTATCGGGGAAATATTTGCGGATGTCGATTATATCCTATATGTTAGTTCAGCAAGAAATCTGTAGTGAAGAAAAGCACTAGAGAGCTAGTGAGGAAATGCCACATTGCCCAAAAATGCAGTAGGAATCCTTTTATTCCTCTGATAACTAAACACCGGTCGATGTGACAGCAATGGGAGTAGGAAATGCATGAATAGACTGCTGAAACTTCAGAGCCATTCTAAAATGCCTAAATCAGGAAGGATTAAGGCGACAATCTGAATTCAAAACGAATTAGCAGCAGAATTCACTATTGTTGACGCTGCTATAGAGTAAGAAAACTCGGTGCAACATGACCGATCTAGCCCAGAAAAGAAGGCGCCACTCATTCAACGCCATTTTTGACATCGGAGAAGTGATCCTCAAAACATAAGACAGCAGGGTAGAGAACACCGTTGAAGCGCTCGTCAAAACAAGCTTGAATAAAGAAACCGACTCTTTCGAACAAATAACGGAACACAGATCTACGGTCGAAAATGTGAGGACCAACACCAGATCTAACATGCCTCGTTGTATGCGCCCTAGCATCAATCTTCGATTTTCACGCGTTATACTGAAATGAATATCATGAGCGGCTATCCCGATTTACTATGATGACCAAAACCATTTATGATACGTCGGAATTTAAGACGAGGCACTCTCATATTGGGTCTGAGAGTCATCCAGTAGAGAGCACCACAACAAAGTGGACAATATCGTCGTAAATCGAATATTTTGCCTAACAGATGTCGGCGTTTTTCCTAAATTTTATATGATATATGATGTTCTACAAGTTCTAATAGAAGGCAAAACTTAGGTTCCTCTCGAGAATAATGAAGAGAAACATCGACTTTATCAGCCTGAGCTCTAGTCACTCCACGATTAACGGGATCAGGTGAGAGTTGATAAGTGCACTTTCTTGACAAAAGTTTAAAGTTCTGAAGATTCGCATTCCAATTATAATGCTCACCACAGAATGACGATCGGCTATTCAAGAACGTGAAATTGGACATTTTCAGTTACGTATGAGTCATTTAAGACTCATACTGCCGCGAATCTGTTAAAAATAGTAAGTAAAGATACGTCTACAGAGAATGAACTTGCTATCGGATATTTGCTGCTTGGTGGTCGACTATTACGTGAGCGTCCGCCTTGAGAACTATCGTTTTCTACCTCAGATAACCTTAAATTCGATAGTACGATAATATTCAATTCACTGAATAGTAGCGAGAACAAAAACATAGAACATAAATAATGTCTCACCCATAAATGCGACTTTGCTCAAAGCTATAAGAAGGAGTCGTTGATGAGCCAAGAGATCTCCACAAGTCTAATTCATTGGCAAGAATATCCATACCTCCAAGGGGGGCTGACTGCGTCGTAATTAGCTTAAAAGCAATCGATGCGGAAACTTTCTAGATTGTGCGCGCTCAAATCGCTTACATTTTCAACGTATTCTGCACTGAATCTCGACAGCATGATTTCAGATCGAATGAGGGAACGATGAAGCGACGACGGTGCAGTCGCCAGTAGTTTGTTAAAAAGTCGCACGATAAGGATCTAGAGATGGCAGTTACACAAACCAACGTAGATGTTAATCGTCCACAGAACTACTTTTGACCATCGTGTTCAGTCTCTTTGTCAGACATTTCCAAAAGGATACCAAGTATTTTTTTCACAAGCAGGTAACACATTTCTGGGTAGTTTTTTACTACTGTGCATAAAATAAGTATTTACGGCACAAAAATTTTTTACCTGTATGTGAAGTTTCTGGGTATGAAGGCCATGCTTGAGTTGACTGACGAACAGCGTCAACCTAATATAATCACGGCTCCTTGCTGTCATCGCCGTCAATGCTCTCATCAGCACCACAAACCCTTGATGCTTATCCAGTAATAAGAGCAAAATCTGCAATTTAAATGTCTAGCTGTTCATTTCTTCGAAATCGGAATATAACAGAATTCCACCTCAACTGCATAACACTTCGAGTCCAGTTGTGGACTGTTCACGGCAAAAAGCACTGCATCCATTCCAGTTGTCAAATCCAAAAACCGACGCCAAGCGTTTTCCTGAACAACGAGCGCGACCTCCACAACAAATTAAATTCACATTTTAAAATGGAACGCTCAAACTATTAGAACAATGACTGTATACTCATTATTTATCACCTGTCGTTCCGTTGATCGTCGAGTGACTCGAGCGCGTGCCAATAAATCGTCCATTATTCCCTGTCGTGTATAAGAATAGCCCAGTAAGTCCTCTTAGCCCTAGAGACTTGTTGAGCATCATATCTTCTTCTAGCGTTTGAGTGAACTCTGACCATCAGCTCGATGGTACCACGAGCACGTTAAACATCCGGGGAATCCAGTGAACAACAATCGGTTGTCGCTCACACGCACTATGTGTTCGATCCACCCAGTCTTCAAAAGCTTGGCGTGTAGAACGGCATCTTTGATTTTTTTTCGTTGGCGCAGGTGGGAGCTTCAGATCCTTTCCTTTATTCCTTTAATTGTGTGGCACGAGATACTCCTAGAGTCGTCCTTTCAACTGATCGTTTAATAACGGTTTCATCTTGCTTAAGCAGGGACCTGGTATCTGCTTCATGCGATAAGACAGAAAGTATTGTCGAGTCGAAAAGGTGGGACGCGAAGTCGAGTGTTTTTTGTTCTCCTCACCACATCCTCGATGCTCTTAAAAGCTCCCCAAGAAGCTCGATTCCCTTAGCTCAACACTGAAGCTAAGTCATTCATCACGTTGACTTACCGATCTAGGTAGACGTAACTGGAGCATTCTGAGATATCCCTTCCGTTGAGCATAAATGGAATACACGAAGCCAATCCATACCTCATAAACATCGCTGTTGTAAGAAGTAGTCGAAGAACAATGTTTCCACAGGCTTTATCAAAGTCGGCAAGCATACGTCCCGCTTGGCTAATGTTTGGTGTTATAACGACGGTGTCATCAGCAAAATGAAAATGGTAATTGCCGACCGTCGATTTTCACTCCCATAATATCCCATTCCAATGTCCGTATTACGTTCTCGAGAGTGGTGGTAAATGATTTTCGCGAGATAGTATCGCCTTGCCAAACCCCTCTTCTGACGTCGATGTTAATATTGTTGAAGAATAGTGATATCTTAGCTGTGAAATTTCTGTACAGCTCACGAAGAATCTTTATGTACTGAGTAGAGACTCCTTGACTACAAAGG
This sequence comes from Angiostrongylus cantonensis, assembly GCA_009735665.1. NCBI lineage: Eukaryota > Metazoa > Nematoda > Chromadorea > Rhabditida > Metastrongylidae > Angiostrongylus > Angiostrongylus cantonensis. The sequence continues at coordinate 49,457 of MQTX01000103.1, forward strand.
GTTTCCATGAGTGTTTTTATCACAACTGAGTCAAAGGCCTTCTTTAAGTCGATGAGAGTGAGGCAGAGCGGTCTTTGGTACTCTCGCGATACTTCAATGAGTCTTGTTATCCTCTTCGAAACCTTGTTTGCTCACATAGACCGTCCAGTTTTCTGTCAATCCTGTTTAGGTTGACTCGAGTAAAAAGCTGGTGGACGACAGACAATAAGCGAATTGGGAAATTGTTGCCGATGTCGTGAAGATCACTCTTCTTGAACAATAGCACGGCCTCACTGGTCTTCCTCTGAGAGTAAGGACCTTGCATTCGAACAGGTAACTTGCGAAGAACAGGCGTTCAAGTGATCAGATCGTATCCTGTCCGCACCTGGCGTTGTTCGATTTTTCGCCGAGGAAATAGCAATACGGATTTCGGAAGGGAGAACCGGAGGTACAACATATCCATCCTCTTTTATTTCATATGACGGGAGGTGGACGTGGCTATCGAAGAGATCTGAGTAGTACTCGTGGATGATTTTCCCCATTGCCTTTCTGGACGCTGTTATTGTTCCGTCTGGGCGTCGGAGTGCAATCATCTTGGTCTTGTAATTGGCTAAGCTTCGGCGGGCTTTGCGAATGCTTTTCCTAGCCTCTGCAGCTTCGACCATTACTGCTGCTCTTCTCTCTTTAAGAGCTTTTTTTTATCGCCTGTCTGCATTGTTTCGCAAGTTCGGATGTTAGTTTGCGATTGCCTGCAGCTCGTGCGATTCCACGCTGACGTATCAGCTCGAGTATTTCTGGAGACAGACGTCTCTTTGTGACCTTCGAACTCTCAGCTTTCATAGCGCTAACGTGAAGATGTTGAATGAGCCGATCGTATTCCTCGTCGATGTTATCAATAACGGCATCTTCCCAACAGCTGACTAATGAATTGAATATGTCCCAAATTATGGCGGTTTCAGGACTTCGTCTTTTGAATTCAGCGGCTTTTTCTGCTTTCCGCGAAAACGAAATCTTGCACAGAGAAAGCGATGGTGTGATCCTGTGTAGAATTTTGGGAAAACAGAGACAACAGTTAAGCAAATCCATCGATTTACTATGATGTGGTCAATTTCACCATGACACTTTCTACTCGGAGATTCCTAAGTCCAGCGTTGAGGGTGAAGCCATGAATGGTCTTGGTCGTCATGATAAATTCAGGCAGCCGCTCAGCCTCCTCGTTTAGTTCTAATACGTGAGTATCAATGTGACGTATTCCAGACGTTTTTTGGTTGGTCTTTTAAAAAAAAAGTCTTATAAATTCTCCAAGGATGTCTCTTAATAACTCAAAAGACCGACTTTCTATAAACCTCGGCATATGTAGATAACATATTATTTTATTTATTTATTTATGATCTTATAAACTGATCTTCTTTAGCTGCTGTGAGGTTGGTATAGGTCTTCGTTGTCGTCGTTGTTGTTGTTGTTGGTCGATGGCTGACGTTTCGGCGATTTCGCCTTCCTCAGAGCCTGGACGTATTTATATTAGAATACTTTTGTTTTTTCGGTGGAAGAAGGCTAAAGTATTAATGAAGATCAAACATTTAAGTAGATGGTGGGCTCAGATGTTACGGTCAAATGTAGGTCTACACCATATTGAACAGAAAGGCTACTCACCTTGGTGTTACGAGTGGGACTGGCTCACGTGCTGTTCATATGGGGTCGCGAGAAGATCAGTTTATAAGATCATAAATAAATAAATAAAATAATATGTTATCTCCAAGGATGGTTATGAAGAATGTACAGTCATCTCTGTAGAACCTCCATGTTTATACAAAACGTCTCGAGTTCTTCTCCTTCATAGTTTGATGTCGGTACATAAACGATGAAGATTGTAAAACTGGTATTGATTCACATCTCTTCAATCGTAAACGTCCGATTCGGGTTGTTACTTGTTGCTTTGGCAACAGTAGTGGTTTTTCGAAAACTGCTAAATATTTATCGATCACTACGGCAGTTGATTGAGTAGTTGATAAAATCAGTGATGCATTACTGGAAACTTCTACGCTCTACCGCCACCTTCGTTATAAGGCTTTCTATGCGAACTTTTTGTGTTCTGTTTAGCTTCAATTCCTTTAGAATTGAAATTCTTAGAAAATTAAGAAAGAAATTTGATTTTATGAAATTTCCAGCGACATTTGAAGACAAATGATGTAGTGAGGGATGTCTACGTAACCCGCCCAACAAAATTCGGTTTATTCAACCCCTTCCGTCTTCGAAATAAGAATGTCTGAAGAAAAGCGTTTGTTGAGTCTGGAAGATCGGGATTTCGTTATTGTAAAATCATAAATTGGCAGGAATCTGTAGACTCTAACGAGTTCACTTAAATGAGTACATCTTTCCAGAAATTCCGAGATATTAAGTTAATACTTAGGCGACAACATGCCTTCATATGTAGTCATTTTGTGCAAAAATAATGATCAATTTCAACTATATGCAACATTTCTCGGCTTATTCTGATCATTACTTCCTGAAAAAAACACTGGAATCTAGAGATCTTTACCTACAAAGTACGACGTCTTCTATTCCACCATGGTAAACCATTGTTCTTGTGGAACCAAGTAAACCTTCTTCACTCTTTTTCTCGTCAGGGATCATGTTTCGAACACGAAAGCAAATGAGGAAGAAGCATTTCATCCAACAGGACACAATAGTGTTCTTCACTCTTTGGTTCCTGGGACTGGCACACTTGTATGGGAAGCTTTAATGATTTAAATTTCGTTTTCAGTTGCAAAAAGTTTAATCCTGAGCAAATTTAAAAATGAACAAAGAAGGAAAAAACACTCATAGACTTATACGACCTCTTCCATAAATCACTGAATTTCTCAACTCTTTAGATTTTCTAATGGTCAAGAAATTCTCGTCTGGTATTAAAAACCACCAGGCTGAGCAATATTTGCATAAATTCCGTTACGCCATTGCTGATAAAGTTTGTAGAAATATTTGTATCGATATGTTTGTTGACTTACCGATTTTTCCAGGAGAATTTTGAGGCACTCGATACAATCGGCTTCAGCTGCCTGAAAACATCCATGATGGGATAATTTTAGAAAAAGAAAAGCCGGAAACTATGGACCGTAGTAACCTCGTAGAAAAACACAAGTATTATAAAATTTGCAAAGAAGATCGCGAATGGATAACGTGATATCATAGAAATAAGTTAATGGTTTTGAAGAGAATAATTATTTGGAGAGAAAGGTTAAAATCCAGTGCACTTAACTATACAGTTCCTACGAATTTCAATACCGTTCGAAGTCCTATGTCTTAGAGTTACGGTACCACTACATTTGCATTAATGAACCTGCACAACGACAGAACATCCGACTCTGAAGAAAAACTTGCCGCAGCTTTCCGTTTCCTATTTCTGTTGTTTGTATTACTTCTTGACAGTAGGTTAGAAATTTTCGATGAAGATGTTTGATTCGAGTTAATGATTCCTTGGAGGACGCTGAGCACTCTGCTGAGAAGTTCAATTCCATTCAACGGTCTAGCAATGAACTCTTGGCAGAAATGTTGGGATCTGAAGAAGCAATTTAAGAGTTGTTAAAAAACCGTCGATGTCGTCTTATTTCTGCGATTCTTCTTATGCTTTTAATTGATTCCCTCAAACATTTTCACATGCTTCTTCCATTTTTCTCCACATGTTTAAACGAAATGCTTTTAATTTTCGTGCTTTAGAAAGGAAATGATTGCAATTTTTTGAAGTTTTTTTTGTATCTTAGAAGACAACGTGGTTATCAGAAATTGTGACAGCAATAATTGATTATTGACTTCAATAAGACAATGATGGAAGCTCAGGAATGAAAAAGTCTACTTCAATGAGTGAACTTATAGTAGGAGAGATAACACCCCATACAGAATTTCGCACTGTCTGCACTTTGTCGCACATCCACCTGTTTGCCACCACTTCGACGAAGGTATGATTCGATCTCTTCACCTGGCCGTCACGCGTCCTTACTTTCCGAATTAAAAAATGACATATCATCACTCACTACTTGTCAACGGATGCAGCTAATGAGAGTGTACTCGACGTTCTACGACCACTCAAAAGGTGATCGGCATCAAGAAATCCCTCAATAAAATTGTCGAGAAGTTTAAAATTGCATTATCACGTTGGGTTGCATGAGATCACGAGTGTGGATAATGTGATGCTTAAAATATTGTTCATAGAACGCTTCTTCAACCCATAACACCCGTATAGACATTATAGTGTCCACGGCAGTTTAGAGCAAACTACCGTATGGACACTGTGGAGTCCATATTCAGATCATTGTGTTCCAGAGGTTTCCTTTAGTATATTTATTTGATAGCTAGTCGTTTTTCAAAAAAGCTTGTTTACCGACAATATGACCAAGAAGTATTCTGTCATTTAGTTTCAATCATTATGGTCATCGTATGGAATGTGCGGGCCTAAAAAGCACCGAAACAGACCCAAAATGGGTGCAAAATAAATCCAACTATTTGCAGCTGTATATTTGCCTAATGAACAATAGTAACACACAGTAAATAGTGGTATGCATGAAATCCATACAAATAGAACGGGTATTTTTTACAATTTTCTCATTTTCACGATACTTAAAGCACTCTAGTTGTTGGAAAGTTTCTTTATATTGCCAAAAAACCGCAAAGCCCACAGCAGACGCAAAACTACTCGCGTTCGATTGGGCCAGCCAAACAAAACGAGGTCGCGGCGCTGTACGTTAACGAATATTGAGGTTAGCGAAAGGAAGAATATCAAAGTTGGAAATATGAATCGCCTATTGAAACATTCTAAATTGTAAATGGAAACTAGATCCATCATAAGAAGGAATAGGATACGGTATTACTTTTCCCTGAGATCTCCACTCTACATTGAGTCAAATCACCACACCTATCGTAAGAACAGCCATTTCGACCTCATGGTAAAATCACTTTTGTAATTGCGAAGTAAAAAAACTGGTTTATGATGCCGATGTATTTGAAGAGATTCCCTCACCAAATAAATGGCACATTAAATAAAATTATGTCTAGTAATATGAGTTATAGGTTAAAAAACATCTATTGTCCACGTTCTTCAAGTTTGAACGATGTCTCTAACACCACCACCACCACCACCATCCCGATATTATTCGACAAGAGACTGCACTCCATACTGTTTGTAATAACTGTCGCATACTGAAAAATCTTGCAGATCTTAAAACTATACAAAAACAAAAAAGGTTACAAGTAGATTAGATAAACGCTAATTTGAAAGGCTAGAGTCAAGACCGCAGTGAATGTGAAGTTCAGCTATCGGACTTCTGAATGAAGGCGTAACATAGGAAACTTCCACAACGATGAAAAATTTCAACAAAAAAAACTACATCCACTTATGAGTTTTCGGTTTTTCATAGACAAAAAGGATAAAGGATAAAGCTCTCGGCGTTGATCAATCCCTGAGGGATGCGCCATGCATTCGGCTTCATTAAGTATCGTTGGAGATGATTGAATGCATATCTGGCCTTTACAATGACTCACGGTGGCCGGCCGATGTATCGAGCCAGTGCTGCTATCCTCCCAGACAAGTCTGGTACCAATTTGCCGACCCCGGAGGAATGGAAGGCTTGGTGGGCCATGGGCGCATTTCACGTGCGCGCCGCAGTGGCGCCTCCAACCACTGCGCCACACGCGCCCTTCATAAATAGATAGTGAACCTAAAACCAAATTTTAAAGTTTATCTCCTCAACAGCATTAGGAGACACACCTTTAGAACCATAAAACTATACGGTTGATTTCGCTTGAGCTGGAACCCAACTCTTCAAGATACATTTGAATTAACAAATGACTTTAATGGGTTTCGAACTACGACATATACCTGGTGCAGAAGTTGCAACTTCTGCCAAAGTCTCCCAATTAACAGCTCGTTTCGTAACACCAACGAAAAGTAGACATTTGCCTACGATTTATCAAAACCTCATGAAGAGCTTTCAGAGCACTCTTCGCAAAAATTGTAAAATATAAAACCTCGTACAAAAAACATGGTACTCACTGTGTCTATTTGCTATCCATCTGAGCATTTCACCGCACAAGGGACCACTGGCTATTTTACTGGTGGCGTTCTAGTTACTTGACGATTAACAGCTCAGGCCAAGGTACTAATCATAACATCAACTAGGTGTGAAAGTATAGATCCAGAAATGACACAGTAGTCAAATCTCTGGTGATAAAACCTGCAGACGATTCCATTCAGCAAAAGATGTCTATTGACGATCAACTAACAAACACGTTTTCTTCCCACTGAAACATAGACAAAGAAGAATCCCATTTAAGTGGCACTGTCAAAACGAGATGGAGTGGTCTCCCTGAGTAACTGGAAAGAAACCGAAATGAGCTTCAATGTGATTGTGAAACAGATTTGGCGGTGTTACTGTAGAAGTCTGACAAAGATATTCCGCTAATGGCAACTGCTTATGATGACGCAATAAATGAACGAGCAAACTAGTTATTTTTTAACATTGGAATGAAGCGAAACTATTTCTGCACGAAGGGTGCCAAGTGACTTCTTAGTCATCTTGTGTCCGAATGGCTAGCAATTGAGTCATCTGTCTGTTCGCCCGCTTCCTATTCCAGATTGTCTGATGATCCGAATCTTTCGACAAACTTCACGAATAATAGCAGCGATTTCAACTGTCTTAAACCGTGTTTGGATGCAAAGGTTCGCCTTTTTTTGCCGTTGTCTTTAAACACTGCCTCAAAATTTCAATCCAGATTTAAAAAATTAGAGGGCACACTTTTCTAAATAAGAAATAGGCGGACGACACCTAACATTTTAACAACATAAATACAATGTTATTTAAAAAAAAGTTCCTTGACAAAAATTGTGCGGATTCAAACGGCTTCATTTTTGATAACGTGCATGATTATCGAAAAAATTGCACTAAAATGACATCTGAACTTAAAATCCTAACAATCTCGACTTAACAAAGCACTACAAATAAATCCTTTAAAGCACGATCCCTCTCAACGGTTCACCGCATCATCGCGGCTGGATGCTCGTAGATGTCGGGCTGCGATGTGCAGCGGGGATTTATCCCCCCGGTGGCGTCTCCTTCAGGAAACACCCAGCTAATGGCAAACCAACACCAGGATTCATTACTGTCCTGGAATCAAACTAGTCGTATTGTGGCGGCAAATCTTCTTCTGATCCACAAGGGCGGCGACTCCCTGTGGTGGTGAAGACCTGGCGCAGACTTCGACCTGGCTGACCTCACGACTTCGGAGAGCCACGGTGGATAAGCCAGCAAACTCCGAAAAAAGAGAGATTATGCTGGGGCCCACACAACCAGTGAGCACGGGCCATCCAAGCATCCAAGTTAGTAAAGTGATTTGTAATTGTATATGTTATAGACTAGATATTGTAAGTTCTCTTAAGCTGTAACATTTGTAACATTCGCTGCTTAGTTTCCATATCTTGGATGGATTAAGACCTGCTTTTTATTTATCCTGCTATTTTTCGCATTAACACTACACCACTCGTTATCACGTGGGTACGAGCGGCGCAATGGTCGCAGTTGCTTGTGTGTTGTAACACATACTATCGTTGGTTCGATTCCGTGCTCAGCGCTCACCAAGTCCTGCATCCGTTCCGGTCGGCAGATTGATAGTAGAGTTATCTGCGAAGACAAAAGTAGTGACTTGATACATGAGTAAGTCACTGCAACTCACCGTGTAGGCCAAGTATGCATTCAATCTCCTCTACGACACTGAATGAAGGCGAATGCATAGTATATCACTAAGAGATTCACAAATGCACGAAGTCCTTTACATCATGATGGATTCTCTAGAGGATAGAATTGCCTAGAGGGTGGAACTATCGCGTTAAATAAATAATTCCGCCAGAGTCCATAGATTTATTCATCTCCATCGAAAATTGTCAGACCACGAGATTCACTTTGCCCTGGCGTTCTACACAAAACGAGGTAATAAATAACCATTACCTCGTCTTGTGTAGAACGTAGAATAGAATATTACCACTGAGATTTTCAAGTCCTACGTCTTAGGATTCTTCTCCACTTATTTATGGAAATTATGACTTGAACATAATGCTCAGGCTTTGGAGCGATAATTATTTGTTTCATAATTTAGAGAATGAAAGCACTGAATGAACAACAGTGGTAATAGCTACTATTTTGTTTTGAAAGTATAATATGTTAAACCATGTGTTCTAGAAACTAGAACCATCCAAAAACCGTCCAGATAATGTCTAAAATTCCCAATGTGTGAAAGGAAACGCAGATGTAAACTATATTCAAATTATTAATTAAGTAATTATATGATGTTAGCATAAAGTTTAAAAGCAGTAATCGACATTCCAGACTTCATCTGCAGTGTTGTCAGCTAATTCGATTTGCGAATGCTAGGAAAGCAAAAAAACCGCATTGCTTGCCGGTGCAAGGGATAAGGGCACACATTTCCGGTCAGCAGTCAGCCAATTGACAAACAAGCACACCTACTGTCAAACTTTCTTCAAATTTCTCGCCAACGACGAACCTTGAGTTGTCGACGTGGATCTGGTCCTTTAAGCCGAGCAACGCGAACCCGGCGTCCGAGAGTGAGATCGCGTTTCGCGAAGCTGCAATTAACACAAACATCATGAAGATACTACCCACGTGAGCAAAAAACAGACATAAACATAAAATAAGTGTACACGGTGCATTAAAAAGATCTTGTTATTTCAAAATATGGACAATAATTTTAAAACAACGAAACGACTGATGTAAGTGAATTCTTAAAATCTGTTGAAGACAGACTATAAGACGATTTCATTCTCATCCAGAAAAGGTCGTCTAGCAGATTCTCAAGAACTTCCTGAGTGAACAAAGGAAAATAAAAGAGGAATATCTTACGAGTCCATTTTCAGTTATTTTTAAATAGCTCATATTTTCATAATACGGCATCGAAATCATGGAACTCATTTCACAGACGAATATCTATTGACCAACTATAATAGGCCGGTGAAATATACTAAAAGGGGTGCTAAAATATGAGGAAATTTTGGAACCCAGATGGGCTTTGAACCCACTCGTGATTACTCTCATCGGAAGCTCGTATTAGCCACCATACCAACATATGCCTTTGCTTTGACCTTCTCTCTGACAGTTTTTGCATCTTACTTGACTTTTCTTTATTAGATACGCTGTTCTTCTTAGCGGCGCGTGTAGGGCTGTGATATGAGGCGTCCTGCAATACCCATGGGATCGATTCTCGCACCCCAGACCCACCAAGTTCTCCATCCTTACGAGGTCGGCAAACTGGTACCAGACTTGTCTGTGAGAATAGCAGCACTGGCTTGATCCATCGGTGGACCATCGCGAGTGATTGTAAAAGCCAAATATGCATTCAATCACCTCCAACGATACTCGATGAGGTTGGATGCATGGCAGGGATTCATCAACGCCGAGAAGCATACCTTTTTATTTATCCTTTTTTTTGTTCATTTGTTTCCTTTTCTTTCATTCTCATTGAAGGCTGATTACCGACAGCACCAACAAAGTAAAACAATAGCTGAGAGAAAGGTACAGCAGGGCCTAGATTGGTATCGTGGATACCACGTGAGCCCTCCGTAAGGAGAATCGCAGGCTCGAAACCCGAATGAGATACCAAGATCTGATCACAGCTTAGTTTCCCTACAGTTGCGCTTCACAACGTACCTTGCCATGAAAAAAGAAAAGGTGGTACATAAAAGTTAAAACATTGGAAATGCAACTTAGCATTTTTTGATCACCTACTATTTCATTTATATCCATGCCCACATAGAGTGAAAAAAATAGTGAACGAAGTAGGTTAATGGCGTTTTTCACCATCTAAAGAAATAGTTCTTACTAAACCAGAAGGCATGATGGAACGCATAATGAAACAATAGAAAGAAAAGGAGAAAAATTTGACTGAGACACAAAATGAATCATGTGGCTTCCAAAAAAGTTACAACTGGTCAACTTTTGGCACCCATGAATACTCATATGAAGCATATTTTCATTTACATTTTTATTAGCACGGATTCATTACACAAACGCGACGCAACGATAGGGTTTGAAAACCTTCTCGAAGAGAACATAGCTTAACCTGGTTGCGGTGCGTCGTCGACTAGAACAAAACGTCGCAGTTGATCGGCGATGTGACGTGGTGTGGTCCGTGGGTCATGTATGGAAACGGACATGACGTCCTCGCTTCGAACCAGTACAAGCCAACTCCACCGATTTGTATTCTGAACTAACAACATTGAAGTAAAAGATTCAATTCCACCAGTTTTGAGAAGGAACTAAATTGAGCCGCTGCTAAAATCAATATAAGGGCTGAACGAAAGTAGTTAAAGTGGGGTGGATAGTAATCTTGGACTAGTATGACTAGAAAAACAGTCCAACACCTAATTTTAAAGAAAACAGACATTTAAGCTCATAGGGATTGTTAGATATCTGGAATAGTAAAGTGAGTGCAAAACACCATGATAGGCTGCGGCTGAGTTGCAGCTGAGCAATCGAAGTACTGCAAAAATTTTATGAAAACGATCTCTAAGCTGCACGAACGTAGAAACAAAATGAAACGTCGTGTAGAAGATTATTAAGCGCTTTATAAATAATACGGGTAAAGGTCTTCAATGCAAATCCTCTCCATAATTAACTGACAAGGGAGCGAAATCTTGAAAAAAAGAAGACGTCAGCGAAGGATAAAAGCTCAAATGCTGTGAAGAATAATTACCAAAGAATATTGAGATTTACTTAGAAGCTACGATCAAAGTTTTCAGTGCAAACTCTTGGCTACAATAAAAGGTGGATGAAATACCACTAGCAGGAATTTTATTCCCAATACTCAGACAGACGAATGTCAAGCAACATTGAAGACGTGAAACTACCACATTTCTACTATCGTTTCTATTGTTACCGTTTACAACACCGATGTTGGGTGCCGCAAAAGTAGTAATCATCACTATTACTATCACTATCATCACTTGTTATAACCAAAACAACGTAACAACTGAACTGCGTGTATGAATGGAGTTAAACGAATCAAACGATCACATAGGTGAAGGACAAATGCTAGACTTTTCATAAGCAATTATTGAATAAAATAACATAGTTCTTTTTCCAAACGTATTGTAACAATTAATTCTATAGACGCTAAATTTCTCCTAATCCGAACGTTAAATAGCGAGAAATAGCGAGAAATGTATGAGAAGTGTTCAACGAGGATTTTACACAGATTTGGCAGAATTTCTTAACATCGACCTACGCTACGCTAAATACAATAACAAATTGGTTTGAAAATTTTATTGGATATTGTTTTAAATAAGTAACCATTTTAAACTTCTGGGAATCCTATTTAGAGCAGCGTGAGAATCTCAGATTAGGTTGATGAGCGGGAAACTATCGAATGCAGATCTGGAAAGACTCTTCATTCATCGTTCATCAGATTAGAATCCATCGCAATCTGTCCAGAACCTCCCGTTGAAAGTCTTAGAGTGGTCAAGTGGCCGGGAAGGCAGAATCGATTCGGATATAGGCCGGTGCGCCTACGGTGCGCTGGGAAGCAAACAGTCTTCTGTTGACTCTAGACTGACAACCGAAATTCTTCGAACTCTTTACCTCGTCATGAAGATCTCTTATCTCCACAGACCTACCCGACTAATTAATAGGTGGACAAAGTCGAATGGAGAAAAAGAGATGGGAGGAAAACAATATGCTTTTGCTCCTAGGAAAACCAAATGTGAATCTGTTGTGAACAGGTCTGACCATACTAGATTTCTCAAAACGATCTCTCAGTGAAGACATGGTACCATATTAATCTCTCATTTGCAATCATATGGAATACAAGAGCGAGGATACTTGAGGGAAAGAACGAAGACCATCGTACGATCAAGATGAGGCTCCTTACTCCTGACACTACATTATTTCATGGCAAACGGTACTTATGAGTAGATCGCTGGCTCCGCTCTGACATAGGTTTACACCTATGCTGGCGGATTGGGATCTCTCCATTTTACTGTTACTCTTGGTTATTTTCGTTTATACGAATCAGCGACATTTAGCATCATCTTTTATTTAGTGTAAAACTACGAGTAGTATCAGAGGACATGCGTCACAATGATCGTTCTTGCCTAGAAAAGTTTTTAAACAAACAGGTCATCTGGTTAATCGTAGGCCATTAGGTTCCCGTTTTTTTCAAGTACTGGAAACTATTCGCAAAATATCAAAGCTCCTCTCGCAACCACGTATACTACTCGTGTCTTTTATGAGGTCGAAGAGTGCTCCTAGTTCTGCTAACTTTAAATCCCTGAAGATCAAGTCAGTTAGCAACGTAGTAACCTCAGCCAATCTCACTTCAAATATTAATCTTTCGGCCACCAGAACTGTTATAGCAACCAGTAAAGTGAAATACATGTGTAAGAACTCTTAACTAGGACGAAAGAAGGAGGATTTGTAGTCAAGATAGCGTTACGTGATAGCCTCTAGTTTATTCGTGAAACATCGCGTTGCTAGTAAATTTTGAACTGGAGGTAACAACGTTGACAAGAGATAGTGCAAGCCTATAAGATGGCCGATATCAATATTCAACAGCAAGATCAACAATTATCACAGAACTAATGGATCGTCGCATGAGAAGGGTACGCGAAGCTGTTAGAAACATCCACGCTACCGATTCCATATTCTTGAACGGAATGCTCAAACCTCCCTTGGATATTGAAGAAAAATTGTTTTCGATAGTTGACTTATGCTTAGATGTTGCTGTGATATATATTTATTCATCGACAACTGAGCGGGATACAGTGTCAATGGGATTTGCAAAAAATTTCAATGAAGAAAAGCTTTTTGTTGCGGCCTACAATAAAGCCTCGGTCATAGTGGAAAACAATAATCAGCTGATATTAAGAAATGCTACATGCTAACATGAAGTGGATCTGAGCACAGAGTGATTCGTAACAAGCCTCTTCATGCTCTAACCATCATCTCAACGTCATTCTGAAGTTTTCGCTAAAGAAATAACGCAAAAGATTCATTTTCAAACCTAGAGTAACGTCTTGTAGATCAAAAGTACCAGAAAGTACTAGTTGCACAAATACAAACGTAGCAAATACGTGCCAAGAACAAATCGCAATAAAAAAATCTCAAAAGAATCCGTCCGAATCTCTGGTCAATACCTTTGGTGCATTACTCTTTTGCCTACGAAAGGAGGTATGTGAAATCGCCAACATACTGCCCAGTCTGCTGCTCTAGTTTAAGCTGGAACCACTACACTTTTATCACTTTTACAATATTCCCACAACGCATAACGGCTGCGAGATTTTTCGGCGTCACAATAGAAAAGGACAACGATTGATTTCTAGTTGTTTCACGAGTGTCGATTTTCCGAAAGTTAACGACAATTCTTCGATGACTAGACGACTGCAGGGATTGAGAACACAAGAAGAGTGTAGAAGAGACATTGCTCTATCCTGCTATCGGTATGAATAACATGTATGATACTATTTACTGTATTGTATGTTACTATGGTGCATCATGCAAACACATTGCACTCAGTGTTTGGAAATGTTCTACAAGTTATGCTGCATCTGTCTTAGTTTTTTGCGCCCACACATCCCAAACAATAACTTTAATATACTACAGCAATAAGGGCACGTGTAGCGCAGTGGTCAGAGGCGCCCTGCAACACACACGTGGAATCAGTTCCCACGTCCCTGGCCCACCAAGCCTTCCATCTCACTGGGTTCAACAAATTGGTACCAGACTTCTCTAGGAGGATAGCAGCACTGACTCGATACATCGGCAGGCCACCGCGAGTCATTGTAAAGGCCAGACATGCATTCAATCACCTCCAACGATACTTAATGAAGTCGAATGCATGGCGCATACCCCAGGGATTGATCAACGCCGAGAGCTTTCTTTTGTCCTTTTATTATTATCAAAGTTCCAGTCAATACACTCGCTAGAAAGAAAGTTGTTGTAAATAAGAAAGGTAAAGCTTTTCTGGTTCAACCCCTTCCACATTTCCCTGCTTCCAAAAAAGCTATCGAATAGTTGCAAAACAATGTAAGAAGTTATATGTGCCAAAATAGAAGAAGGAAAATAACTTCTGTATAGCTCAACATTGGCCAGGCGGAGCATCACGCATGATCATCTAGAATAAACACCCCTCGTTAATTGTTTACTTTCGTGAATGTGCATGATATCGCTTTGTCACACTTTCAGCGAAATAAAGTTATTAAGACGGACGCGGCTGTGGTGCCAAGGGCCACAAGAGCGACACTTCTCATCACAAAGAACTTTTGTGAGCTGTATAATTTCAAAAGCCAGTTTTCGGCTAGACTTAATAAGAATGATATTCCTGTAAAATGAATTTTTACTGACAGCTACTACCCATATTCAGTGGCATGAATATTTAGGAATGCTTTAACTATGGCAGTTCAGAGTCAGAAACTCAAATAGTTAGGTGGAACCAAGACCTCTTACCTCTCCTCTCACCCCTCTCACACGAAAAGGGTGCTAAGGGTGTAAGAAACATGTTTCGAACAGCAACCAACGTGTGCACGGGGAAGAGCAGAGAGAGCAGGGCCGGAACTTGACACGGAAAATAACCATTTCCAATGGCTACGAAACTGTAGCTCAGGAAAGGTGTAGAGGAAACCCTAGGCCCCTAAACGACAACTTTAGCGATAAAAAGGTCCCGTTTAACCTGCCCTTCATTTCAAATAAAGTAAGTGCAGCTATAAAACGTTGCTTAATAAGGGCCGGTCTAGAGAATTCCGTAAGAGTGATAGAAATACCACCAGACACTCTAAGACGCCAGCTAGTTCGCAACCGCCTATATGACCGTCTATGCGCATCGCAAAATAGCATAATTTGCCCTGATGTTGGAAACAGTGATTGCATGAGCTCGGGTACAGTTTACCTGATCTCCTGTAAGGCGTCCGGAGACGAATATATTGACGAAACGAGCCGGCCGATCACTCTGTGTCCGCATAGAACATCTAGTCGGCAAACGTAAAACAATTACCCCACTAGGCACGCATAGAACGTAGAGACATAACGGGGAGGACTTTGAAGCAAGTGTCGTGATTCCCGCACAGAAATCGAGAACACAAGGGCGCAGAACTCTCGAGGCGTTCTGGATTAATTCCAGAAATCCGAAAATGAACCGCAAAGAAGAATGCCTCATTATCACGAGTGACATTGAGCAGCATATAAGCCTGTTATTCTGATGGGAGGGGCACATTACACTTCCATGTGAATTCTCTGCGGTTGGTCTCCACGCGACATACTCAGTGGAAGCCTTATAGAAAGCGGTGAGTGTGCAAAGCTGTGTTCTATGTGATTGGAATCTTGGCTCAGTGTTTTCTCTGTTTGGTTATGGAGGTGTTTGGCCGAATAGATTGTTCTCAACTTGACCTTTCCAGGCTCTGAAGAGGGCGAAGTCCGCCGAAACGTCAGCTTATTCGTGAATAAAGAATGAAAATAACACCTCGCGTTTGCTCAACAACAATACCAAGAATTACGAAAACGATTTACTACAGATAGCGAGTGACTTGAGCGAACCCCAAAAATTTCTATTTGTCCCTTGCGCACTCTAGAGCTACTCATTTGGTTCCGTTCGTCCGAAGAAGGAATGAGTTCAAAGCATGCCATGGCATTGCGAGTGCGTTCTCTCTTACCGCACCGCAATATGAGGACGGATCATGATCATCTTGAGTTCAGACTGAGATACCAATGTACGATGTGCAACGACGTTGAAAACGAAATGCAATCACAGTTACCGCGAGATATTTGCAAAACTCGGGATCCCAGCCCAGCTCCGAACCTGCGATTACTCTTACCGAGGGATCCCCATCCTACTTAAAAAGAAATAACAAGCAGTAATTAAAAAATTTAAGCATTGTGGTCTTTAATACAGCCTCAACATAACTGGGTTCAATGTGCATTTTTGCTCCTCAGATCATTCCCGTTGATGGGTGATTGCTGGTAGCATTGTTAGTTTAAAATCCTGGCCCAGAGAAAGGCAAAGCAAAAGCTATCTAATATATCTAACTTGGAGCGCCAAGTTTCCTAAATATCTCAGCACCATTGTTATTGTATTCCACATAATAATTACTCATGAAGGAGAAAATAGTAGCAGTAAGTAGAAAGTCAAACATTTTGACGCTGAGATGAGTTCTACGCCTTTCAAGAAAAGAATAAACCCATCCGAAAAGGCGTTTTTGTAAATCATTAAGTGGAGAGAAAAACTTTTCTTGTCTAATTCTTCCTGCATTTATCTGCTTTCTAGTAGCTGTTGAATGAATGTACATAGTGTGGCAAGAAAAAGTTCTGCAACCCAGTTAACTAGAAATGGACAATATACGTCAAAGTCGTCCGAATAATTAAGATTATTTTCACATTAAATTTATATTCGTGCCCGAATTTTTTACAATCTGGCTTATCGTTTCGAATTACGACTGTTTGAATGAGAAAATTGCAATTACGTGATCATACAAAGAAAAACGACGTAAAATGACATAGCTACATATACTTCCATTGAAACAGCTTGCGTGGGAGGAAAACGAAAAATCGTCAAGTTAGTTTAGAACACCCTGGATTATTCTAAAAAGGATAGAAGCATTAACGTTTTAAACATTGCCACATAATTTCTTACAAGTGAAGCAGTGATCGCTCTTTAACCAAAGCCTCTAAGCATTTAGCTTTTCCTAGGGCTATATCTTTCATATGGCTCAATGTTATAATGGGTCAGGATGTTCATGAGTGTCAAGAAGTTCTTCGCGAAGTTCAACTGGTATTCCTTCGTCACGATGATCATCCAACATGAGAGGTTCGAAATTTCTGTGGAACAACACAGCGATTCCTTTCAGAAGAACGAACGTAAACCAGGAGTGGTTACGATGTCACTGCAGAACAATAACCTGACTGAGATAAGGTAAACAACTTCCTTCTGATGCATAAAGGTGTGACAGTCCCAAGCGACGATATGAGAAAGACTAGACAAGCCTTTTCCGCAACCTCTGGGAAGAAATCCTGGCAACCAAGCAATCTATCGGACTGACAGAAAATATGCTGGGATCCGCCGAATTTCCAGCTACTCAGTCAGCCACTCCACAAAGCATAACAATTGATTAAGGTTACGCCAATACAGACAAAAATAAGAGGTACGAGGCAAAATTTCTCATTTAATGCCACCATCTCTTTAGCGCTGTTAGAACGCCATTTTTGGATAATCCACAGAAAACTATCAGCACACCTTAAGCTAAGTGTAGCAGTGAAAGTATCCTGTACCAAATGATCGTACCATATCCTTTCAAAATCAAAGATGTTCTCAAAAGATTAATGTCGAACAGATGAAAACAACGAGAGACATTTCTTTACATAGAGCGACATCTGAAGCCATAGACGTATAAATTAGCAATTAGAAATTGGAGATAAAAAATTTTAGAAAAGTAGACAGGAGCCCATAAGTGGAAATTTCATTATGCAACGTGCTAAGTGGAATTGCATAGTCGTCTTCGATTGACCAGTCGAAAATCATAGGAATCACAACCGGCCTAGAGGAATCATAGTTCCAAGCTAAAAAATCTCCCTACGATTTAGAATAATCGGTTGCAACTTATGCCGAAGGCCTTTGGGACGAACACCTTATCATAGATACCGCGGTATGTAATGGGAAACTGTGTGTGTGCCAGGTTCTTTATGGTATCTGAAGAGGGCTACCTAACTCTTAAGTACGTGTGAAGCAGAAGGCATCACTAGACTAACGCTAAATAAACATTTATTGTAATCGTTTTGATAACGATTACAAAATGAAGCGCTTAATCATTGATATCAACTACAAACAACAATGATTCTTGTAATGTTTGCATCGAGAAAAAACGAACTATTTGTGCACCAGCTTACTACTCTAGTGTTTGAGCATGCTCTATCTCTTCGTGAGACTTCCTATTCACAAACCGTCCTACCTGTGGTAATCTTCCCACTCCCCTGGAGAAATAGCTCCGAATAGATTGCGCAAGGGAATCCGTCTGACTTCAATTCTTTATATTTAGTAAATCAAGCACTTCTCACCACATGACAACTTTATTTCCTTCCGTAATTCATTGGTCTCAAATACGGTAGTTAACGAAAACGTAGCTTAGTGATGACGATCGTAGGCAATGAAATTTCCTTTAGAAAAGGATAGCAAACAAAAAGTATAGAGGCGAACGTTCCCAGCAATAATTTCACACACTGAAAACTAACTCCTTAGTAAAATTGGAGTTATTCGTAAACATTCTCTGAATATATAATATAGACGATGAATGCACTACATTGAGCGATATTCTCATGGAGAACTGTACACATTCTTATTGTTCGAAAAGCAACGTGATAACACAATGGCTGCTAAGATGACGAAGAAATAAAGGCAGTGTAAACAAAAAGAAACACAACGCAAGGACATATATACTATAGCGGGAAGGTATGATGAGGAACGGGCAAGAACACCACCAGACAAACACGTGCGGTCATGAAGATGATCTAGAAGCTAATCGACAATTAGTGAGCCTCATGGGAAACAGATGCAGTTTTCCGCTGCGAGAGTACAGTTGCTTGGAATAGATCCACGCATGATACATGACACAACGTTGTAGATAGGAACATGGTATACATATTGTGACCCCAAGAGAATCAGTGGGAGCTGATAGTGAGCTCATCTGGACGAGTTGCAACTTAGAAAAACAACTGCTTTGAGCTACCTCCTGTGTGTGAATTACACCACCTGATTTCGATACAGTATCGCTAAAGTGTTCAGCGTCCATACGTCATATATCCGTAATATCCGTTGCTGTATTGTCCTCCGTAGCCGTATGGATAGTTACCGTAACCTGAACAAAATATAATACCATGGGTACCTATGCATGAAGAAGTTCTCACTCACATACAAATTTCTTACATGCAGTCACTATACTAACTTATAATGGAGACATATGCTGAACAACAGGGGATGTAACATAACTCCATCATCTGTACTACACTTGGTACTTGCATGACTGAGTATTGCGATTTCAAGGAGAATCTTATTTTCCTAATTTCCCGCGTTGTCATATGGAACAGGGAATTTTCCTTATCGATATTTCCTACATGTTTCTTCCGTCTCATTTAAATGACAATGTTCAGTAGGTTCTCAACTCACCACCATAAGTGTTGTAACCGTATGGAACCATTGCTCCTTTGTCATAGTAGTTGTTCATCATGTATACACCATGCTTAGCGGACAGCGCTTTCTCCTCTTCCTTCTGCAGAAAAGAGAACATAACAATTCTATTATTAACAACTGAAAATATTGCTCAGAAGTAAAGGTAGAATTGATCATAACACTTTTCTATTCGTTGAAACACTTCACGCTCACAGATTTAAGCTTAGTCTATTATGAAAGTAATAAACATCATTTGTCAGCCGATAAATGAATATGGATGAGGCAAGTACTATCCGTTCCTTTTTTGTAATTATTTCTGACAGCATAAAATTTTACCTTCTCAAAAATACGGTCTAGAAGAGTTGGAGAGACTAATCATGTCTCATACACCAATTTTCGCTAGCAAAGATTGCTTAAAGTGAATTATAAAATACCAGCTCACCTAAACATTTCTCTTATGTACCTTTGTGTTTCACGAAGTGATTTGCAACATACAATAAACACAACAATAAAGTCATAAGATGCACGGGTAATGAGAGTGCTTACAAGTTCAGAATAGTTTCTTACAAAGAATTCCGATTCATAGCTCAAAAATAAAAAAGAAGGATGGATATTATAATCGTGCAAAGAACATTTTACAGTCTTTTCTAATACGACAGCAAAAGACCAAAATGAAGAGCGTCAGCATTCGCTTCAGTAGTGCTTCTAATGGTTCTGGTCGTATCTGATGTCGAGCGAATTGTGGCGCAAGCGTCCCATGTTTGTTGTTGTTGTCGTCGAATCGCGTAACTCTAATGGTCATGACGTCCACACAAGGCAATCACATGCTCGATTCGTTTTTGCTCACGTATGGTATAGGCAAACAGAACATCGGCCATCATATTTGCATTGGTAGTAGTTGAATCGTGTTCGTTCCGTTCAGACTACACCGTTGCTTTGCCTCCTGCGCTGATTTTCCACGGGCGACGCCAAACACCAGATCGCCAACACTCAGTGAACATTACATGTATACCACTGAATCCATATCATACACTAACATCTACGTCCAAATGAATCTCGTTCGCGAAAATGTGCACTATTTTCGCAAGCAAATAGTGATATGAACAGCATAAAACATACACGACATATTCGAGATCGAACAATGCGGCTTCATTCCCATGCACCGTTCCTAATCACTTGGCGTCAATAATTATGTGTTCTATCAGTTGTTTTTTATAGACCGAACTAACGAATGATATTTCAATGGAGAAAACAGATTGCAATCATTGCTTATTCGAAAACAATACTCTTAACGATTACATCACTATTGACATGTTTCTAGTATGGATCCACTCTTAATAGAAAAGATAATTCATAGATAAGATATATGATATGTATATATATATCATACATACTCACAGATAGAAAAATAAAGCACGCTGATCATAACGAAAATTATGGCACATAAGTCTGGAAAGACCACTAGATAATCGTACTCTCTGACGAACACGAACCTGGAAAAAGCCTAGAAGATGGCATTGTATCCCGTTTCTTCACCTTAGTTTATAGACAGACGAAGACATTTTTAATGGTACCCAGGATCGACTTTCTATTAACCTCAGCATTGAATTATGAATTCGTCGTTTTCTCTCTTAGCAATCGCGAGGTTTTTAAACAGCACACGTTTACTTCCAAGACATTTTTATAGAAGTTTGAATCTTTAACGACAACACCAACATAAAGGGAGATGATGACTGTTCGCAGTTGCAAATGATTCCTTCTCCGGAAGAATCAGACACGATTGAACGGAATTTCAAGTAGGTCCATAATATAGTGTTCCACCACTCTGCATTCTCAGAAAACGTAAAGGTCCAATATCTGAGAACATATCCGCACCCAAGAGTGTTGAATGAGAAGTTCTCACATTTATACCATAAAAAAGGAAAAAAAAGATAAAGCTCTCGACGCTGATCAATCATTGAGGGATGCGCCATGCAATCGACTTCCTTAAACATCGTTTGGAGGTGATTGAGTGCAAACTTGGCGTTTACTATGACTCGCGGTGGCCTACCGATGTATTGAGCCAGTGCTGATATCCTCTCAGACAAAGTCTGGTAGCAATTTGCAAACCTCGGAGGGATGGAAGGCTTGGTGGGCCATGGGCGTAGGAATCGATTCCGCGTGCGTTTCGCGGTTGCGCCTCCAACCACTGCGCCACACGCGCTCTTCGTCGTTCATATATGAGTGGAATTACCACCAACTCGTGGGCATTCAAAAGAGCTGTCAACTTGAGAAGAGAATATTTCCAAGGAATTGCTTTTAATGGTACCCAGGATCGACTTTCTATTAACCTCAGCATTGAATTATGAATTCGTCGTTTTCTCTCTTAGCAATCGCGAGGTTTTTAAACAGCACACGTTTACTTCCAAGACATTTTTATAGAAGTTTGAATCTTTAACGACAACACCAACATAAAGGGAGATGATGACTGTTCGCAGTTGCAAATGATTCCTTCTCCGGAAGAATCAGACACGATTGAACGGAATTTCAAGTAGGTCCATAATATAGTGTTCCACCACTCTGCATTCTCAGAAAACGTAAAGGTCCAATATCTGAGAACATATCCGCACCCAAGAGTGTTGAATGAGAAGTTCTCACATTTATACCATAAAAAAGGAAAAAAAAAGATAAAGCTCTCGACGCTGATCAATCATTGAGGGATGCGCCATGCAATCGACTTCCCTAAACATCGTTTGGAGGTGATTGAGTGCAAACTTGGCGTTTACTATGACTCGCGGTGGCCTACCGATGTATTGAGCCAGTGCTGATATCCTCCCAGACAAAGTCTGGTAGCAATTTGCAAACCTCAAAGGGATGGAAAGCTTTGTGCGTCATGGGATCGGGGATGGATTCTACATGTGTTACAGGGCGCCTCAAACCAATGCGCCACTCGCAGTTTACATTTATATATCTGTTTATACTACATAGACAAAAAATAATTCAAATTTCCATGCTTTCAAATAGATAATGACCCTGGAAACAGTGCGCTTTTCTGAAAAACACCATGTTCAGATTCTCTGCTGCAACTAAGCATAGTTCAAGTAGTACAAATTTAGTTACTCCTAACGTCATGTCTTCTTTAGTTGTGTACAGCTGTTTCCAACACAAAAGGTATGAAACAAGGAAACTTCATTTTGGTCAATCTCATTAGGACAAACCACAACATCCATGTTAGTGTCTCTGAGATGGGCAGTGTCAAACTGACAACTGTTGTAAGCTGTAAAGACAACCGAAGAGACAAATCAATGAATGTAAATCAAATCCATTTAAAATAAACCAATCCTCGCAGTAATTGTGAGCAGGTGATAAGGGCAAAGTAGCCACAAATGTGTGCGAAAACAAAGCTTCGGTACTGCCTTAAATATGATACAGTGGTATAAATAATAAAAAAATAAACCACTCACAATGATTTGTCATCTGATTATCCGCGTAAGGAATGCAGATCTTGTACATAAATAAGATAAAATTCATCCGCCTTGTAAAAGATGACCTTTGTAACCTCTAAGTTGTCTGCATGCAATCGTAGTTGAATAAGGAAGGATGAACCCAATCGTAGCCATTCCAGATAAACAAAATGTTACAATGCTCGCACAGTGAATGTGAAACTACGACCTTGAGCATTTTCAACAAAATTCAATGCTTTGCACACACTAAATTGTTATCAACTAAAAGACGACCATTGAAAACAAGAAGCATGTAGATAGTTTTCAATTTTCCCCTCTGTTTAACATCGAAAATTTCACTCCTGCTTGGTTTCGATTTATCTTTGATAGTAATGGATACACCTCTCAACGGTTTACCACCTCAACAAATCTGGGAGGTGTTCCAAGGTGTCGGACTGAGATATACAGCGGGACATTCATCCCCTGCAGGGCTTCCCAAGCCAAAAAAGAGTCCCGCGTTTCCATCAGAAAGCCCAGCTAAGAGTAAACCAACGCCAGGATCCACCACGGTCCTGATTTCAAACTAGTCGCATGGTGGCAAATCTCCTTCTGAACCACAAGGGCGACGACTGCCTGTGATGGTGACGACTTGGAGAAAACATTGGCTAGGTTGACCTCGGAACTCCAGGGAACTAATGACTAAACAAGGAAAACTCCAAAAAATTGGAAATTTTGCTGAGGCCTGCACAACCAGTAAGGACGGGTCATGCAAGTATCCAAGCAATAATAGATACAAAGAAGGCTAAACGAGTTAGTTATATCAGTGAGGAACAATGTTGATCAATGGTTCTATAATGATCGGCATCAGCCAGCGTAAACAGTAAACCAGTTACTCAACGATGTCCGTGGTTGCGCAAAATGCGCACAATGTCTTGGGAACATGAACCGTAAAAGTAGTCCAATCTTAAGATAACTCGCAAAATCATAACGGTAATCAACAGAGTGACGCGATACTATGACAAAGTCGCGTGGCGACACAACACTATCTGCTGTTTCAGAAAACCAGACACTCATAACATTAGTTACAACAATGAGTTGTAAACAGAAATGTGTAACTCTTTTGCCAATGTCGATCGAATTACAGTCTTGGCCATAATCGCATCAGTGTCATCATCAGAGATAAGCCTGGTCGACCCTGACTTAGTCGGGTCAAGGAATTCGCACAGCGACGCGATAGCATCACATCACTGCGTGATTGCGGGCCGGCAGCCAAGCGACACATTCTACGGTGTATGCACGTATGTACGAACGTTATGACATCACATCCGAGATTGTTAAAATCTCCCATAAGTAGAAAACCACCATCACTAAATTCAAGAGGTAGACGTAGATTCTTTTTAAACACCAAATCGGAGAAATACTTTCGAACTACGAAGAACAAGAAATTAGGACAAATACAGGACTATTTCGCAAGACATAATCGCTAACAAGTCGAAAGAAACACACATGGATGGACAGTTCATACACGTAGTACACTTTGACAATGAACAAATATAGCATAATTTTCGTTCTATATTTTCTCCATGACTCTACATTAAAGTGAATTTTATCTCGAAGAGAAACAACAAACTTAAACATCAGAAATATGAAAGAAAAAATAATTCTAGAAACATAAACCTTTATAATCCTCAACCTATCACTTCTAAAGTCTAATAATCTCCCTAAATACTTTTTTCTTCTCCTGCACATTTTTACGCTATACAGATTATTATGGATGGCCACAGATCAGCTCCACTGTTGTTCAAAGCCTAACAGCATGACAACCTTATATGTGGAAGAAATACGACCAATGATATGTATTTTTTTATTATAAGTTTAACAGAAATAACTGACAAAGTACTTCAGGGTAGTTCTTACCTTTAATCGACTAGCTGAACAAATGAAGAACACCGAAGCAAAGAGAATGAAAAGTATGCCAACCCATGCCACGACCAGTGACCATCCAAAATTGAAACGAGTTGTGGATTTAAGAATCTGTAGTAAAACTGAGGTCAAAAGACTACTATAGAGAGGTGTTAGAATGTCAAAAACGAACAACTGACACGGACTGCTATAAAGGAGTAATAATAGCGTCTTAGCAAAGTGAACAGGTTTATAGGCAAAAAAAGCACAGTTAATAAGCAATGAAGATGTTTTCTGCAAAGGTATTATTGCCCTCGAAAGGTGACCTTGAATGCTCCCTTCAAGAACCTGAATTAGAGACAAAGGTACATTTGTGATTCCGTCAATTGCTCCTCTTATAGCTTGGCTTTCAAGTAACAGCATCAGTGCAAGTTATGGATGTTTTATAGCTAAGCAAAGAAATACTACATCATGGCAAGATAAAGGGAAACGCTTACTCTTTGTTAAACGAAATTCTGCATTCCTCAATTATTTATACAAGTATTAAAGTAGTTTTCATCAGGAAGCCCAGCTAAGAGTAAACCAACGCCAGGATCCACTACGGTCCTGGTATCAAACTAGTCGCATGGTGGCAAACCTTCCTTTGATCCACAAGGGTGGTGGCTGCCTGTGGTAGTGACGACCTGAGTCAGGCCTTAGCTAGGCTGACCTGGGGACTCCAGGAAACCTCCATGGAGAAACCAGCAAAACTCCGAAGAATGGAGATTATGTTGAGGCTCGCACAACCAGTGAGCACGAGCCATCCAAGTACACAATTAGTATTAAAGTAGTAATGTTTGAACCAACTACCCGATAGTAGGATATTAACAGTGTTTTCCGAATACTGGCAATGCGATGAAAGTACATGAGTATGCGTTCTAAAGGTACAGCTGAAGCCAGACATATTACGTGCTTTCGAGTTTGATGAGTACCAGGATCGCTCAAAAAATCACTGATAGCAAAAATATTCTTAACGCGTAAAATAAACGCACGTGAGACGATAAGCATCATAGTAGCTTTGCGTACGTCCTAGCACGGAACATATTTTTCTTGCCAAGTTTGCTCTCGAAACTAGTCATATTCTTATGTTCGCATCTCATCAAGTGTTCCTTCCCGTCCTATACTCCGCCGTGTTCATCATCGTCCCGTTGAGGACAATACCGGTTTTGTCCTCGTCTAACGCGTATCCATCAGGAAAAAGGCGCTCGCATTTCCACTACACATCTCGGCTTCTCTTCATCTCGTCTCAATCTCGATGACGGACAACTGGTGAAACGACAAAACAACGGACACCCGTTAAAAATAAAAACCTCATATATCACCAGTATGTGCCGGAATTATTCAAATTGCTATAACGCTATTAACAAGTGTTTCGTATACAATGTCACAATTCCTTACTGGCTCCCATGACTTATAGAACGGCGGCATTTCGAGTACGGCTCGTTCGAGGTAGTTAACATAGTGCCAGCAAGCCATGGATACCGCGAACAACAGAACTAAAGAGGAATTAGGAAAAAGTTTTGTATCAAGCATCCATACCCAACTAGATTTTAGTTAGGATTGCTTGAATTCGATGTTCATTGCCAAAAATTCTCGCTACAAACAGTACTATACATAACTTTTCTAAATGTACTATCCCAGTTAAGCAAAATTCGACCAAACAGTTAGACAGGTCTAAAAAACTAATAAGAGCAAATGTAATGAGAAAAATGCATTAAAAACACACCGGTGAGAAGAAGACCCACTCCGGTGAACATAAATGCCTTCCGAGATTGTCGAGCACATCCTATACCGGCGATTGCCAAACAAACAACAACAACACCGAGACCTAGAAATGTTCGAAAATATCACTGATGTAGATACCCACTCTACCGTTAGCTAGTTGTTATGCGAAGTCTAGTTCGTACGTAGTGGAACAGACAAAAAGGAGAAGAAAAGCATATCGCTGATATGTTCGGATTTTTTGAAAAGTAAAATAAGGCTATCAGCTTTGTGAATACTTTGAATGTAGTAAACTGAAGGATTTTGTAGGCATCACAGTCTCAAATTCTCCTCAGAACAAGCACTATGTGACCGTAAGAATTGCGATTCGGCACGCCAAAACCATAATAAAGACAGCAGCACAAAACGAGCATAGGATGACGTCAAACGAATTTTAGCACGGATTAGAATGAACACCACATGGACGAATCCAACGACGAGCATTTAAAATCACAACTTGATGACTAATGAAAAGAGCGACATCTTACCAAGAACGTACGTCACCACGTTCGCTCGCATAAAGTACAAGCGCTGATTTTGTTGAGAAGAGTAGTTCTCTTGAACAGATTCAACTGGGAAGTAGTCGGTGTTGTCAATGCATGGAGATCCGTATTTCGAAAAGCTGCCGATATCTGAATGATATCACGCGTATAGAAGAAGAGAGCGTGCAAAGAAGAATGCACTGACTATAAACGTTTATTGCTAGAAGTGAAATAACGAAAAACCCCAATACGGATTAACAACAACAAATCCACTTACCAGATGGCACAGAATCCGGAAAACAAATTTGAAATAGTCCGTAATTTCGCGAAAAATAGTTGACGTTACGGACAAATGCGTCTTTTAGGCGTACGTTCAGTTCGGGTTCTCGGTTGAACGCGTTGATCACTTCTCGTCGGTTTACCTAAACATAGATAAGCAAAATAGGTTAAAGGAACATTTATCCTGTAAAAACTTCTCTTGCTTGACTGATTGGAGTTTAAAAAATACTTGGCAATAAGGACTCTCCGAGTGAAGCTTTTGATTGTTCAACATTTCTCACTTCTCGTACAACGTGTGCCCCCTAACAAGGCATTTTGGTCTTTTTTTCTTCCGGTTTGGGATGGCCAAGGAAGATTTCCTTGTGGTGGTTGGAAAGATCAACTAGACTAATGCTCAGTGTTAGTGTTGCATAACCTGCGAAGGTTACAAATGGTGAAGTGATTTGCCGCGTTTACGTAACTCTGCTGCGAATCGAACACGACCGGATCGAACGTCGTGTTTTTCTCGCAGATATTAATTAAAGTAAGCGCTTCAACGAAGCGCATTTGAACCAAACACATTCGATCGGATCCATGAAACGAACGAACACATGAGTGCCAAGTCGATTGAAATGACTCTCACCATCTCGAAATTGCGCTACCGTGATGGAATCGATGTGGTTAACATCACGGTCACATCTCGTATTTCTCGGATCCGTCTTCTGTATTGCAACCGACCTCGGTCATTCTGGACTGTCTTGCTGGCCCCATCTTATTTGATCGATCGAGGTCGGCGAATCGATCCGTGAGAGCAAGTAATGTCAAGGTGCGCGGGGGCCGTCTAGCCGACCACCGCCGGCCCACCAAGCGACGCGTGACTTCTCAAGAACGTCCAGTATAACGCAGTACTATGCACAGAGTTATTCCCCACTAATGAACATTAGAAGACGCCACCGTCGTCCCGTCTTGCCCTAGCGCTGACCTCTTACAGGTGGTACCGTGACAGCAGAACAAGATGGACAGAAGCGCCACTGATCAGCACTAACCCACGCATACCATCATCATCCATTCTACAATCGTACGAAAAAAAATCATCTCATAAAATATCGAAGTAACAGTCGTATGTATGTCTTCAGAAAATTACTACGAAGAAAAAGGAATAAGTGTTCTCATGTTATCTGCTCAGGAAAATTTCATCAGAACATCATTTCTTCTTGGCAGCCACCGGCTCCACTCAAATGCAGCAATGATGATTGTACAAAATGGTGTCAGCATAAACCAACATGCCAAATTCGAACGCACAGTGCACGAGTAACGATGAAGTGAGAAATCGGATGACGAACAGTGGGCGAAAAACACTTACTAGCTGGAGATGGTAACTTGTGTTTTTAGAAGAGAAAAACGAAGGACAAAGCTCAACACCAATTTGAACAAAGAGAGAAAACGGATCGTGATGAAACGTTTGAAAGCGTAGGCGATAATCCAAAGATCATCTTTTCTTCCTCTTGAAAAAAAAACGCCACTTTGAAAGCTATAGTTCAACGCGCAAGAGAGCAGCATGAGACCACATGAAAGAGCCAAAACATATGCAGAAAAAATAACCAAAAGACAAGACTGTCTGGTCTCTCTCTACCTGGTATTCTGTCCAGTTATCAGTAAGTGCTGCTGCAAGTACGAGTACTAGACCGATGATTCCGAAAACACTGGATAAGGAGAGAAGGATCGTTGACGACCACATGTTCGAGGCAGCGCCGCGCAGCACTGGTCGAGCCCAACGACCACGCCTCCCCTGCAAGGTGGTGAGCGCGGCGATCGTAGGTGTGGGAAGAGGTCGACCGGAATCCACGACGAACTCAGGCCAATCTTGGATCGACAGCCACGGTGCGCAACTATGGATTTCGATGAAAAACGCTGGCATTGCCAACACCACAATAAAGATGGCAAGGTGATCTTTCTCCACGAATGTTCTACATATGACGCTTTGTACGGTTACTAACATAAATTCGGTCTGGTCATGCATAAGAAATACGAAATGTTTCTGGAGTAGTTACGTCGAGCACGCTTAATAAGGAAAACGGTGAAAACTAATGAGAAGTACAACCGCATGAGGCAAGAAGTAAAGGATTGTGTCACGAAAAACAGTAGCAATTAAAATACGAGGATAAACGGAAAGCAATGGGAAGATAAACTGTAACTGGGACACTTCGATAACAATAATTTTCCAAATTGCTGCCATCTTTATGCAAGTTCTTCTCGCAATTCATAGCCTCTTCCTACTGCAACTTCTTCGTGATATGAAACTGTTTGTTTTGTGATATACAAGTAAACACTTTAGCGAAAGCTCATTAAGGACTTATTACCTTTGTTCCATTGATGAGGTTGTATTTACCAACTATTTTCTTAAAATCCAGGAGATCACCTTGTTTTCTTAACTGCAGCGTCAATTATTACACTTCTATAGGCACGTATGCGATGGTTGCATTACACAGTATCTTGTGTTCCGATACATTCCCATTCATTTCCATTAAGAATAGCTGTTCGCTTACAGACGGTCGCCTCCTATTGAGCTGAGCACGTTTCGGGTGACATGTACTCCTTGCTCACTACATTGTTGTGCTCTAGTTGTTTTATGAGTAACATATTAGTCAAAGCACTACAACTTGAAACACATTTCTTTGAAAACCATGAGTTGTTATTTTGTGCGACCTATTTAAAGGGATTATTGCAAGCTATTGCAATATCAATAACAGCCGATCATCAATACTCATTTTTAATCGCCTCATGTATCCTTACGTGTCAGAATTGTAGTTGCGCTAGCTTTGGAGGCAGGACAGGTTCCAAGTTTTTATATGAAGCTCTTTATTTTCACTATTCATGGCGAGAAACAGCTGGCCCTCCGTGATCACAGTACATTGTGAACTTTTCTGATCGAACTCGTTCCATACCTGAATTCACTGAGGAGTAAAACAGGAATTTCCACCTGTATAATAATTTTAACCAATACCACGACCTTCCTAGGATGGGGGATAGCACAGTGGTAGTGATGTTCGTCATCCCGAGCATGGTGCTAGTTCGATTCCGCTTCGGGCCCACCAAGCCTCGGGGTCGTGGAATTGGTACCGGACTTGTCTAGAAAAAAAATCACTCTCGACAATACAATTGGGAGCGCTCCAGCATGGCTATCTCTGGACTTCAGGCAAAACTGCTCGAACAGCATTCAACGACATTCAAGATGGAATGGAAATCCTTAAGCAGCAACCAAAGCCACAAGTAAAAACTTGGAAGACCTTCGTTGACGATGGATGCGAGTAAACGAATAAGATATGAAAAGTGTTAGGTTCCTCACAGTGGACGTGAAGATGGGTCAAATGAAATAGAATAAAATAAAATAAAAACCGCGATCCACCACCGTCCTGATATTAAACTAGTCACAAGGCGGCAAATCTCACTCTGATCCACAAGGACGGCGACTAAATGCGATGATGACGACCTGGGGCACAATTGCCCAGGCTGACCTCATGACTCCTGGGAATCACAATGGCTAGGCCAGCAAAACTCCAACAAAGTGGAGATTATGCTGGGACCCGTACAACCAGTGAGAACATCCAACCAACTATCCAAGTATCCAAATATAATAATTCTAAAGTTGGCAGCCAATAAAGGGGTGGTCGGTGTCACATTCTCAGCAAGCACGCTTGCCGATAATTAATCAATTCACCAGTATGAAAAAGACATTGTATCCGAATAGCCATTTGAGCCCGCGATCGATGGCAAACAAATCGCACTCCGAGGTCTAGTGATATGTGCTCCACAAATAGAGATAAAATTTTTAAAGCTCTCGCTATTGGTCAACCGCTGAAGGAAGCGCCATGCATTCGCCTTCATTAAGCATCGTTTGGAGGTGGTTGAATGCATATCTGGCCTTAACAATGACTCGTAGTGGCCAACCAATGTATCGAGCCAGTGCTACTATCCTACCAGACAATTCTGGTACCAATTTGCCAACCGCGGTGGGATGGAAGGGTTGATGGGCCTTGGTCGCGGAGATCGATCACACGTGTATATTGCAGGGCGCCTCCGACCACTGCCCTACAGGCGCCCTTCCCTTCCCACACGAGGCTCATAACTCTGCGTATTTTCAATGCAATTCTAGCATTTGTCTATTACAGTAGAAAACGTTCCGGCAAACAGACAATGTTGAGTACTATGCATAGCACTGTAATGAAATATTTACATTGTATATTAGGCCTCCTTCATATAAGACTAAGACGTCAATAATATGACATCAGGCTGAATATAACCACCTATACACATCATTTTCTCTCATTCCCACATTCAACGTCACAAAAATTCTTCAATGCAAGCGAATTTTCATAGTTTATTACACTTATTTTTTAGTAAATCAACTAGTATAGTGCTAACCCTTGTAGAGGAAGTGCCCACTTCTGCAGGAACATACCGCATATTTTCGAACACTTAATTTGTGATAAGACGAACGCAGTACACGGTAAAATATTTTACCCTTTGTATAGGCTTGCAAATTTAATCATCTGTAACCATTTTGTAAAATGTTTCGTACTGAGATCAGTTCAGTTCCAGGGCAAAATACGTATCAGCCGAGGTTGTGCATAGTCCACATAAGGTTGAGTAACTTTCCTCATTTTCTATCTTTAATCGCTCCTGTTGTATTGATAAGGCAATGCCTCGCGTTGATCGTCCACTATTCTCTCAGTACATTTAACTTGCTCTTTACAGCAGTTTTTTTTACACTGCCTTCCTCCTGTTAACGTTGCTTCGTCAATGCAAATAAAAAGCTGAAAACAACGAGCACGCAGAGACCTCTTCTACAATAATGGCCATTGATCAACATGGCCCACGAATCTCCCTCACATGAGGGATCTCGAGCCGGTTAGTCGCGAGGCTACGTCGCGCGCCCCCAGGTGGCGGATAAGGGGGTAATCGCGGACCAAAAGCGAAATTTGCTTCCCTGAGAAGCAGGTGGATCCAGGGGATGGACTCCCTGTTTCTGCTGCTCCGATTTGGCACGTACATTCTGTATTTGCTAGGCGTATTCATCCATGCGTGTGTGGGTGCGTTCTCGCTTTATGCGTATTGTATTCTACGAGTCAATTCGGCAAAAAACCTGCAATCAAATGATAGGGAAGTATATGGGAGGCGGTTAGGAGTCGCCTCCAACAAATAAGCTCCATGTCCACTCTGGGAGAGTCTGGTAAGCTACTTCTTGAGTATACCCAACCCCCACGTTCAGAGCCCAGCAAGCTATACGTGGGTATCAAAATGCTAAACAGTAAAAAAAAAGCTGGCCTCATTCCCTGACCCCGAAACAGCCCAAAATTTCGCAGCGTTGGGTAGGACGAATACGGAGGGGCTACTATAATCTCAGGGACAATGGAAGCTGCCTGGATCACAAAGAACTATGGTGACGATATGTACCTACAATGCACACACACTTGCATCTGAGTCCTCAATAGAAGACTTGCTCATGCAAGCAAAAATGATGAGGTACAACGCCATCGGCCTGGCCGAGACGAGACGACGCCACCCATTCAACGCTATCTATGATACTGGAGAAGAACTCTTCCTCGGATCATGCGACAGTAGAGGAGTAGCGGTGTTGGCGATCTCGTCAACACGATTTTGTGTATGAACATCGATTCATTCAGCTTACAACCTGAATCGGACGTTTACGATTGAAAAGATGTGGATCAATACCGGCTTTGACAATCTTCGTTGTTTATACGCCAACATCAAACTATGACAGAGAAGAAGTTGAAGCGTTCTACATGGGCTTGGAGAGGTTCTACAGAGAAGCCCATACATTCTTCAAGGTCATCATTGGAGATTTCAATGCCAAAATTGGACCAAGAAGATCGTCTGAGGAACGTCACATTGGGACCCACGGATTAGAATGGAACGAACAGGGTGAGCGGCTCTCTGAGTTTATCATGGCGACCAAAACCATCCATGGTAACTCGCAATTCCAGAAGCCCCACCCTCAACACTGGGCGTAGGAGTCTCCCAATGGAGAGTATCATAACGAAATAGACCACATCATAGTAAATAGAATGTTTTGCCTAACAGATGTCGCTGTTGTCCCAAAATTCTGCATGGGATCAGACCACCGTTTCCTTTGTGCAAGATTCTATTTTTCGCGGAAAGGAGAAAAGGCGTTAAATTCAAAAACCGAAGCCCCAGAACCACCACAAACTGGGACTTATTCAACTCATTAGTCGGCTGTTGGGAAGATGCCGTTGTAGACAACATCGACGAAGAATACGATCGGCTCATTGAACATCTTCACGTTAGCGCCATGAAAGCTGAGAGTTCGAAGGTCACCAAGAGACGTCTGTCTCCAGAAACT
>MQTX01000103.1:82977-143553 GCA_009735665.1 Angiostrongylus cantonensis
ACCAAGATGATTGCACTCCGACGCCCAGACGGAACAATAACAGCGTCCAGAAAGGCAATGGTGAAAATCATCCACGAACACCACTCAGATCTCTTCTATAGCCACATCCACCTCCCGTCATATGAAATAAAGTAGGATGGATATGTTGTACCACCGGTTCTCCGTTCCGAAATCCGACATGCCACGGATAAAACCAGAACATCTGAAGAACCTTCCACTAGTCCGCATAAACACACTGGCTCGGCTCTTCACACGCTACCTGTCTGAATGTAAGGTCCCTACTCAGTAAAAAACCAGCAAGACCGTGTTATTGTTCAACAATGGTGGCCTACACGATATCGCAAATATCGCCCAATCTGCTTGCTGTCTGTCGTCTACAAACTTTTCACTCGAGTCATCTTAAACAGGATTGACAGAACACTGGACGAAGGGCAACCATGTGAGCAAGCAGGATTTCAAGAAGGATTTAGTACGATGGACCACATTCAGTTCTTCTGTATGCCGTTCTGTACGCTAAACAGTCGAAGATAAGGTAGGCCGGACACGTAGTGCGTATGAATGATAACTGATGGACAAGAGCTTTTAGTGACTTGACTCCGCGGGAGGCCAAACGTACTGCAGGAAGACCACCGACCCGATGGTCAGAGTTCTTCACGAAGAGCCTAGAAGAAAGATATGATGCTCGACGAGTCCCTAGAGCGAGCAGAACCCACTGGGCTACTCTTGCACGCGACAGGGAAAAATGGAGCATTTACTGGCGCCCGCTCGAGTCACTCGACGATCAACGGTACTAAAAGTGATACAGGTGATGGACATGGCTGCACTCGAATGGGACTCCATGCAAAATTCCTAGAGATATTGTAGCTTTCAACATGTAGCATCTTGACAACTATAAATACAAACGTCAATTTGTGGAAAATAGAGCGTTAGCAATGTTCACCTCACTTCTCCACCATGATGAATTGTATCCACAAAAACTCTCTTTTATATAAAGTAGCTAAGCTCTATTCATTTTATCTTATCCGAGTTACCATGCATTGATCGCCTGCAAGAATTTGATAGAAAACATAGATATGCATGGAATTTTTTAGAATAATTACGACGTGGGAAATTTTCGAAGACCATCAAAAAACAATGTCATCTTGCCTTGTTGAACACTAACAAGCATCCTCGTAGAAATACAATGTCATACTCATCCTGGTGTCGCGCAAACCATTCACTAGCCTAATGTTGCAGTTGGGACCAAACTACTCAATAGGATCATCGCACCCTAAACGCTACCCATAAATGACGAGGTTAGATGTCCATGTGAGATTAAGAGATGAGTATACAATGTCGATATGAAAGTGAATGTTATGTTAAAGAACACTTCGTAAACACTTTATAATAGTTGAAACCAGTGCATGCAAAGCTGCTTCGTGATTCGACACTGTTCAATGAAGAAGAAAAACAAGAACTTTAAGCGTCTGAACGCAGATAGAAATGAAAAGAAATCACTGACCAGTAAATGGCAGGTATGAGCCAAAAAGAAAAGAACGACCGTAAACAAAAATCACACCATTTCATTGGAAAGGAATAAAATTTAGTATCCTGGCCTCGAAACGCATATTTGCGCAATAAGCCTACAAGAATGGGAGGGAAAACATACTCATGTACATTGTATCCCTATATGAATGCTTTACGTTATAAACGGTGGTAGATAAAAAATTGTATCAAGAAGAAAATGCAATGAATGATAAGTAGCATGATGATCAATAAGATGAAATTTTAAAGTAAATTTAACAACGTTGAAAGAACACTAGGCGTATGCTCTGTACGGGGTTTGTGAGATCGTTGACGAAGCTGAATACCACTGTTCTTTCAAACAAATTCTTTCCCATGAGCCGAGCGGAGAATACCGCAAATGTTAGCTTGTTTCATTCTGACGATCACCGCAGAAGAAGTCGTGGATGTTGCGACACTTCCCCTTACTAAAATATGACATAACTCTTTCACCTATCTAATTCTGTAGTAATCTGCTCAGGTTTTTATTCCTACCGTATTTTCTATACCAACTTTAACTTTAAAACTATTTTATTTCCCTGATGGTTCGAAAAGCCAACGTGGACAACAAATTTTATTTTTATATGAGTACTCATGTCAAATTATAACACCCCAATGATTAATTGTCCCCATTATGGATAGGGTTGTTCCTGCATATCGAAGTGTAATGCACAACAGGAGCAAATACAACACTAGGGCCACACAATATGAACAAGAGATCGACATTTTTGCTCGAACCTTTGATATTCTGTTAAAAAACCAGTGGTGTGGTGAGACAAGCAGTTTCGATCCAGAAGGAAGAGAACAAGCTATTATGAGGTCATGGAATCGTCCTGGCATAGGTGGCTGGAAAGTTCAGAAAAAAAAACCTCCCCAAACCAAACCAATAACGTAGTTGTTCGATTGATAATGTGCTAGCGTTCATTAGTTCAAGACACAAAGAGAATTAGACAGATTCTCCGCTGCTCCATCCCGCATCTGCTCAGTGCTATACAACTGAGCTACTGCTTAGGGAAGAGATCAACAAGAAAACTACTTGCAGTTCTAATCAAAGTGATCTTTTAGGACCTTCTCAAAAAATTTTGAATTAAATTATGCCACTATGAAAGCAAATAGGCATCATTATTCAAATACAAGTTGCGTGCTAAGAAATTACAATTCTACATACCCATATAGAATAACAAAAGCACCTAGCTGGTCTAGAGAGTAAACATGTTTGACAGAATGTGCTCGATGAACATCTACCTTCGCTAATATTTATAATAGTTTTACATCTGAAACACACGATATTACACCCATAGATTAGCAGTTACAGATCTAACTATTAGTTACCTGTGGCTTTGATCTTATCTTTAACGTCTATAACTTAGTCGAAAAATACCAAAGACCTTCACCCACAACGATGCCGAAATATGAACAAATCTCAGAGCCACAGTTGGGCTTCGAAACCCCGATTGCCCTTATCAAAGGCTCACGTTCTATCCAGCACACCAATGATAACCATGGCATTGCCTTTCATTCAAACAGCTTTTTACTCTGTCAGTGCTATCACAGGTTCGAAGCCTAACTGACGTTCCGAGTTTTGCTCATGTCTCAGCATTTTTGTCGTTGTAGCTCACAACTCACAATGTAGCCTGCCATGAAAAAATAATAGGCAGTAAACAAAACTTGAGACATTATGACTAGCGGTCCTTTCTGAATTTCTTCTTCGCATACTGAGAACTGACTGTCCCTTTATTCATAGGTGGCATCATTATGAGAAGCAACAGTCTTCATTATGAACAGTCATTCAAATAGTGAATAGGACAGAAACACGCCGAAGTTGAATGCAATTCCCAATTTATTGGTGTAGTCCTGTCTCACTTGGCAAGCTATTGATCAGTGGAATTTCAAGGGAGCCATAGCAGGACTAGCTCTTGTGAATATATTGAATGGTTTGCCATTCTCGATGACTCACGAGAACAGTAGGTGGTTTGCTATCTTGTTAGAAAGGTTCTTGTGAGACAAGGACAAATTAAGCATCTTTCTTCACAGAAATGGCGATGGCGATATGGCAGGTCTGTGAAGCCACCGTTGTACCTGGCAAGAAGGACATACGCGGAGACCTCGAATCACTAAAGCAACACACCATCGACAGTGTGCTAACTTGAATGTGATGAATAGTTTAACATTACAACAATGCATGTTTGATAGGCGGCATTATTTCAGTGCAGTTTTATTATTTTTATCTAAGGAAACAAAAAAAATCTCCACTGTAAGGAAGTAGGAGTAAAGTAATAAACAGAAAACTTGTACAGTCACCTTTCCTGATAATTTGTGCTAATATAACCCGGATCAGAACAAGCCACCGTGAAGAATGTGAACGGTAGAATGAATATGAATAATGAAAATGCGATCTGCATGTACCTAAACGAAGTGTCATCGAAAAATCTCCAACATTTTTTACTTCGTTAAAAACCGTAAGAAATTTGCTGCGAAACATCTAAGTACTTAGCGGTTGAATAAAAAGTGATAATCGCACTTTAAAACAGAGAGATCGAAAAGCCGAACTATAATCATCAACATCCCTATAGAAGCCCCAAACAAATGAAACAGAAAATATTTCGGTTCCAATCAACTAAATAGCTGCGTATATTTTATACATCACACATAAGGTTCACTGTCGATTTTTTGATAACTAGAGTATTTTAAGAGTTAAGAACTTGACAGACTTATAGAAAAGTTTTATCCTACTTCTCTAAGAGCAATATCTTATTCTGCTCCATGAAATCCTGTTTGTTAGATAGCTTCGTTGTTTCTCAATGGTTTTACATCAACTGGTAAAGCTTACTACGACAAGAAATATAAATTTGCTTAGGGGGTGAATTGTCTTCTTCTGTGCATGAGCTGAATATCGCTCATACAGGTCAGTGAATACTAATGGAAAAGTCACCTGGGAAGCAGTTAACTAGTCAGCGCATAGAAAAATATGCCACAATAGAATTACTGCTGATATATCGGAAGGGTACGTGTGGCGCAGTGGACGGAGACGACCAGCAACAGACACGTGGAATCGATCCTCACGCTCATGGTCCACCAGACTTTCCATCCCTACGGGGTCGGCAAATTGGCATCAGACTTGTCTGGGAGAATAGCAGCACTGGTTCAATACATCGGCAGGCCGCCGGGAGTCATTGTAAAGGCTAGATATGCATTCAACCACCTCCAAACGATGCCTAATGAAGTCGAATGCATGGCGTATCCTTCAGGGATCGATCAATGCCGAAAGCTTTATGGGATATACGAATAAAGCTTTAGCTTCATTCATATATTGGATACTCCTGGATGCAAGAAAATAATCCAGCAATCTTGAGAGAAGATTGGTATTTAAACTCGATGTTTCCAAGATGTAATACTAGCATCAACATGCATTAAATAGTTTCTGTGTTCTTCATGGGCCGATAAGAACTTGTTAGCACAACATCTACTTGTCGATGGATAATGTTTGCGAGGATTTCACTTACTCCAAATGATTCTAAATCTAGCACAGTTTATAAATCCAACATTCATCCAGATACTGAAATATGTAACACCCCATCTTTCTAATACTTAAACGTTCCTCGACCATCTACATAGTATACATCGATGCAGCACTTGCGTAGTGGAGTTCTTGGGCATCGCGTCACTTTAGAGAAACGTTTCGAGTGGTTGAGCAAGTTAAACCATCTTCGAACGCTTTAGTGATCGAAAAATTACCGTTATTAGTCAGGAAACCACCTTGGGCGCTATGTGTTAAATATTACGCGAAATCTTGGCTGCAAGGAGAACCACATACCTTTAATGGAACACATTGCTGTGACACTGTAAATGCTTTTCTCTACCGAACCTAATGTATTTGCTGACCTATAAAGTCAAACTTCAATACAACCATCATCTTTACCGTTCGCAATTTCGAGACAAAAAAAAGCTTTTGAAGGTCTACTGTGCAGAGTTCAAATGGACAGCAAAGAAGCCTTTCGATCTCGTTTTCGACTTGGAACTGACCCCCAATCGTTTTTTCTCTAGGCTGTTTTCAGCAATTCGAAGAGGTAATAGTCGAAAGATGTAGTGCATGCATGCAAGAGCATTCCAGCTAAGTAGTACTCCTTATCTACTGCTCAACGGTACACACGTAGTTCGTTTCACAAAAAGCAAACGAAAGTTATTATGTAGGAAGAAAACTTGATCGAGTTTCGAAAGTTTTCGTCGTACAGCATCAGTGAGCTTCTTATGTTAAGGAGAACAGGAGGCTGCGGTCGTAGTAGTTCCGCGCAAGAATTCGTATCTTTTCCAAGTTCATAAGAAAAGCAAAAAAACCTTCATCAAGTTGACGCAAGGTGTCCATATGGGAGCGGAGCAGTACTCAAAAGAATGGACAATGATGCCTACTGATGAGAACCAAATTCGCAATAAAACTTCTCTCTCCAATCAAGGTATCGTCCAAAAACTGTTCTCCGTAGAGATGAAGGAAGTTAGAAAAGCAATTCCTCACAGGTGCTTCCTTATGATGTAATGCTGAGAAGATACGATATCCAATGCAAAAAAGGTGCCGATAGCTAAGCTTGTCCAAATAGCAAGCCACTCCTGGCTGGTCGTAGTCAAGGACTGCCGTCAATTCTTATACGATGATATGGGCAAGTCGTTCCAATTGTAAAAAAAACCACAAATAAAGCATTCACGGTAAATTTCAAGTTTTTCAAATACCGTTGCTCAGCGTATTAAAAAGATATCTGAAAAAGTATTGAAGCTGATCCTTACCATGTAGATATGGGCTGTAGATAAAAAAACCATGTTAGAATCAAAGTGACCGTTGTCGATACTGCCACTGACGGTGGAATGGTCTCCATTAAATCATAACTGTGGAATTTCCTAAAAATCCAAGAATTAAAACTGGAAAATAAAGTAGTTGTAACACAGATAATACAACATAAACATGAACACAGAAGTGTTAGGCTAAAAAATAAAGCTTTACAACGTTTAAAATACACAGAAAATAACACTGAATTATTGTATTAGCCTATGTTGGTCAACCATCGACAACTATATAAATTGCCTTAGCCATAGAAATGCTTACTTAATATAGATCCCTCTTCGACTCTAATAAAGCAAACCGAATAAGGAACAGCCAAGCAGCGCTTCTTTATTCGCATTAGGACTTTCTGAAGCACATTCTTACTACAAATAAAAGTTGGTTCCTTTATAGGAACCATGCTCACAACTGTCAGTGGAGAACTGCCATTACACATTCGGAAACCAGATCCCCACGACAGTGTTCCTTGTGATATTACTGAACCGTGAAAGTAATGTGATAATGAGAGCCTCTGCCTATGGAAACCACTGGTGACTAGGATGATTAACTTCAGAAATTGGAAGAGTCCAATCAAAGTCCAAACATGGAGTCGATAATTACGGCAGTGCTATTGTAAAGTGGAATTGCACTTTCATACTTTTCAAAACCGACCATCATTTAACTTTAGAACGAGCAATCACTAA
Organism: Angiostrongylus cantonensis; assembly: GCA_009735665.1. Taxonomy (NCBI): domain Eukaryota; kingdom Metazoa; phylum Nematoda; class Chromadorea; order Rhabditida; family Metastrongylidae; genus Angiostrongylus; species Angiostrongylus cantonensis. The sequence goes on from MQTX01000103.1 coordinate 90,031, forward strand.
GTTTTTACACTTTTCAGTTTGCATGAGGTTTTTATGGAAGTCTATTCTAACGTTTCGACGTCCTCGTCTTCTGCAGAACCGGATTGATCCGAGTCGATTGTCCAGAGGTGTCCAGAAGTGAAGTCCTCATTTGAATTGTGATCCAGTTTAGAAAATCCGATTGGACACAACCAAGAAGATCCATATTGCGAGGACGAATGACAGGGGATAATCGACTCCTATCAATCGGTCTTTGAAGAAGATCATAACATCTTCGAGTAAGAAGCACAAACTAAAAACGATATTGTGCTCGTAAGCTTGGATATACCGTCTTCATTATTTTTGACGGCCCAGCATATTTTCCGTTTATTCGGACCCCTCGTAATCATCTTTGATGGTCTACTTTGAGCACACTTATGTAGCATCTACTTTCCTGAAACTCACAAGCCGATAAGATATGACTTCAGTGGTTGAGGTGAATCACAAACATTTATTCCCATCATAGATTATGTCGCGCTAGAAAACACCAGCATCCCATAGAGACCACACCACTGTTTTCCATGCCAATCTGTCGATAAATTTTCTCTTTAAATGATCTATTCATAAATGTATTGCCCTCGAAGAATATTCTTCTACATCTTAGAAAAGAGCTAAATTTCGATGGTTCGAACTGAGCAATTTGGGTTGACATTATATATGAATCACCAATCACTCAATCACCACTAATCACCTCGATGCGGTACATCACCAAGCCCAGTATTTCGAGTTACAAAATTTTCAAAAAATGCTGTGAAGATTCTTCAACTCTTTAACCGAATAATTGTGGAAAAAAAAACAGAAATAATCGTGATAAATTGACGGCGTGAAGCATCATAGTGTCAAGCTTAGAAAGGTGACCACCCCTATGTTACATATATGACAACACAAGCGTCACCTCTATTGGCATTTTTTATTTTCAACAATATTATACTGGTTCTTCCGCTGCAGAGTCAAAATGTTTCCCAGATAATTAGCCATAATGTTCATTCCAAATATCAACATCGAAAAAAATCGAGGTGCCTAAATTCATTGAATGAAATGAAAGAAAACTCACAGAGGTAAGTATTTGCAAATTATGCAAATAAGGGTGAGGTGTGCTAATTTGACGAACAAGGATGTGTTGAGGTGTAGGATCAGCCATATACACATGTACATGAAGAACGGAAAGCACCAAAGGATCCGTCGCGCAATGTTCTGAAACTGAATGAAATAACATAGGAAGAAACCTGAAGATTCACAAATTGGTCATGTTTTGGATCTTATAAAAGGAAAAGAAACAAGGAATGTCAGTGAGCATCGAATTTTAAAACTATCGAAGAGCTTCCCCGAAGTTCTTACCGACGATACATAAATAAGACGCAGAAAATATTTTTCTCGGTCACCCATAAAGTCTGAATACCTTGCTCTCGGTTAATTTTTGACGCCAGGTGGAATTCTTGAGTCCTTTCTGTCGAGCAGCCAACTCCATACGAGAGATGAGAGCGTTGTCACCACGACGAACAGCGATATCCAGAGCCGTTTCGTTGTCGCGATTCATTGCAGCCAAATCGCATCCCGCTGAAGCGTAGAATTTTATTCTCACCAATTAGTAATAATGGAATAGTAGTAATAATAATAATAACAGTAGTAGTAATAATGATGATTGGAATAAAAATCTCTGTCGAATACCGGAACTGCACTTTAATCAGTAAAACACTTCAATGGAAGCATAGTGCGTTGATGATTGTAGTTCATTAATAACGACAAGGAAAAATTGCTTGGACTGCCTTCATAATCCAAGAATATGCGTACAAATATTGTTAAGGACAACTGGAAACCAAATAATATGAAAAGTCGTAAAACCTTGTCAGTATCCTTCAACAATTAATTTACCTTTCAGAAGAGTGTTCACAGCAGTAAAATTCCCATTGGTAGCAGCCCAATGAAGAGGTGTGTTGTGATAAGTTGCGTCGGATTTATTGACGTCGGCACCCAGAGTGATCAAAAGTTGGAGAGGATCGATTTGAAGACACTAAAATCCAACATCCCGTTATCCAAAAAAAGAATAAACCATGAGTGAGTTCCCCAATAAAGAGGTGAAAACTGGCTTTCGCATTTGATGATCTTCCTCAGTATTTCGTGTTTTTTGTCAACATTTTTTAACGTGCTCAAGATTATGCGTACGATAATAGTATAAAACATTGAGGAGATACACAGCACCCCAGATAACTCACCTTGGCCGCCGCCCACATCACTGGTGTTATCCGGGATTCATCAGGAGCGTCCACAGATTGCCCACGAGCAATTAAATAGCCGACCACTGGTGTTGCACCGAACTGAGCCGCTACGTGTAATGGTGTGAAGCCTTCATTAACATGTAAATGTTAAAGAAAAGCACCAAATCAACTATTGTTGTTAGAACAAGAACAAACCTTCGACGTCTCTTTTTTCCATCTCAGCACCATTAGTTACAAGAAATGCAACCATTTGAACATGACCTTGTCTGGCAGCCCAGTGAAGTGGCGTGGATGCAAGCACGCCGCCGACAGCATTCACATTCGCCTGTCGCCGAAGTAAAAGCTCAGCTACCTGAGCACGAAAGTGCTAAGATAAAGCAGCGTTTACAAGTAAATTACTCTGATGGTACTAGATGAAAAAACGTAGAAAGTAGTTTTTCAGAGCTCCACATTTGTACGAGAGTGCAAATACCCATATTTTTTTTTTGAAACGAAGCCAAATTTTGCCTTCCCATGTTTGAAAAACTCTGGGTTAAGCTTGTGTCACTTATTGAACACCTGCTACAGCGAACTTCCTGTTTAACATCGAACTCACACGAAGTCGATTATTGATGGCTGCCCAGTGCAGAAGAGAACAATCATCAGAATCAGTCCAATCAGGGGTTATGGCACCTTAAATGTAAATTTTAGAGAAAATACTACTAACAGGTACCGCCCGACGCCTAATTTCCAGTGGTGGTGGCCACGGGGGACGACGCTTCGTTTCTCGTTGTTGCGGGCTGGCTAATTTTGACCGACATTCGCTATCAGTATAAAAAGAGCAATATTAATCTTCGATAATAGGAGAAAAGGACTAAAATACTTAAAGAAGGAACTTCGTCTATTGTTCTACAGGTATATACGTATTTATTTACTACGTGTTACAATATGTTCGCATTCTTGTGACGCATGAAATTTTTTTATAGTGCGTGTATCATTACTACCTCTCTTTTGTCCTCCTGTTGCCCCCAATAAATAAATAAATATATATATATATATGCTAATTACTTCGACACACAGATGGCCCTCTTCACCGATTGCGCGGGCACCCGTACAATTTCAATTTTTTTTTTCGGAATTTTGCTCATGTAGCCATTGTGATTCCCTAGAGTCCCTCGGACAGCCTGGCCAAAATCTACCCCGGTCGTCACCACCCCAAGTAGTCGCCGCCCTCATGGATCATAGGGAGATTTGCCACCATGCGACTAGTTTAATACCTGAACGGTGGTGGATCGTGCTATTGGTTTACTCCTTTATGGAAAGTTGGCCTTTATCATGGAAACGCCGCACTCATTCTCAGCTTGGGAGACCTTGCCAGAGGGATGAATCCCCACGCTATACATCGCAGCCCGACACCCAGGAATACCTCCAAGCCACGATGAAGCAGTAAACCGTTGGGAGGTGTATGTTAATTAAATAAATATATTACATACTGTTATATTAAATATATATATTTATATTTAACTATTATAACTATTTGAAAGTTTTACAATATATGATTTGAATACATTGCATGCTACTACGTTACGTACCATAAATATATATATATACACATATATATGTATATAAAACTTCAACACTAATCTCCACATCACTGGTGTACAATCGTTACTGCCATCATGTTGTATGCATTATTTGTCCCTCTCCCCCAACGGTTTATCGCCTCATCACGGATGGGAGGTGTATCTGGGTGTCGAGTTGCGATGTATAGCGAGGAGCTCATGTTTCCAGCAGGGTCTCCTGAGCTGAGAAGGAACGCGACGTTTCCATCCTGAAGTCCAGCTAAAAATAAACCAATACTAGGAGCTACCACCGTCCTAGTACCAAACTACCTGCATGGTGGCAAATCTTTCTCTGATCCACAAAGGCTGCAACTGGCTGGAATAATGATGACCTAAGGAAGGCTGCAGAAAAGCTGATCTCGGACTCCAGAGAACCACAACCACTAAACCAGTCAATATAAATTATGCTGAGGCCGGCACAACCAGTGAGGACGGGCCATCCATGTAAATAAGTAAGTGAGTATTTGCTCTGATATCGAGATATGTTCATGAAACCGTCAAATACATATTGGTATTATCATTTCATCCCAGTAGTTTACTGGAAGAAAACATGTGATTTTCAAAGAACTGGGTACGTTGCACTGGGCGCTGCAAGGTCTTGTTAAATTATTACGACTCCAAATTTGGTACAAAGCTGCGAATATGCTGCAAAAAGTTATTGATCAATGCCGATGCTAAAAGAAATTCGGTTTTGGGATATGCTACAAAGCATTCAGGGCAGATTCATAGCAAATGTATCAGAAGCCTCAAATACATTTCATTTTGACCATTTAAAATTTGCACAAAAGGTGCAAAATTTTTGTCAGTAATCCATAATTATGCAAATAATAAAACAAAATAAACGGGAAGATAATAGTAGAAACAGAAATAATATAATAACAGATAAAAAACATTAGAGCTTTCGGTGTTGACCAATCCCTGAGGGATGCGTTATGCATTCGACTTGATCAAGCATTATTTGAGGTTCTGAATGCATATCTGGCCTTAACGATGACTTTCAGTGGTCCAGTAATGTATCGAAACAGTGCTGCTATCCTCCCAAACAGGTCTCGTACCAATTTGCCGACCCCGTAGGGATGGAAGGCTTGGTGAGCCGGTGGCGCGGGATCGAACCCATGTGCATTGTAGAGTACCTCTAACCACTGCAGTACACTCGCCCCTCATAAAACAGAACAAAATGGAACAAAATATGTAAAGAATGTTAATTATTTTTGAAAGGAGTAGCGTGTGTGCAGATATTGAACTATGAGCAGTGAGAATAAAGGGGCGTGGTATAAAAAGTGTGACGTTCACAACGCCATGTGAATAAGCAGAGAGCATGAAGCAGTTCCGTAAGAGGGATGAGTGGAGACTTCACTGGTGCTTTTAATGGGGCTACTTGATGATTTCAAGGGTTAAAAGTGAGATATCTCATGAGGGCACGTTGTAGTCAGTGACTAAAGCTAACTTGGAATACACACTGCAACGGCCGATGGTTATAATCTATGTGCCGAGTTCACTAAACCTCCCAATCCTCCTGGGTGGGGAAAATGGTACCAGATTTGTCAAGGATAGCATTGCTGAACTGATGCTTCATTAACACTCTCGCTATGATGCCTAATTTCGCTTCTCTGCTGAGATGGAAGACGCCTAATTTAACCGCCTATACGACCGTCTACGTATAACGAAAAACTACATAATTTGCCCTAACGATAGAGACGGTGACTGCATGAGCTCGGGTACAGTCTACCTGATCCCGTGTAAAGCGTGCGGAGACGAATACGTTGGCGAAACGGGTAGATCGCTCTGCGTCCGCATAAAAGAACACCTAGTCGGTAAATCTAAATTAAAACCAAACACTCCACTAGGGCCACATAGGATGCAGGAACATAACGGAGAAGATTTCAAAGTAGAAGTCACTATCCTCACACACGAATCAAAGACATCACCGCGGAAAACTCTTGAAGCGTTTTGGATCAATTCCAGAAATCCAAAAATGAACCGCGAGGAGTGTCTTGTCATCACGCGTGACCTTGCGCCGTACCTCAGGCTTATCCAATGACCTGACACAGGCACAGTCCTTGCCCATGTAGTACTCTGTGCTGCTGCTATCCACCAACTAACTTAGATCCAAGGATCTCCCTCATATGAGGGATCTCGAGCCGGTTAGTCGCGAGACTACGTGGAGCGTCCCCAGGCGGCGGATAGGGGGTTAACCGAGGACCAAAAGCGACCTTTGCTTCCTTGAAGCGCAGGTGGATCCAGGGGATGGACTCCCTGTTTCTGCTGCGCCGATTTGGCACATACTTTCTGTATTTGCAAGGCGTATTCACGCATGCGTGTGTGATTGCGTTCTCACTTCATGCGGATTGTACTCTACGAGTCAATTCGGCCAAAAGCCTGCAATCAAGTGACAGGGAAGTATATGGGAGGCGGTCAGGATTCGCCTCCAACAAATGAGCTCCATGTCCACTCTGGGAGAGCCTGGCAAACTACCCATGAGTATAACCAGCCCTCACGTTCAAAGCCCAGCAAGCTATACGTGGGTATCAAAAATGGTAAACACAGTAAAATAAACTAACTTAGATACAAGAAATAAACGGTAGGTGTTTAAGTAAAGCTGTTTCTTATGCGAATATAAATTTATTTGTTAAGACTAATCTGCTAGGGTTATGAAAGTGTTTGGCTGAGTAGACCGCATCTCAATTTGACCTTTCCAAGCTCTGAAGAAGGCAAAACCGCCGAAAATTCAGGTATTGTATCCCTATAAATTCTACAATAACAACCTCGTGCCTGCTTATTGAAACTAAACATTGAATTATCAATCAATGCCGAGCTTAACAGAAAGTCGGTCTTAGGAGTTTTTGTTCTATGTTTTAAAATAAGCCACCTGAAAGCGAGAGCCTCGAAATGGCTCCCACAGGGATTACCCGTCGCGAGGGCGTTAATCTCCCACAAGTTACTGTGAAAACCGAATAGAGATTCAATCTACTCTACGGTGCTTACCAAAGGTGGATGCACAGAGTATTCCTCTAGGTTTTATCATGCCACACCCTTTTAACCTTTATAGATGACTAAATAAAATTCATATTGAAAAATTTACTTCGCTGACTACCTACAACGCTCTGTTGGCTCAGCACGGCTTTTCATCAGTGTTGCAGCTTTCTCAGTTGGTTACTACTGAAAATCATTAGTCTATGCAGATCAGAGTGGAATTTGCCACCTTGCGACTAGATTTTACTTAGTATAGTGGGGACTCCCGGTGTCCTTCATCTAACAACATAACGACTTCGGTATAGAACAGTTGTGAGCTTCCTATTCTTCCCCATCAATATTCATTCACAGTGGAGTTAGAACGGCAGAAATTGGACTTCTAGGAACCCCAAGAGAAAGGACATGTCTTCCGAACCGACAAATAGAAGCCATTTATGTATTCACTTTCATTTACTGTCTATTCTCCTTTCATGGAAGGATATGATGTGTAGCATAACCACAATGATGGCAAGATATTTATTTACAAAGATCCAGACTGCAGGCATCTGGGGTGGGCATTACGCTTCGCGAGGGGTAACGTGTTCACCATCAGAAGCATTTACTTTTTGGTTTCAACAAAAGCATGGCGTAACTTACTAAAAATATGGGACAAAAATTATGTTTACTGGTAATTATAACGAACAAAGAAATTGGTAGCGAAAAAAACCTTTTGCACGATCACCCACCAATATCAAGTAACTGCTGGAGTCTCTCAACATTCCCATATTGTGCTGCTTCACGAGGGTCCATAGCAAGAATTTTGAGATATTAGCTGGATTTCATATGTATCTGTAAAATACTCCACGATTTGTTGTAGAAGCTGATTACGGGAAAATGAAGTAGAAAATGAAATGAAAGCGTGTCGACATCGTTACTACAACAAAAGGGAAGGCTTCGGCACGTACGATCAAAAAAAAAAGCTGCATTCAGTGTGTTATGAATAATTGGTAGAATGTGCGGTCGTATCAAAATATAGTAATAGACAGCAGCTCGCAGCGAAATACTGCGTGAACGGAATTGAATTCTTATAAAGAATTACGTAAAGGCCTGAAGAGATTCGGAAAGTACCTAGAGCACTTGAGGGGCTCTAACGTGATATATTTATAGGAAAGATTTTGCCTCACTGATCTAGAGGTATTAGTGGCAAAAGGATGACGCGCCCCCAGTGTTGATCAATCTCTGAGTCATGCACCACACACTCGATAATGCATGTCTGGCCTATACAATGCCTTGCGAACGTATCAAGTCAGTGCTTTCTTTATCCACGCAAACTAGTCTTATGCCATTTTCCGAATGCGGAAGAATAAGAGCTTAATTTGCTCAGTACGGTATCGAACTACAGACCACATAGGTAGTGCAAGGCACACAACCATTGCGCTACACGCACCCCTAACGAAATTGATAAATGAAACAGGATATCGTGAAAATCTGATGCAGGCGAAAATTGGACTATTGCAAATAACACAGAGAAACAGAAAAATGTTGACCAAATAGAGATAGTTTTCTAAAAAGTGATCGATCCTTAAAATATGTGGTGAAAGAAAAGGAATAAACAAAATCACCAATATTACCAGGGATAAAATCTGTCAAAACAGTCCTAGAACCGAGCGATTTCTATCGAAACCACCTCAGCCCATGCAGCGATTTCCAGTTCGAGTGTGAGTGTAACGCAATGAAGCGCAGCAACTTATGTGAATGTCACCATTTCATAAGATGCATGATAAAGAAAATGAAATACGATAAACAGAAAAGAGTATACAAAGGTAGTTTTAGCTTGGTAGCAACAACTCGGCAAAGCTCAAGTCTGGTGAAGACAAAAGAATCATTCAGTCAGTATGCAATTTATTGCAACAGAAACGCCGTTAACGTTAAACATTCATTCACACATTGGCGCAAGGAGCAGCGTTTAGTAGCCCTGCCGCGTGGGACGACGCCTAATCTTTTCTGGTTTTCTGACAATAAACCATAATTTTTCCATAACTAGGAGGCTACAGGGTTGTGACCAATACAGGATTGTAGAAGAGACTTTGCTCTATCGTCTTATGGATATGCGTACTTTGTACGCCTCTACTTACTGCATGGTATACCTTGCAAACGCGATATCAACATTTGGACATGTTTTTCAACTTAGGGCACTTCTATTTCGGCATTTTTATACCAGCGCATGACATAAAATAACCGCGATTCATCGTAACGACTAAAATGAAATAATAGTTAAATACTGGTTAAACTATTGATCAGTGAACTCTTACAAAAAAACTTTTTTGTGAACTGTTAAGTGCAAAAAGTCCTTTTCTAGTCTAACCCCTCCTATATTGATTTCTTTTCGATTATTTGTCGAATATATTCAAATAGTAGAAAAGAATAAAGTTCCCTAAGCCACTAAAATGAAAGCGAACACTATAGGTCCAAAACAGGAGTGTGTAGCTTAGACGTGTCGTGCAATACACATCTGGTCGTTGGTACGACTTTGCGCCCTGGAATCAACAAGCCTTCCATGCCTCCGATCTCGGCAGATTAATACCATACTTGCTTGAGAGAATAGCAGCACTGATTTGATACAATAGGAGGACACCGTAAGCCACTGTATAAGCCAGTTGTGAACTCAATCACCTCTAGCGATTCATTATGAAGTTGAAGGCATAGAGATTGATCAGCGCCATAAGCTTCACCCTTCATTCATTTATATGGCCAAATCGTCCCACTAATAACGCCACATTTGGGTCCAGACGTTCAAACCCTTCCGAATGCTTTAAATCTCATAATAAATATAAGCAAATGAAGAACTCTTTTTTCCAAGAAACGATAAAAAAAAAACAGTCAATCCATTGGACTGATTCATAAGGGAACAATGCGGTTCGATTCTGTGCTGTTTATTAACACGGGTAGAGAAGAATATAACACGTACATTGAACGAAACAGATAGGAAATAACTTACCAGCTGAGTAAATGACCTGCGATCTACTGCAGTGAAATGAAATGTGTAATGAACAAAGTAAGGTAATGCACAGAATGAGGATTTGGATAATTCTAGGACAAAATACCATCGAACTCATTTTAGTTGCTAATAATTCATGGCATTTCCCACAAAGTTGAAAAAACGACTACGAAGAAATGGAATTCTTTCGTGTGCAGATTACAAAATAGGGCTACATCAAAAGCCGTCTGAATTCTCAGTGATTGCATTCGAGACGGTGCTCATTTTTTGACGACTGAGGCCGCTTTCTGGATCACGGCAGTAGTTCTGGAACTGGGAGCCTCACAGACTCATCGAGGAAACTCTGACCTATAGCTCGAAACGCTAACACCATGAGGGTGTCATGGTAGAATGCCGTGAATTCGGTTTTTGTTTAAAAACATCACGTGTGACATTTTTAACTGGTGCGTAATTAGTATAGCAAAATCGCTAACTGTTCAAGATTCCTATTGAATAATGAAAGCAGACCATTCAACGCAATGATAGATTTATTTCACCAAATTTAAATTCAGAAGAAAAGTGCAATAAGAGGGAATGGGCAACACAACAGGTGGAATACACACGCAATACTTAATTAAGGAGTATTGTGGAGTATACTCACTTGATACTTGACACTCGAATGGCCCGTCCTCACTAGTTGTGCGGGCTCCAGCATAATCTCCATTATTGGGAGATTTGCTCGTCAAACCACTGAGGTTCCCTGAAACCCCGAGGTCAGCCTGGCCAATGTCTTCCCCAGGTTTTCACCGCCACATGCAATCGCAGCCTTTGTGGATCAGAGGGAAATTTGCCACTATGCGACTTTAATACCAGGACGGTAGCGGATCCTGGTATTGGTTTACTCTTAGCTAGGTTTCGTGATGGAAACGCTGGACCCCTTCTCAGCTTCGGAGACCCAGTCAAAGGGATGAATCCCCCGCTGTACATCGCAGCACGACGCCCAGGAACACCTCTCGGAAACGATGAGGCGATAAACCATTGGAGGATTGAGGAGTATTCGAAAGAATTAGTCGTTTTCTGTCTTAGCAATCGCGAGGTTGTTAAACAGCATAGGTTTACTTCCATACAATAATACACATACAACACAATCGTAGCTGACGTTTCGGCAGAATCGCCTTCTTCAGAGCCGCTTTTTTCATCTGTCTTCCACCGAGGAAGAACAGCCGCTCAGAGTCGCATATGGCTGACGATGTATTATTGTATGGAAGTAAACGTATGCTGTTTAACAACCTTGCGATTGCTGAGAGAGAAAACGACGAATTCATAATTCAATGCCAAGGTTAATAGAAAGTCGATCCTGGATACTAATCGAAAGAATATTAGAATAAATCAAAAAGTGCTCCACATTTACACTTAATGGTCATTTTTCAAAAATTCCTTTCAATGTGAAACGTAAAAAGCAAGCATTATCACTTCTGAAACTATTCAAATACTCAGGCATGACCACTTTCATCATGGTCACATCACTAACACTTTTAATAGCCAAAGGTAAAAAAAAAAACCACTATAATGTAGCAGAATGGCACCTAGTACCGAGCTTTGCTAACTAAACGAACTGCACTATTTTGTCGAAGAATCTTAGCTCCTTAATCTTTTACGAAATATTTAAAGTGTACGAAAGAACGTCTACACGGATCTTTCTCGGAGATACATTTCCAGCACCGATATTGAATTTACTAGTTAAAAATCACCATGTAGTTATAGAAAATTGCATCTATAAACGACTTCCGTATTCCAGTTTTCATTTCACACTAAAGTTGGTGAAATGATGACAGAAAAAACAAAACGAAAAAGTGTCGACCCAAACATACTAGAACAAACACATTAAACGATTAAATAGCAATGAATGATGAAAGTGCTACTTATTGTTAACAATGGAATGTTAAAGCATCTTTACTGCTCTGAGTTCTTCTCGATGCCGAAGCGAACATCGCCCCTACTTATTTCCTAATATTTTGTTAGAGAAAAAATTCGTCACCATGCTGACAACTGAGGAAGACTAGTGCAGCCAAAAATTTTCTTGAAGCAACAAAAAATTAAGTGATAACTGCAAGAAGCACACGAATTTCATCATTTACATCCACTTCCCAACAGTTTACCACTTCCTTCATTGTAGTCTTGTAGATGCGTCTGTGAGGCTAACAGCGACAAAAAGGGGATTTAATCGCATCTAAGAGTAGATCAGTGTCTGGAATCACCGCTATTCTAGCAGAAGTTTCGCCGAATGTAGCAAGTGTCTCTCTGATCCACAAAGGCCGGTGACTGCCTGTGAATACAACTTTAGAATGTCTTAGTACAACAGATCTTAAACTCCAACAGGAGAAAAGTCCGAGTGACAAATTAAGCGACAAATGAAATCTGTCTTACGACCCACACACGCTATTCCTTTAAATGACGGTCCACTTCGGTACTCAGGTAGATACATAAAAACACAACACTATAATGTGCTTAACAATATTTATAAACACACATTTATACAAAATTCATTCAAACATAATCATAATCAGAAGAAAGTTGCAGGAAATCATTTTGAGTTCGCTGAAGATAGTTCAAAACAAGAGGCATGTGGGAAAAAAAGCTATAGGAAAACTGGTTCGGTCATACAAAAAAAAACGTGGTAATGGGCGAAACAACTTGAACTATAGGGCAAGGAAAGTAGCAGCGCCAACTGCAATCTCTGCAGCGATTTCAAATAAAAAAAAAAGAGGTCCTGAACTTGAAAGGATAACGAAGAAAATAGTGGATTGTTTAGTGAAGGAATTGGAATGCCGAAATGCGTGGAGGCATATCGCACCAGAAATGATCTGAGTTTGAGATTCAAAAACAAACTAAATCAACTGGATTTCACAAATTCTTATCTTTTATTTACTGCTTATTCGGTTTTTTTTTTGTGGCAGGGCACGATGTGAGCTATAATCAGAGGAATGCTGAAATATGAGCAAAAACGAGCGGGTTCGAAGCTCAACTGAGGTTCTCGGTTTCGTTGCATCCTTGTGATGGGATTTCAGTTCAATGTTTCTTTTGACACAGAACAAAACGATACTGCTGCTTAATCGACTTCGAATAAAGCCGAGTAATGTTTCTGATGTTGATTGTACACAATCAGTCCCCTGCAAACGGCTTTTCCTAGAGATCTCCGCCTAAATTTTCTAGAAAATCTTGAGTGTATGTGTCATGCGTGTAAAAAAGGAAACATAAACTTGTCAAATTTCATAGCTCTTCTTCCCCGTATATCGCTGTACGGTAGCACAACATTACAGGAGGCGTAACGTTTCGCTGGTTTACGAAACGGCAGGCGATGAATTTAAATTCATGTAGTAAGCACAAATTTTATCAAGTGATTATACATGCTATCAGCCCTAATGAACTAAGTGGAACTAATATCACATCCGATCATGATATGAAATTGACAACGGAAAAGCTCCGCATCAATCTACTCCGTTTCACAATCCCCGTCTCGGACCCAGAAATCCCCATTCGAGAAAAACTGCCCACGGTTCTTCTTTCCGAGGTTGAATTGCGTTAGTAGGCGTGATGAGAGGCGACCAATACTACAGGAACCGATAATATTACGGCCAACCTTTTATACTTTGGAAGGTATAAGCTACATGTTCTTCTTGCAATGCATATGACATCTTACCTTCAGGAGAAATTCCTCTAACAGTGGAAAACGTCGTCCATGGTAATCCTGCCCAAGAATGGTGACCGAAGAAACCTATCGCCCGAAATACTTGTTGACTGTATTCTATATGCTATTCACGAAGATTATCCATATACCCATATCAACGATTTTTGATGTTGAACAGGCAAGATTTCGACAGGAATTCTGCTGCATGGATCACGTCCATTCCGGGTGGCCGATCACCGAAGCTTGTCGATAGTGGCACTCGCTTAGTGTCTTAGCATTTAACGACAAAGAAAAAGAGATTGACAGCGCCGTAAAGAATGCGATCATATCAGTGTTAGTCGATCAAAGAATGAGGCCGTCCTATAAAAGAACTCTCCTATACTGTTGTAGTAATTGAAGCACAAGAATACAGCATTTCTATTGAAATTTTACCATGTCCACATGAAAAGGGTTCGAGGAACGAAACTGTCCCACGAAAACCATGTAGAGCAACATTGCAGTGGATAATGAAGTCACTCGATTGTGATAAAAGTAAACAGTGGTAGCAAATTTCTGAAATTTTCGTTTTCCCAAAAACGTCGTCATCTTCGTCATCGCAGAGACAATGTTCAATGAACTCAACAAAGCAGGAAAAAAATGAACTACGCATAAAGAAGACGGAGACCCAGCTCAACAAGACCTAGTGTTGCGAAGGTAAACAAATCGAACGTGATGATTCCCTAATTTGGGAGATTACCCTGCACTACTTTAAACATTGAAAAAATTTTTAACTACAGTTACAGCGTCTAGCCGGAACGTGCAGCTCCGATCTTCGGAATCAGTTCAATCTTCGAGATCGAGGAAAAAGCACATTGATAGCAAAACACAAGTGGGCCGTTCATATGAAGAGAAGAATAAATGAAAGATGGGTGGAAAGAAGAGTGAACAGATCTCCGAGAGAATGCATCCATTCGGTCGACCACTGAAAAGCTGGACAGGTGTAGATATCACCAATTATCCGCATTCGTAAGTGGGAACGATTTCAAAATTACGGAATGGCTCTCGCGGAGGTCATCATGATAGAAGAAAAAGACCACCATCATGAATGATATTGCACGAGAAAAAAATGAGGCGAAAATTTGATGGGGCCTGCACTAACAGTGAAGACGGCCTGCAAAAATCCGTGAATCCAAGTGAGATTACATACGGATCTAATCACGGTTTTATATTGTGCAGAGAATACACAGGATTAATAAAATGCGTTACATAAATTAAAATAAAAAAACCTGCTATACATTAACCACTTCAGAACAAGAACTTTTCCAATAGTGCAGTTGTTACGAGGAAAACTTGTAAGAACACTAGATCCGAATCAAATAAAGAACTAGTGCTATGATCAGATAGCACATTGCTCATATGTTTTGCCCTGGCATCTAAGAAAAGATGGTCAGCACAGACTGCTGATAAAAGCGGACGTATCAGTAGCCGCGTCTGGACGATAATGAGACAGGAACAATTCTACTAAATTCAGCCAGAACACATTTCTTAGAGATGGAAAAAGACCCAGTAGCACTTGCGAACCATAAGGATTCAACAATGCTCAATGACCTATTAAAAACTTCCACAATGCTAAAATATCACGCTGCGATAAGTCCAATGAAAAGTCAGAAGTAAAACGACAAGTAACGTCTAAGCAAGCATTTACCAAAATCTCTTGTGCAAGAAATTCTAGTAAACTGAGCTCAAGTGTTAAAAAATTATACTCTTGCAACTTTTATACTTTGACGGTGCGCCTCCACGAGTTGTGTGGACTGCGGCACATTTGCTATTCGCTTATTTTCCTCACAATCATCGTCCATGGTGATCTCTTTATTCAAGCATGGTGGCTCGTACGAGTCTCACACTACGATCAGCAAAACAAATGCAGCTGTGAGTACAGCCAATCAACCTTGGTTACGAACACATTCGCCCAACATGTAGGTGGCAGTCCTAGGAAACGCCTGCACTCCCGTGGAGTGCAGTCTGCAGTTCTTTTTGTCCATCTGTCGCCTGTTCTTGTCATTATATGACTGGTCCATCTATGCTTCGTTATCGATGTATTTCTCCTGGATCTCGAAGATGTGACAGATTTCGAAGAGCTCCGCATTCCGGCTAGATATTGAGAGTGCCGGTTATATTTCAGAAGACGTCACTCAGGCACTTTGTAGGAAGTGCGAAGTATTCTTGACGTAGTTGAAGCATCAGCCACGTCTCTGCAGAATAACAGAGCGCTGGGAGGACCACTGAATCTCTCCTTCTTCGATTTAATTTCTTCTTCATGTTGCTTTCCATGCTCATTGATCGTCCCACGTATACGTACGAGGTGGTCTCTTCATTCCGAGAACAATCCAGTTCAATTTGTTCGCCTTTACACCATGGGTTTTTCATGAACTAGGTTTTCTTCCGATTTATGCGTAGCCCGAATTGTACTCTACAGTATCTGAAATGCACAATACACTTGCAGAAAGAACGTATGGACTCTGTAGCTGAACAAAAGTTCGTGAGATTGAATCAGTGTGAACGAAACGACAATTGTGCCGTACGACGATCCACGCGCGGTCGGCGCCATTCACGAGTGCATCGAAACAATTGGCGACACCATTTCGCGTACCACTCGCATACATTCCTAACTAAATCATCACATTCTCACTAACACATCAATGATCGTACTGGTTTTTCTATACTGCTGATAGTTTCTGAATAACTAGAGTAGTTGAGGAGAGATGACAACTTTACAAACTAGAGCTAATAATTCGTCCTTTCTTAGACTTTACCGACGCTTTTTAGGAGCGACATCGTATCACGCTATCCGAAATACCGCTAATTCCAGAGTTGCTCGAGATATACGAAATTCGACGAAAAGAGTCGAAAAAATGGTATACTTCGTAGGATCCATGAAATGAAAACCTCATATGACAGGTTAGCCTACATGTTAATGGAAAAACTTTTATGTTGCACTAATTTTCACTTCGTGTAGAAAAGTCCACTACGGAATGAAACCAATGCATTTAAAGTTGGGAGGCTAGACAAAATTTGGTCGCGTATGAGCTGAAATCCATGCGCATTGCAGTGAATAATCACATTGCCACAATACTTCAGGCAAATTTCCATACAGATTTACAAAAAAGAAAAAATTTAACAAAATAGCGGAAGTGAAGACGACAAAAAAACCGAATCTTTCCAAGAACTAGCAACAAAATTTGAGATTTTAGAACTTACAATGAAACAGCGGCAACTACAAGCACAACCGAGACACTGGAAAGCACCACTGTGTCGTATTAGACGAAATGCCAAATGTTCATTTGCATTCGTTATCGAAATATGAACCTTAATGCAATAACGTGGAGAGAATATATGTCGTGGGCTCCAGAAAATCATAGTTTTATGGTAGAAAACATGAGAACTTCGGCCCTCAATTTGTAGGCACAAAAGTTTTTAGATTCTTATAGTTTTCACTACAATTAGTTCAATTCACCATGAGCTGAGGATTATTGATTTGAATTTGAAAGTGGCCTTTCCTTTCTCACGTTGCAACTCATACAGCGGTAATGTCATCGGGTCGGAGTAAAGTGGAACCTTGCGATGAATGAGTGACCGGCCGACTCGTGAGAAACGTCATCTGTGAGAAACCTCCGCTCAGGAGATCTCGGTGTGCCAGAACGCCTACTCTCTTTCAGAAATTCCCTGATGAAAGTAAAAAAATTGTCCCATGATGTAGTGGGTAACACGTGAGTCCCCGGAAGGGTAGTGGTGGTTCGAATCTGGCCTGGCGTCTGAATTTTACAAATATCTCGGCATCATTGTGGTTGTATTTGACATGATCGTCCTAGTGTTGATGTTTTGTGTGTTTTATTTGAAATAAATCAGTCCAAATCACGAATATGATCATGAAAGAAATATGGAACCGTAAAATGAATGCCAAATAGTAATGGTAGTGACGTGAACTTGCTAACAGTCAGTTCCTTGAAAAAGAATGACAAACCGCTAATAAAAAATATTACAGTAAAACATTAAAAAATTATAGCAAGCAAATAGTGAATTTACTATGAAAATGTTAGCACATGACATGTTTTCGTAGCGCAATTTCTAGAACGTTCCAGAGATTTCCTAATACGAGAAATCTTTTGGTTTGAAATAAACTTTAAGAAAAATGGAAGCGCTAAAAAATAAAACCTAAAATCTCTTCGACAGAATGAAGCAGAGCATTTCTGATGGAACTCGCGCCTAAGACGATGATGACAAGGAAAGCATGAACTTCCTATCTAGTGGCGTTTTTACTTTGTCGAAACGAATGGCGCCGAGAAGAAAACAACGCTAGGAAATCGATCAAACATGTTGGAACTAATAACTACTGAGCTGCCACACAAGAACCTCGTAGTAGTAAAAAAAAAGGTAGAGTATGAATAAATAAGTAAATGGATGAACGGACGAATAAACTAGCGAAAAATGTCTATACGGTGGACTAGGAATACATGATGATTATATGACCATACTCTGGGAAAGAGCATGAAAGTGGAACAGAACACAGAGTGGAAACGTAGAAAATTGAAGCAGAAATCGACTTGTAAGAGTAGAAATCCATGAAGTTATCTTCTATAACCCGAACATTCCATTCAGAGCGGTAAATGCGAGAAAATCGATAACAGCACCGCCCAACGAGCGGAGGGAGACAATTGCATGGGGGCCGGAGGGCTCCCAGAGACGCCGCAGCTCGGGTGGGCGAGGATCTTCGTGGCACGGGTCCAGAAAGGAGTACCAAACACGGAACTTGGAGTGAGTGAGTTACGATCCGACACTTTTGGTGGTCCACGAAATCACAGCAATGGCCGACCAGTTCGGAAGACACTGCCGCTGAGTTCCGAAGCTCTGCATACGCAGAGAAAATCGTGCCAACTCACCGATTGTTTGCTCAACAATCGAGCCGTTTTGATCGCTGAAATACGAGCAGCAACATGAGCAGTATAATTCATCCACAATTCATACACGGACTGTCCTAGAACATCATGCAGTCAAGAGGTAATCATGGATTATTTATTTTACTATTTTTTATACGTCACCAAACGTCACTTGTATCACATTGTGCGGATCTCAGCACTTATTGCATTGGATTAGTTTCCTTAGATTGATCGTCCACGAGGATCTTCGATTTTTTTTGGATATGGGTTCAGCTGCAGCTTGAGAATTTTAGTCTTCGCCAAGAGTTTCTTTGAAGGTGGTGAAGTCGACTTTCTCTGAACTCCTGATCATGCCGTGATAGGGCGTTTCCTTATAGATTAAAACAATTTAACGATGCGAAACATGGGTGGCCTGGTAGGCTTGGCACAAAGCGCAGCCCGCGCCTGGGTAGGTTGGCCCTTCGGCGTAATGAACTGCATCACTACTACCACTGCACTATCTGTCTTTTATTTGTACATTATCTGTTGATAAAGCAGCGTATATAACAAGGAGATAATGAGCCATCGTCGAAGGTGAGCAACGCGTCACCAAAACGTCTTCTCTTTGTCGTCATAATTTAGTTTTTAGCATACTCATTAACAGTCACTGTTTTTCTTCAATGAGCACGCACGAAGTAGGTATTACGGCATTTATTAGAACACAGTAGCGGTTTCGACGGCTTCGCCTTCCTCGAAGCCTGGCAAGGTCAAATTGGCACTACACTCTACTCAGCCAAACAATTTCATGACGTTGGCAGATAAAACTTAACATATAAATCTGCATTCGCATAATAAACAGCTTCTTATAAACACCTGCCGTTGTAAGTATTCTAGTTAACTGGTTTAGACCAGCAGCACAGAGTCCTATGTGGGCGAGGAATGTGCCTAGGTCAGACCATTGTTTAAAAGAAGTTGTTCATCACGCGAATGCAGATTTATATGTTAAGTTTTATCTGCCAACGTCATGAAATTGTTTGGATGAGTGGATTGCGCGTTAATCTGACCTTTCCAGGCTCTGAAGAAGGTTAACCGCCGAAATGTCTTAGTGCTATAATATCAACCTCATGTTTGCTCAATGAAGAAGAACAGTGAATTGTCGACCAGTGCGGAGGTTAATTGAAAGTCGGTCTTGGGAATCACTAACCGTCGGTTTAATACCATTTTATAGGGCTGCTCAGGAAAAAATTTGGTATGTAAGTCAAAGCCATATCAATTTCTTGAACAAATTTTGTGTTACCAAGTGCTATTTCACCTCACTACGCCACTGACGAAATTTGAGAACAATATCTCTGATGCTTAATTAATTCGTGAACTAGTATTTCTGTGATTAGCACTTTGTTGAGAGACGATTATACTAGAAATTCTTCTTTTCCAACCCCATTTTGGAGATCAGGCAAGAAACCTCTGGGTGCAAAGCTCCACGTGACTTTGCTTCAAATACTTTTAATACAAAGTCACCTCGTTTATTTGTTCATTGCTTCAACCGAAGTGTAACAGCTTGGGGATTTCCGCTGTATTGCCATTATTAATGAACAACTTATAGAAGTAGTAAAGCCATAAATTGTAACGATCTAAAGATAGGTTATGGTTGAATTGCACTCCTTGTTATAAAACATCCACGGATCTTAGAGGAAATTCGAGCTATTTCGTCGAAAGGCTACGCAGAATCTCTCTTTGGCAGATAAGATGAACATGTACTTGATAAAGATCCGATTCATGAAGAACAACAATGTGCCCATCCCATAAAATATTAGGTTGTTCAGAAATAAGTAGGCGTTATGGACCATATTATTTAAAAAACTAGCTTGCTTCAAACAAAACTTTATTGATCGAAAAAAGAATATTCGAATCTACACATTTTTGCCAAGAAAAGCAAGTTCACTTATTCCAGTTGCCTAAAATTCTGGAGTTCTAGAAGCGATTAATTCATTGCAAACACCTTTTGCATCATTGTGGTTGGTGAAGCATTTTTCGCGTAAGAAGTTGTCAAGATGTTAACCGTTTTTTTGCTTACTGCCTACTCTTTTTAATGGCAGGGTATATTGCGAAATATAACTTTTAATGAGGCTGAAATATTTGCAAAAATCTGGACCGCAGGTGTCTATGGTGGGGAATGAACGCGCTATTCTCCTTTCCGGGGAGTAACGCGCTCACCACCACACCATGCGGGTCCTTCGTTTCGCCTGTCTCTCAGATATCTCAGCTTCATTAAAAGTTGTCAAGATGCTTGAACAGGTGATAGTCGGTAACGAGAGGTCTGTTGAATATGACGGATGAGGCAAAGTTTTGTATCTCAACTCGTTCAACTTTTGCGGCGCTGGTTCCGTAAGGTGAGGCCGGGCGTTGCTGAGGAGAAGAAATGGTCCTTTTCCATTTACTATTGCCGGTCGTTGTTGTTGGACTTCACTGTGCATTTCGTCGATTTGTTGGCAACACTCCTATCGCTTCGCGTTGATTCAAAAATGAATTAGCCTGGTTGCAGACCACCAAACAATCACCATAGCCTTCTTTCAGATCTTATTATGCTCAGCAAAAACGACCGTTTCCGAAAACGACTTTTTTGGTTTAATTCCGGCTTTGGAAGGTGCTGTGGAACCCGATTGCAATCCAAGCATTGAGCTGAACGTTGCCAATTGTCGTACAGAATCCGCTTATCGTTGGACGCCACATTTCGATCACGAAAAGGGTCGTTTTTGTTGGGCATAATAAGAGCAGACGACACTTAAAAATGACGATTTTTCTGATTATTGTTTAATTTGTGCGTGCGACAACCACTTGTTGAGTTTTTCGTCTTTCCTATTCGATTCAAGTGAGCAGAAATTGCTCCTGTACTTGGGTCAAACTGTTCTGCAAGCTCTCAGCAGTTGCTCACATGTTTGCTTCCACTAGTGCTTTCAATTCGTCGTCGTCAAGTTCATTGGGATGTCCGTGGGCTTCCTTAACTTCGAGGTCGAAATCACCAGATTGGGATTTCCGGAACCATGTTTGCACTGTTGATTCACTAACACTACCTTCACTCCAAACTTCATCAATATTTCGAGCCGTCTCCGCTGCATTAGGACCATGTTTGAACGCATAAAAGAAAACTGGACGAAAACTCGTTTTCGACATCTAAAATTGCAAAACTCAAAGTTGGTAGGAAAATTTAACTTTTGACAAAATATAAAACACTGTTGAAGAGAGCATAAAATCGGCGTTCTAGTGATGCATAATATTGCAAGGTACAAAGAGTGCTTCAATAGCAAAAAAATGCAATAAAACAGCTTGTATTCTAGAAAGGCCATTTATTTCTGAACAGTCCATTAATGCCTCAGCAATGCTCTGCGACCTACCAGTGCATACTTTTACCTCATAAACAATGATAATGAAGAGCTTCATTTCTTAGACCCTGAAGTGGTTTCAGTTGCTAAACTCTTAAAGCCTTCTGGTGATCCAAAAATCTGTAATGACTATAGTGAAGAATAAGATTCTGTGTAGCGCAACGATTAAAGATGCTGTGCAGTACACATGTGGCCGTTGGTTTGTTCCCGACCTCCGAGCTCACCAAGCCTTCCATACCTCAGGAGTTGACAATACGGGACATTCCTAGGAGGACAAAAAGTGGCGTCATCCATCACCAGCACACCGTGAGTCGCTTTATAGGCCAGATATGCATTCAATCACTCCACTGGTGCTTAAAGAACTCTAACTTAAGCCGCATTCTTCGGCAGTTGACCAGACAATTTATCCTTCACCCTTTCATAGCGAGCAAAGACAACAAAAGCTTTACATAATCTTACTGCCAAATCAAAAATTCGAACTTTCAAGCAAACCGGATGTGCACAGAAGTCGGTTTTTAGGATATCGTTACGGCCTTTGTTAGCTGCATTCATACCGTCTGCTGAAAGATGGGTTGCCCTAAGAAGAACAAAGAGTTATCGACGGACAATCAATGTCAACAACCATCCTGTATAAAAGAGCATTGCCTGAGGTTACTTGATTGTGACAGCGTCCCACCGGATTGGACTCGAAGCCATCACGAAGATGCACATCGAAAGAAGTAAAAACCTCTGAAGAAGGCGAAAGCGTGAAAACAACTGCCGAATAAAGCTTTTCTTTATCGAACTTGCGTTAGCCAATCAACAAAAAAAAAAAAACGTTTGAACGCAACCAGTGGGTACGAAACTTCCACGACGTTATCAGACTGGACCAGGTGAGAAGGCAATGCCTAGTAAACACCTTTTGTGAAAAGAAAAGGAAGTGTTCGGCGTTTATCAATGGTTGAAGGATGTGCCATGTATTCGAATTTATGAACCATTATAAACGTGGTTAGATGCATATCTGGCTTATATAGTGACCTCTAGTGGGTTGCTGATGTAAAAATTCAGTGTTTTTATCTTAATATACAAGCCTCATACCAATTTGCTGCAGAAAGATGGACACCAGAGGTGGTGGTGAATCCGGTGAACGGGAACGAACCGGTCAACGACTCAGCGCAGAGTCCAACTACGCCATTCGTAGTAACATAAAAAGTTGTCCCTCGCATCACACTATAGCCAAAACGAGCATGTCCATGAACACCGATACTTTAAATAACTTACGACTTAAATCGAAAGTAAGCGGTTGAGAAAATGAATGCCAACACTGGTTTTGGCAGACTTCGCCACCTATTCTGCATTTCCACGAAGCACATGATAACCACTGTAAAGCCATCATCAAGCACTGCGGGCATGCAACTATGCTACCGGGCACGGCTCATTGCTTAGTGGCGTGGCTTATGGTTAAGTGTTGCCAATTCTAGAAGCGTACCCAATGGTTAAGAAGGAATGTGAATGTGGGGAAGGCACGCGGGCGATGTGTCAAGTATTTCATGATACAATAGGTTAGATGTAGGGTAACAAGTACAAATACATGAACAAGCATTATTAGTGAAAGATAGCTAATATTTCACTGGAAATATTCTCGATAACGAGAAAATAAGCCGCTCTCACTCCTCCAACCCCAAAAAAGCTCACAATACCCCAGCATTGGGCAGAACGGGTACGGAGAGGCTGCCAAAATCTCAGAGCCATTCTAAGTTGCTCAAGAATCGAAGTGCGAATGTGACGACCTGCACCAACAGTGCACGTTCGCTTGAATCTGATTGCGCCAACGGTGGACTTTATCGTACAAGCAAAAATACGTTTGGGTTAAAGAGACAAGAATCAATCGCGGTTTCGACAATTTTTGTCCTCTACCAACCAGCATCAAACTATGACGAAGACGAATTTGAGGCCTTCCATATGGACTTAGAGAAATCCTGCAGATAAGACCAGACATTCTTCAAGGTTATGATCAGAGATTTCAACACTAGGACTGGACACAGAAGAACGTCTGGAGAACGTCACAACGAGACTCACGGATTGGAATGGAACAAGCAGAGTGAGAGGATGTCCGAGCTTATTATGACCGTCAGGACCATTTATGGCAGCTTCATTTCTTCTTCAGAATCATTCCAGAAGACCCACTACCAACACTGGCTGAATAAGTCTCTCATTGGAGAGCGCCATAATGAAATGGTTCATACCATAGTAAATGGAAGGTTTTCCCCAATCGATGTCGCTGTTGTCGCGAAATTTCACAAGGGATCAGACCATCGCCTCTTTCATGCAAGATTCTATTTATCGCTGAAACGAGAAAAAGTCGCTGTACTCTGTTCTGTTCTGTAGTTCCTTTGATCGTCGAATGACTCGAGCGGGCGGCAGTAAATATTCCATCTTTCCTTGTCGCGTGCAAGACTAGTGCAGTGGGTTCTGTTCACTCTAGTAGTGGCATCATATCTTTTTTCTAGGCTTTCCGTGAACAACTCCGACCATCAGGTTGGTGGTCTTCCTGCAGTGCGTTTGATTTCCCAAGGAATCCAGTCACTAACGGCTCTTGTCCATTGGTTGTCATTCATACGCATTACGTGTCCGGCACACCTTATCTGCGACTGTTTGGCGTGCAGAACGGCATCTTTGATTTTTTATCGTTGATGCAGGTCGGAGCTTCGGATCCCATCCCTTACTCGTGTGAAACGGGATACTCCTAGCATCGTCATTTCGACTGCGCGTTCGATAACGCTGAGTGATCTTTCATCCTGCTTGCGCATCGACCAGGTTTCTGACGCATACGTTTGGGCAGGAAGAACCGTTGAGTCGAAAAGGTGGGCACGAAGTCGGGTGTTCTTTATTCTCTTCACTACATCCTCGATGCTCTCGAAAGCTCCCCAAGCCGCTCGTATCCTTCTGCTCAGCTCTGGAGCTAAATCGTTCATCATATTGATTTCCCGACCTAGATAGACATAACCGGAGCATTCGGAGATATTCGTTCCGTTTAGTGTGAAAGAGGCCCCTTTTTTTTTTTACTGCGTTTAACATTTTGATACCCACGTATAGCTTGCTGGGCTCTGAACGTGGGGGCTGGTTATACTCACGGGTAGCTTGCCAGGCTCTCCCAGAGTGGACATGGAGCTTATTTGTTGGAGGCGACTCCTAACCGCCTCCCATATACTTCCCTGTCACTTGAGTGCAGGCTTTTGGCCGAATTGACTCGTAGAATACATTCCTCATAAGTGAGAACGCACCCACATACGCATTAATACGCCTAGCAAATACAGAAAGTATGTGGCAAATCGGCGCAGCAGAAACAGGGAGTTCATTCTCTGGATCCACCTGCGTCTTAGGAAAGCAAAGGTCGCTTTTGGTCCGCGATTAGCCCCCTGTGCGGCACCTGGTGACGCGTCACGTAGCCTCTCGACTAACCTGCTCGACATCCCTCATATGAGGGAGATCCGTGGATATATATATATATATATATATATATCCACGGTATATCCAGGGTCTAATTGACGACCAGGTGGGCATTGCGGGTCACCTCTAACCACTGCGCAACACATGCCATCGTAGTGCAACAAAAATTCCAAAAAAAGATTGAGTTGGAAAGAAGTGTTCTAATCCTATGTACTTCTTCTTTGTTTTTACTCCACTGATATACAGTTCCATTTCGTAACATAGTCACCACAATTGCATGTGTTACCAGAGCATGAAGGACTACTCAGTAACACAACTCATTGTCCTTAACTCGGGTTTGCTAATCAGGGAAATGACCAACATTGTTTTAAAGCTTTGTTTGATTGTCGATCACATTATTTCGCTTGCAATTCTTAAAAAGTCTAAACAAAGGATAATCTGGGGAAATTAAATAAATGTGGTATATAGTTGGCCAGATGACGTACTTCTTTTTCTAGCAAGCTTTAAAATTTATCCATTTATTTGTTCGTGAGTTCTGTCATGCCGAAATGGGGCTTGGTCATGCCTATGTTTTTCGAGTGGTGAATTTTTGGATTTTCGAGCCATGCACTGAGCTGGGCAGGCGGTAGTGGTTACGATGATAATGTTTGGCTTGAGCTGAGGTTAGCACACTACTCTTTTAACTATTTTATACGTCTATATCAGTTAATGCAGTAAAATGTATGCATTAAATCGGCAGATGCAACAGTTTGTGTTAATTAGTTCAATATGGAATGCTCTTCTTCAACTTACTTCTTACCACTTGTGAATTATTGCGGTTTACACAAAGTGAACCTCGAACTGGGTAACTTAACCTACCTGAATATAATTTTTTCAGCAATAACAAAGTAATGAGAGCGACAGTATACAATTTACATAAAAAAGATGAACAAGTTCAATACTACGTCCTTAGTACAAGACTCTGAATACACATAAGATTGTTCTGGTATAGCCAAGAGAGAAATGAGTGAGTAGGGTGATGGAGACCTCTAGACGTTGTCTCAAAGCAAATATGATTGTTGTAGTCGTTGTTGCTTCCTACAGCTGGTTTTACATGTGTGCAGGTGTTAACATACAAAAATATTACAAGCACGTTTCATCCGGCAGTGATTACACGTTCAATAGATAGTTTTAAAAAATTGGATGTTGCGTGGAGCAATATATAAAGAAGAAGAATAAGAATGTAAAAGCATAAGTGTGAAGACGTGGGTAGTATTCTCTACGATGTAGCGAATAGTCGTTAGAACGTGCTTCGGGAAGTTGAGGATATAGATGTTATCTTAACCCATTCGCTACGACGTAACTTCTCTAGTATTCCTAAATGGACGTTGTAGTAGGTGTGTTCTCATCTAAGGTCATGTTTTTTCTGGTGATTTATTCCAGCGGACAGATCCATTCCCTAACACTTCTTACAAT
Source organism: Angiostrongylus cantonensis (assembly GCA_009735665.1). Taxonomy (NCBI): domain Eukaryota; kingdom Metazoa; phylum Nematoda; class Chromadorea; order Rhabditida; family Metastrongylidae; genus Angiostrongylus; species Angiostrongylus cantonensis. The sequence goes on from MQTX01000103.1 coordinate 116,639, forward strand.
CTGTCAATTACTTATCCATTGCAGATATTGTGGGGGCTTCGGCCGGCAAAAGCTCGGTCATGAACCAGGAAATGTACAATCTTCTTTACGGATAAGTCCATTGACCGTTAATTTACCCAGAATTTGACTGATATTTTAATTTTGATGGCAGTAATGTCTCATAGGTGGGTGGAATGCGATGGCACGAAATAGTGGAGAAATAACCCCAACATGAGATCCAGACTTCTAAGTGATGACAGCAGTGTGTTTGTGTGTTAAACCATAGTAGCGACTAATAGCACATGTAGCATTCATATCACTAGCGCGATAGAGCAAACTTTCGTTATCCAAGTAAGATTAAGCGTCATGCAGAACGAGGTAATGTGACAATTTCCTATAAAAAGTTTTTATTGTAGCCAGCGAGATGATGCTTCGTAAATACGTTTTTGCCAGAGTTGCTGAAATAATAAGCGAACAACGCTGAATAGATATTTTGGTAGTGCGACTTTTCAGTGTGTAGCCAATAGTAACGTGGATAATCGGATCATTCTGACAGCATATTAGGATGGAGCAGCTGCTTATTACGATTTTTATTAATAAGCTTAGAACGTGGTATAGGTCTTTCATTCCTACCGAATGAACTCGTCTCGAAATTCACAGCTCAAACTCCACAAATGGTTGGGCATGTTTCATATATAAAGTGGCAAAGTGTATTTTTTCGTTTTTTTCTCATTGATAAGCTAACATAAAGTTCATAAAAAAATTTATTCGGTTAACATTTCAACGTATTGGTTTTTCTTAAAGCCGATGGTTCCAGTCGATGGTTCACAATCATTTCTTCTGCTGTGGATCTTCGTGATCGCATCGAGTGAAATCCAGAGAAGCACCGCCCGAATAATAAAATCTCACCCGTCGGTGCCGTTCATACAGGATGCTTTTTATCAAACCTGTGTTAGCTTATCAATAGGGGAATATATGTTTTGCAACAACCGTTCTGTACGAACAGTATGGTCGAGTGAAATTACTTCATTCCACTAGATTAAACTCGATGCGGTCACGAAGACCGATGTCATAAGGACGAACCGACTGTGGACCATTAACTCGGATCGTCAGCTCTGAGGATTACGAAAAAACGTCACCCGAATAAATACTTTTGTCAACCTCATGGAGCCCTTTGTAGTCAAGAAGTCCCTACTCAGCACATAAAGATTCTTCGTGAGCTGTACAAAAATTTCACAACCAAGATATCACCATATGTATTCTTTCTTTGATGAGCTTACACGAGGTTGATAAACTGTGGACCATTAACTCGGATCGTCAGCTCTGAGGATTACGAAAAAACGTCACCCGAATAAATACTTTTGTCAACCTCATGGAGCCCTTTGTAGTCAAGAAGTCCCTACTCAGCACATAAAGATTCTTCGTGAGCTGTACAAAAATTTCACAACCAAGATATCACCATATGTATTCTTTCTTTGATGAGCTTACACGAGGTTGATAAAAATATTTATTACCGGCTAATGTGGTATATAGTTGGCCAGATGACGTACTTCTTTTTCTAGCAAGCTTTAAAATTTATCCATTTATTTGTTCGTGAGTTCTGTCATGCCGAAATGGGGCTTGGTCATGCCTATGTTTTTCGAGTGGTGAATTTTTGGATTTTCGAGCCATGCACTGAGCTGGGCAGGCGGTAGTGGTTACGATGATAATGTTTGGCTTGAGCTGAGGTTAGCACACTACTCTTTTAACTATTTTATACGTCTATATCAGTTAATGCAGTAAAATGTATGCATTAAATCGGCAGATGCAACAGTTTGTGTTAATTAGTTCAATATGGAATGCTCTTCTTCAACTTACTTCTTACCACTTGTGAATTATTGCGGTTTACACAAAGTGAACCTCGAACTGGGTAACTTAACCTACCTGAATATAATTTTTTCAGCAATAACAAAGTAATGAGAGCGACAGTATACAATTTACATAAAAAAGATGAACAAGTTCAATACTACGTCCTTAGTACAAGACTCTGAATACACATAAGATTGTTCTGGTATAGCCAAGAGAGAAATGAGTGAGTAGGGTGATGGAGACCTCTAGACGTTGTCTCAAAGCAAATATGATTGTTGTAGTCGTTGTTGCTTCCTACAGCTGGTTTTACATGTGTGCAGGTGTTAACATACAAAAATATTACAAGCACGTTTCATCCGGCAGTGATTACACGTTCAATAGATAGTTTTAAAAAATTGGATGTTGCGTGGAGCAATATATAAAGAAGAAGAATAAGAATGTAAAAGCATAAGTGTGAAGACGTGGGTAGTATTCTCTACGATGTAGCGAATAGTCGTTAGAACGTGCTTCGGGAAGTTGAGGATATAGATGTTATCTTAACCCATTCGCTACGACGTAACTTCTCTAGTATTCCTAAATGGACGTTGTAGTAGGTGTGTTCTCATCTAAGGTCATGTTTTTTCTGGTGATTTATTCCAGCGGACAGATCCATTCCCTAACACTTCTTACAATCTGTCAATTACTTATCCATTGCAGATATTGTGGGGGCTTCGGCCGGCAAAAGCTCGGTCATGAACCAGGAAATGTACAATCTTCTTTACGGATAAGTCCATTGACCGTTAATTTACCCAGAATTTGACTGATATTTTAATTTTGATGGCAGTAATGTCTCATAGGTGGGTGGAATGCGATGGCACGAAATAGTGGAGAAATAACCCCAACATGAGATCCAGACTTCTAAGTGATGACAGCAGTGTGTTTGTGTGTTAAACCATAGTAGCGACTAATAGCACATGTAGCATTCATATCACTAGCGCGATAGAGCAAACTTTCGTTATCCAAGTAAGATTAAGCGTCATGCAGAACGAGGTAATGTGACAATTTCCTATAAAAAGTTTTTATTGTAGCCAGCGAGATGATGCTTCGTAAATACGTTTTTGCCAGAGTTGCTGAAATAATAAGCGAACAACGCTGAATAGATATTTTGGTAGTGCGACTTTTCAGTGTGTAGCCAATAGTAACGTGGATAATCGGATCATTCTGACAGCATATTAGGATGGAGCAGCTGCTTATTACGATTTTTATTAATAAGCTTAGAACGTGGTATAGGTCTTTCATTCCTACCGAATGAACTCGTCTCGAAATTCACAGCTCAAACTCCACAAATGGTTGGGCATGTTTCATATATAAAGTGGCAAAGTGTATTTTTTCGTTTTTTTCTCATTGATAAGCTAACATAAAGTTCATAAAAAAATTTATTCGGTTAACATTTCAACGTATTGGTTTTTCTTAAAGCCGATGGTTCCAGTCGATGGTTCACAATCATTTCTTCTGCTGTGGATCTTCGTGATCGCATCGAGTGAAATCCAGAGAAGCACCGCCCGAATAATAAAATCTCACCCGTCGGTGCCGTTCATACAGGATGCTTTTTATCAAACCTGTGTTAGCTTATCAATAGGGGAATATATGTTTTGCAACAACCGTTCTGTACGAACAGTATGGTCGAGTGAAATTACTTCATTCCACTAGATTAAACTCGATGCGGTCACGAAGACCGATGTCATAAGGACGAACCGACTGTGGACCATTAACTCGGATCGTCAGCTCTGAGGATTACGAAAAAACGTCACCCGAATAAATACTTTTGTCAACCTCATGGAGCCCTTTGTAGTCAAGAAGTCCCTACTCAGCACATAAAGATTCTTCGTGAGCTGTACAAAAATTTCACAACCAAGATATCACCATATGTATTCTTTCTTTGATGAGCTTACACGAGGTTGATAAAAATCTTTATTACCGGCTAACGTTTCGACCTCTTCGTCTTCATCAGAGCCGATGATCCGAGTCGATGGTCCACGCTTGTTATTCGTCTCGATGTGGCGGCTTCGCCTTCGTGTCGAGTCAGGTCTTCCTGACTTAAGCGTGGACCATCGACTCGGATCATCGGCTCCGATGAAGACGAAGACGTCGAAACGTTAGCCGGTAATAAATATTTTTATCAACCTCGTGTAAGCTCATCAAAGAAAGAATACATATTGATTATGCACACCGAGGTTCAACGAAAGTCGGTTTCGAAGCAAGATATCACCATTCTACAAAGATATTGACATTGAAGTCAGAAGAGGAGTTAGGTAAGGCGATACCATCTCGCCAAAATTATTTACTGCCACTCTCCAGAACGTCATGCAAACATTGGAATGGGATAATATGGGAGTGAAAGTCGATGGTCGGCACTCACACCATTTTCGCTTTGCTGATGACAGCGTCGTTATAACACCAAGCATTAGCCAAGCGGAACGAATGCTTGCGGACTTTGATAAAGCGTGTGGAGAAAATGATCTTCGACTTAATCCCACAAAAACCATGTTCATGAAGAATGGATTGGTTTCGTACGCCCCACTCACACTTAACGGAGCGACTATCTCCGAATGCTCCAGTTACGTCTAACTACGTCGTGAAATCAACATGCTGAACGACATAGCTCCAGAGTTGAGCAGAAGGAAACGAGCGGCTTGGGGAGCTTTCGCGAGCATCACGGATGTAGTGAAAAGAACAAACAACACCTGACTCCGTGCCCACCTTTTCGAGTCGACGGTATGTTCTGCCCTAACGTATGCTACAGAAAGCTGGGCGCTGCATAAGGAGAATGAAAAATCACTCAGCCTAATCGAACGCGCAGATGGAAGGACAATGCTAGGAGTATCCCGTCTCACACAAGTAAGGGAAGGGATCGGAAGCTCTGACTTGCGTCAACGGTCAGAAATCAAAGGTGCCGTTCTTTACACCAAACAGTCGAAGATAAGGTGGGCCGAACACGTATTGCGTATGAATGCTGCAGGAAGAACACCGACCCGACAGTCAGAGTTCTTCACGAAAAGCCTAGAAGAAAGATATGATGCTCGACGAGTCCCTAAAGCGAGTAGAACCCACTGGGCTACTCTTGCACGCGACAAGGAAAAATGGAAGACTTGCTGGCGCCCGCTCGAGTCACTCGACGACCAACAACAGGACTGCAAGTGATCAACCTCATGTTAGCTAATCAATGAAAGAATGCGTACTGGTTAGTCATGCTGTGATTAAAGGAAAGTTGCTTTTTGAAATATAGTGACAAAGTGAACAAATTCGTGATTCAATTTCATTGAACAAAAAGCTTATTATATGTGTAGTTCGCGAACTAAATTTATTTTCCTTCTGAATTACGTGTTATACTACCAAAGTTGTGTGCCAAGGTATAGACCATATTTTGTGTCTTTGAGGCGAAGTCCGATTTCTATATACGTGGGACCAATTCGGCTAACTTAATCACAAACACTGATACTTTCAGTTTGATTGCAAAAAGTTCGTCATTATTTATCCAAGAGCTTTGAGCAGCGGATTGGTTACTGATGCATTCAATCAGGAACTGGGATGCTGCTTCGACTCCCCAATGCTCCATCCCAGTCCACATGGGAACGCCTTAACTTGCTTTCTCCAAGATTGCAAGCAGTAAAGAGTATCGACTCGACCAGCATTCTCGACAAGAAGACGAAATCCTCAAGCAGCAGCAGAAAGAACACACGATGTTTTTGAAAACTCTTGTGGGCGATGAATGCGAGGCAGTCGAATGGGAGAAGTGCTGGGATCCGTACAGTAGCTGTGATGACGAGTCTTGTAAATAAATGTAGAGTTTCTATGAATATATATGCGCATATATATATTGCTATACGAGTTCAGATTGCTTGTAAAGCATAGAAAGGCTAGGAAGATAACCGATTGCTTTATTAGATTTTAATGATGTTGAAAGGGGTGGGTAGCATTGTAATAGTGATCTCAGTCGTCACGAGCATGTGCTAGTTCGATTCAGCTCCGGGCCAACCAAACCTCTCTTCCCCACGGGATCGGGAAATTGGTACCGGACTTTCCCGGGCTTATCCGGGAAAAAACCCACTCCTTGAAATCTAATTGGGAGCGCTCCAGCCAGGCTATCTCAGGACTCCTGGGGGAATTGACTCGACCAACATTCCACGGCATTCAAGGTGAAATGAAAATCCTTAAGCAGAAATAGAAGTCACACGTAAAAGTTGCAAATTCTTCGTGGACAGTGGATGCGAGGAAAGGAATCGAATGTGAGAAGTTCTGGGATCCGCAGAGTAGACGTGAAGACTGGTCATATAAAATAAGATCTAAAAAAATGATGTTGAAACGAACGCGAGGAAATACCGGTATCAATCACAAAACGTCAATTAAATGTTATAATGGGTGAGTTTTGACATGCGAAACAAGGTTTCGCTACACTCTTTTTTAGATCCTACTTAACAGTCGTAGACCATGAAGTTACGCCGCACATGTACAGTGTGCAACATGTGGACGTCAGAGGTCTACTTGCACATGACTTATTCTCATGACTGGACGGTAGAACAAATAAACGAGCAAAGCAAACAATTAAAAATGAATGCCAGAAGCGGAAGTCCATCGATCCTTTCCAGAAATGTGGATTGCGGTTAGTATTTGTAGATTTCCATACATATATTTCGTAATATATCCTGCTGTTAAAAAGAGTAGGCAGCAAATAATAAGCTAAAATTGTGATTTCCATACAGTTTTTCTCGTCATTTTGTCTCTAACTATATCTGTTGTGATAACATATCTACCTCAATAGACATTTACTTTAATGGAATATGCGTCAGAATCGTGACATTTTTAATGAATTTGTGGAATTTCGAATTGCCTGGAGCCAATTGTTTCCTACGCTTACAATACCAGATGTCAAAATCAGATTTCACGAGATAATTGATTTAGCAGAATCAGAAGAAGAATTACTACGCCACTGGCCCCTTGTTTCACAATGAGGTGATTTTTGCCAAATTGTTATAATAGTTATCCACTAGCCACTGCTGTAGAATCTTCGTCGTGGGTGGCAAGCCTCTGACTGTGGCCTATTCAATATACTGTATGCACATCCGTGGCCTCAGCCAATTGGAATTGAACTTAGTCTAGAACTAAATTGGAATATCAGGTAGTTGGTAAAATCTGTAAATTTTGCTCTTTGGTCTCTAAAATTGTAGTAAGCCTTTCTATTCCTTTTCGTAGTTTATATAGTTACATGTTGATTGATGTGTAATCGAAACTGAATAATTTCTTCAGGTACACTTCGCCCTACCTTTGTACACATTTGGCGGAACGTCCAGAACCAGGTGAGCACAAACTAACCCGGTTAAATCCATTGAAGATTGAAAAGGATGAGCCATGCACCACATATATGGTCTATGGAAAGATGTGGTCAAGCCAGTGCCAGGCAACTCCCGTCCCGTCCATTATTCATGCCCCGTCTACCAGACCAACTAAGCCAATAGGAGACGGGATGCGTAATCTGTCCTGTACCTAATTGTACAGGAAGGTTCACAAATCACGACAGTTCGTGCTATCACTACGTGCCGAAACGCTCTGAACTTGGAGCTGCCGATACTCCTCAGAACTTTACTGTACAACAGTGTCGGTTCGATAATGAGGTAGAATATAAGGCTTGTGCAGTCTTATTTTAACAGGACAGATAGATGTCGTTTCTAGTAGAAGACGCAGTTCAGTAGTAGGATAATGGATAGTGTAAATAGTGAAGGTGTTCCATGCCTACTCATTCTTAACAGAGGTCGAGTCTCAAAGGGTTTCTATGATTCTATAGATTTTCATACTGTTAATGAGAGAACGTCTTGTTATTTCTCAAATCCACTGTACTCTACCCGTTGTTCTCTCCTTAATCCTGTTCTAACCAATACTGCCTATCCAACACTACGATGGAGTATGACTGTTTCCCAGAATTATGTAGTTCTGGTCACCATGTTTGTTATTTGTTGAAGTGCAAGTTAAGTTGTGATCGTTTGTATATAGCGCATACCAAAATTTATTGCGCAAACAGCCCAATTTACAGCTCAACAACATCTTTTTAATGCACCAATGTCTTTGTATTTTCGGAAAGGAGATTTTTTGAATTAATTTTGTTTACTGGAACGTTTGTTTAATGATTCTGTTCTACATAGTGTAACACCACCCTTTTTATTACCTTGCATCCACCATCCACAAACGTTTTTCGATTTGTGTGTGTAGTATTAGTGATGCACTATCTTTTTCTTAGTTAAAGCCTCCAAGACTCGTAGGATGAACTTTGCTGTGCTTAGGTTGATACCGTTGCTGGGCCTGACTTCTTAATATTGCTTACTGATGAAAAAGTCTTACAGAAGTGGCTATATAAACGATGTGAGGAGACTTGTACATCGTTTTTTGCTAAGACTTCGTTCAACTTCTTTATCGATTTAGTCGCGCGGGCAATCTCAGGAGAACGAAGACCGTAAGAAGCGGTTGCATGTCAAAGAAATCCTAATCACAGTGTTCGGCATTTTTGAGGGTTAGTTTCACATTTGTGGTTTTTGAGGCGTCCTGAGTGCTTTAAACAAGGCTTGTTCGACAAACGTGTCTATTAAGATAAAAACACTGAATTTTTACATCAGCAGCCCACTAGAGGTCACTATATAAGCCAGATATGCACCAAATCACGTTTATAATGGTTCATAAATTCAAATACATGGCACATCTTTCAACCATTGATAAACGCCGAACACTTTCTTTTCTTTTCACAAAAGGTGTTTGCTAGGCAATGCCTTCTCACCTGGTCCAGTCAGATAATGTCGTCTGTGATTTTCTGATCTTACATTACCAAGCCCTCAATGGAAGTTTCGTACCCACTGGTTGCGTTCAAAGGTTTTTTTTTGTGATTGGCTAACGCGAGTTCGATAAAGAAAAGCTTTATTCGGCAGTTGCTTTCACGCTTTCGCCTTCTTCACAGGCGAGTTGATCGGACTCGATTCGCATCTGTTTTTACTTCTTTCGATGTGCATCTTCGTGATGGCTTGGAGTCCATTCCGGTGGGACGCTGTCACAATCAAGTAGCCTCAGGCAATGCTCTTTTATACAGGATGGAGATGCCAGGCGTGTGTTAGATGATCACAAGCAAGTCGTACGCCTGTGAATGTGATGTTTCAATCTATTCCTCATAATACCCAGTCTCAAGCCTTCGTATTACCATCTCTTTGATTGTGACGAGTGAAGTTTAATTCTTTGAAACGCTAAACCCCCCGTAAAGCTTGAACCTCTTCTTGGAAGATGAATTTTCATTTACTCGAAATATGGATAAGTGGTCGCCGAACAAGGTAGAGTAGACCTCGTTCGGTAAACTTTCGTACCATCTTCGCATTTTTTTTTAGGAATTCGTAAAAATCGTGAACTTTCAGTGAATAGGCGTGCACATTTTGGTCGATTAAACTTCTACGGCAGGAGCTAGTACGTGCGAGATTGGCTGACACGAGCTCGATTGTTGAGTTCAACTCTATGTCATGGTTTTTTGACATTTGAGTCATCATTGTACATTTAAATTCCAAATCCAGAAAAGGCAGAACAGATGGAAACTCGTTAGTTATAAACTAGCCAAAGTTTTATGTCTCACTCTTTCTCAGGAAACCAGACTGTTGCCTGTTGTTCTTATGGTATCGTGCTCTAAACTTTGCTAGATTTTTGGCATTTAGTTTCATATTTGATTGCCACTCACGTTTAGTTTTACAGTGGAAGTTGGCTACTTTTGGTTTGTTTTGTGTGAACAATTGTTAAATAAAATTGCTGTTTTTAGCTTGAAGTAGGCTTCAGCAGCTCCTTATGGAAGTCACCAGTTCAAAGTGCAGTTTCGTTGGACTACATAGTGAGTGGTCGTCCACGAAGGGTGAAACGTCTACCTCGTACATTTATGGATGACTGAACCAGAATTAAGCACACATAAAGTAGGAGCAAATTTGTTCTCTGCCCTGATTTTCGTTTTCGTACTTATTTTTAAACACGTGTCATTAAGTTGTTTGCGTTCTAATGTTGGTTTGTTACGATAATCTATTTGGTTTGTCAATGTTTGGATGTTTTCGCAACCAAATGCCATCTTTTGTCTGAAGAAGATACATTGAATGACTAGACGTTTATTGTAGACGAGATTCTAGTGAAGAAGACCGCCGGTGTCTTAATATCTTTTTCCAACTTTGTTTGCGATGAAGAATAAATGTACGAGAAGTGGAATTGTTCGTATTTTAAATACAGCGGACTAGATTTGTTAACAGATTTTACTTCGAGAATAACGTCTAAGAAGTAATCCAAGTACGGAAGTTACTGGAAAATAGAAGGACACATAGGTGTTTGGGTGAAACGGTCCCATAACTGTGCTGTGATTAATGATTGGTTGAAGGAAACGGTTATGAATAATCCTCGCAGATAAGAGAAATGGTTGATAAAACAATGAGGATAACAATATTGTCTAGAATGGAAATTATGGAATAAGCAAGGATGTTGGTGAACAGAGAAGGAGCTTGAGGTAGAATTCACTCCAGAGATTTTCTATTGATTCGATACTATGCATTCCGATTGATGACGAGTGAATGATCGAGCCAATCTGTTGATTATGACCAGTGGAAGGTTTCGGAAATGTTCGGATCTTCTCCTGTCCGGGTAGCGTGTTAACGGTAGTGAACGGCCAACGACACCGAAATGCGCATATATGATGCCGGTATGATGTCTATCGAAGCACAGAAACATCAAATTTTAGTGAAGTGGCCCTGCTTTGCGCGAAGCAGAGTTAGATTTTTCGACGAAAATAAACAGTAATATTTAAAACGCACGTGGAAACGCTGCATCAAGAAGAAACCACTCCGCGTTCGTATCCCCAATATTATCCCTAACAGCCCTCTAAAAGACGTTAATGAGCCAATCTAAGTTAACAACCACCAGCTCTTTTCCAGCGTCGGCAGTAAATGGCCGAAGCCATGACGGGATGGATTTAAACGTTGGCTCTGCGCCAGAAGGACGTGCGCTCCTTCTTTCGGCCAGTCCATCGTTGCGTTCTATCCACCACCTCAACGTTAACACTATTTTTCTGTCCGTTCTCGATGATATTCTCGCATGTAAGCGACTTTTACTGCTGGTATCTCTTTTCACACTGGTTGTTTTTTGATGCGATGAACTCATGAAATCAAGAAGTTTCACATGTCTGCATATTTTATATTTTACTATATAACTCAACATCACATGTATCACACTATGCGGATTGCAGCATTCATTGCATTCGGTTCGTTTTCTCGAATCCATCGTCCACCAAAATCTTCGAACTTTCTGAGTGTGGGTTCGGCTGCTGTCTGAGGATTTCTTCGTTTTCGTCACGAATGTCGTTGCACGCTGGTCAAGTCGATTATTCCTGGAATGTTGAGAATGTCATGAGGTTATGCCGGACAAGTTGGGGCAAATACTTTCGTTCAGTGATGATTCATTCACGTAGTTCGTATTTCAGATGTCAACCTCAATGGTACTTTAATCACTTCCTTTGCCCTGACCATACTTCTTTCTGTTTTCGAACGTTCAATTGTGAGATTATTGATCGCTTGAGAGTGAATTAGCTTGAGTGGGTGAAATTTGAAAACTGTGGCCATTTAAGATGAGCAGTGGGTCTAATTGAAAACATGTTGAACAAAGTGTTTATATATGTGAAATTCATCGGATGCTTTGGCTTCACTAAGTATAGGGACAACGGTTAAATCTGCAATCTTCCTGAATCGATCAAACGACCAGTACCTGGAATGTGTTATGTAAGTTGCTTGTCAGACACTACAAAGTTCAGAACTTTGCCATTCAATTGTGGACGGGAACATCTCATTCACACTGAATTTTACGAGATGAACTCGTGACGTGCCATTAGAATATACAGATCGTTATAAATCAGCTAGACGTTTTCATTGTCTACCACGTTAAAATGTTACTTATCTGAGATATTTGCAAAACTCCAGACCGCAGGTGGCTGCGTTGGGGAACGAACGCGCTATTACCCTTTTCGGGGACTAACGCGTTCACTACCACACGATGCGGATCCTTCGTTTACCCTGTCTCTCAGCTAGTTCTATCGATTCGTGTCGTCAGCAATCACCCGTCAACGAGATTGGTCTGGGGACCCCACATCGGCATTGAACCCAGTTAAGCTGAGGTTGTAGTTGAAATCACAATGTTTTAGTTTTTATTTTCTGCCTGCTACAGTTTTTACGCCAGGGTGTTAAGCGATAAAAAGTAAAACGTTATGCTAGTTATCCGGAGCGCAGTGTAGTCTTCTTTCGCTTATTTCTGTCGAGTCTCCTAATTCGAGCTATTCGTTCTAACAGTTTTCAAATTTCGGCTTTTGTGTAAGTAAATAAGAATTCTAAACAAATTTGAAGTGAAAAATATGTTAGAAAGATGACATAAACGTTCAGTACGGTGAGGTAAAGTCTCTCCTAAAAATCTATTGAGTTCTCTCCTATCCTCGAATTGTGATGTCTAACAATATTTGAGCTTCTGGAATCTAGGAAGAAACCACTGTGATGATAGCGTTGGCGAAAACACATCTTGGCCAGAGATGACCGTTTACCGCTCGTGTAGCGCAGTAGTGAAAGGTGTCTTACAATGCACACTAGTCTTTGGTTCGATCTCGCGCATTTGGTTCACCGAAACCTTCCATCATTGCGGACTGCGGATAGGCTGCTGATGGACTTGCTTCGAAAGGTAGCACCACCGAGATGATTCATTCACGTAGTTCGTATTTCAGATGTCAACCTCAATGGTACTTTAATCACTTCCTTTGCCCTGACCATACTTCTTTCTGTTTTCGAACGTTCAATTGTGAGATTATTGATCGCTTGAGAGTGAATTAGCTTGAGTGGGTGAAATTTGAAAACTGTGGCCATTTAAGATGAGCAGTGGGTCTAATTGAAAACATGTTGAACAAAGTGTTTATATATGTGAAATTCATCGGATGCTTTGGCTTCACTAAGTATAGGGACAACGGTTAAATCTGCAATCTTCCTGAATCGATCAAACGACCAGTACCTGGAATGTGTTATGTAAGTTGCTTGTCAGACACTACAAAGTTCAGAACTTTGCCATTCAATTGTGGACGGGAACATCTCATTCACACTGAATTTTACGAGATGAACTCGTGACGTGCCATTAGAATATACAGATCGTTATAAATCAGCTAGACGTTTTCATTGTCTACCACGTTAAAATGTTACTTATCTGAGATATTTGCAAAACTCCAGACCGCAGGTGGCTGCGTTGGGGAACGAACGCGCTATTACCCTTTTCGGGGACTAACGCGTTCACTACCACACGATGCGGATCCTTCGTTTACCCTGTCTCTCAGCTAGTTCTATCGATTCGTGTCGTCAGCAATCACCCGTCAACGAGATTGGTCTGGGGACCCCACATCGGCATTGAACCCAGTTAAGCTGAGGTTGTAGTTGAAATCACAATGTTTTAGTTTTTATTTTCTGCCTGCTACAGTTTTTACGCCAGGGTGTTAAGCGATAAAAAGTAAAACGTTATGCTAGTTATCCGGAGCGCAGTGTAGTCTTCTTTCGCTTATTTCTGTCGAGTCTCCTAATTCGAGCTATTCGTTCTAACAGTTTTCAAATTTCGGCTTTTGTGTAAGTAAATAAGAATTCTAAACAAATTTGAAGTGAAAAATATGTTAGAAAGATGACATAAACGTTCAGTACGGTGAGGTAAAGTCTCTCCTAAAAATCTATTGAGTTCTCTCCTATCCTCGAATTGTGATGTCTAACAATATTTGAGCTTCTGGAATCTAGGAAGAAACCACTGTGATGATAGCGTTGGCGAAAACACATCTTGGCCAGAGATGACCGTTTACCGCTCGTGTAGCGCAGTAGTGAAAGGTGTCTTACAATGCACACTAGTCTTTGGTTCGATCTCGCGCATTTGGTTCACCGAAACCTTCCATCATTGCGGACTGCGGATAGGCTGCTGATGGACTTGCTTCGAAAGGTAGCACCACCGAGTTGATAACTTGGTACGCCATCATAAGTTGTTGTATTGGTCAGATATGCATTCAATCATCTCTGACGATACTTAATGGAGTCGAATCCATGGTGCATCCTTCAGGGATTGCTCAACAACATCGAGAGCGTTATCTGCCCCACGTGATCGATGCCTCCACTTTTTTTTTAAAAATAGATTTCTCATTTTTTGAATAGTTCTTGATGAGGGTGGAATGAGTGCCTTTGGTTCTCTACCATCCAGAACAGGTACGAATTCGTCCGATTACTTAGGTGAGCACAGATATGCCCTACGAGTGCGGAACCCCCTGCCTGTCGGCTCGGTGCCCGCTGTATCGGTCTGCCGATCGGGTCGGGACGCCATGTCCGCCACGCGCCTCGCCGTCGTGGTCTCCCTCACGCTGCCCTCACACCCTCCTCCTCCAATCGATACCGCCGCGACCGGGCTAAGCACTGTATGCACTCCCTTCCATCCAATCAATACTGCCGCGACCTGGCTAAGCATTGTATGCACTCCCTTCCCTCCAATTGATGCCGCTATGATCCGGGTGAGCACAGTATGCTTTCCCTCCTTTTCAATCGATACCACTACCATCCGGCTGATCACTGTATGGAAATCATGCAGTCAAATACACCAGCGCATTAGCAAATCAAATGTGTAGTAGTGTCTCGTATAACAAGACATGTGGATCTTTTCTAATTAAGAAGCTTTATTAAGTGTTTCTATCGAAGAGATGTGCTAGTGCATCAGTCTTCTCAGCGAGTTGGGAGCTTCTTTTTGCTTTGCTTGCGAAATTGAATAAAAATATGCGAAGCCATTCATGAACAGCAAGCATCGCCCGTACTGGGTCAAGCCGTTGGTCGTTTTCTTGCACGTTTGTCACCTCCGTGCTTGTTGAATGCAACCTCTGTTCTGTATAACTTACTTTTTCTGTATCTAAAACCTTCCTCACTTTTTTATTTATTTGTAACGATATTCTTACTATTCAATTACAGTATCCCTCCCAACGGTTTACTGCTTCATCGTGGCTGGAAGGTTTTCCTGGACTGCGATCTACAACGGAGGGATTGTCCTCCCGGCAGGGTCTCCCAAGCTGAGAAGGAATCCGGCGCTTCCATCAGGAAGCCTAGCTTAGAGTAATCCAATACCAGGATCCACTGCCGATCTGGTGTCGAAGTCACATGGTGGTAAATATCCCTCTGATCCACAAGGGCTGTGACTGCCTGTGGTGATGAAGACCTGGGGCTGACTTTGGCCAGTCTTACCTCGGGTTTCCAGACAACCACAATGGCTTAACCAGCAATTCTTCGAAAAATGGTGATTATGCTGGGGTCCGGAGTTGAATCGAACTAGCACATGCTTGTGATGCCCCATCTCTGCCACCATGCTATCCGCTCCGAGCAGTTTTATTGGGATTATTTTGTGTATTTTTATGGCCTATGTTTACTAAATATGATCATAACTTGAAAACGGTTTATCTTCACCGCTGTTTTGTCGTCAAATCGAAACCGTTTTCAGTGCACTTCTCTCTCTGTGATTAAACGACCTGAGTTTTTGGAAGAAAAACGTCCGTTGCATTAAATTCCCGATTAATATCTTTTGACTCCCACAAAACTTCAAATAGCATTTACAGTTTTGGAAGTGGACTCGAATCTGAGTAAATTTGAATTGTTGTTATGACCACGCCAGTGTGAGGGTCTTACTGTTAAATCTCGACAATTGTAGTGGGTTGTGAAGCCTTCCTTTTTTGGAGATAAATGTAAGCGCACGTGTAGCGCACTGGTTAGACGCGGCCTGCAATACACACGGGAACGATTCCCTCGGCCATGGCCCACCAAGCCCTCCATCCCTTTTGGGTCGGCAAATTGGTAGCAGACTTGTCTGGAAGGATAGCAGTACTGGCTCGATACATCGATAGGCCACCGTGAGTCATTGTAAAAGCCAAACATGCATTCAATCACCTTCAAACGATGCTTATCGAATGCGAATGCACGGCGCATCCCTCAGAGATTCGGCAACACCGGGAGCTTTATCCTTTTATCGTTTAAGGGTGAGTAATAGTTAGATGATGAGTTTATTTTCGATGTTGACGGTCATTAAGTTTTCTGGAAGGGCGAACTCTCTCGGTATGATAATCACTTCATCTGAAGTTTTTTTTTTTTGACCGATTGGTCGATGATAGAAGTAAATTTATAGTGTCTGTTAGTGGAATAGCAATTCAGATGTTTTATGTCTTCCTACAAGTTTATAGATTTTGTTATTGGAAAACACTACTAATAGTACCCAGGATGGACTTTCTATTAACCTCGGCATCGGATTGTGAATTCGTCGTTTTCTGTTTCAGCAAAAGCGAGTTGTTAAACATTCCTACAGAAACGTCAGCTACGATTGTATTGTATGTGTGTTATTGCATGGAAGTAAACGTATGCTGTTTAACAACCACATTCTACTAACTCTACATCTTTATGTTATACTATTGAAAGCTATTAAAGACGATGATTTCTTGCGTGCAAGACGCTTGTCCAGAATTACTGCTGCTATTTTTACCGTTACTGTGTTCGTTTCATTCTGTGTATTCAGGTTGTCATATTTCCTTATCACTTAGGGTCCGACGTGAGTTGATTTCCACTCATATGGTGTGAACATAGTGGCTGCTTTCAAGTTTAAGCTAACATATTTCAGCTCATAGTAAATCTTACTACTTGGAGTAAAAAGCATTAGAACCCGCAAACTCCTGCGTACAGGATAAAAGTTCTATTGGTTTAACATGATGAAATCCTGACTTTCTACAGTCCACCAAGCCTGTTTTGCGCACTTTTTTGTATCGTCGAGGCTCGTATTTCGAAAGTGAAAGAGGTTGAACAAGGGGTATATCGTCGAGTAGAGCACGACGATGTCCCCCAAGTGTCTCATTTATGTCTACGGACACCAGGATTTCATTCGGAATTTTGGAATTTTAAATTTCTTTCGGAAAGCTTAATTCTAAGTCGTAACTACGTAATTACGATAGCTTTTTATATAGTAATTGTTGAATTGTGATTAAAGGATAAAAGGATAAAGCTCTCGGCGTTGATCAATCCCTGAGGGATGCGCCATGCATTCGACTTCATTAAGCATCGTTGGAGGTGATTGAATGCATATCTGGCCTTTACAATGACTCGCGGTGGCCGGCCGATGTATCGAGCCAGTGCTGCTATCCTCCCAGACAAGTCTGGTACCAATTTGCCGACCCCGGAGGGATGGAAGGCTTGGTGGGCCATGGGCGCATTTTCACGTGCGCGCCGCAGTGGCGCCTCCAACCACTGCGCCACACGCGCCCCTTGAATTGTGATACCTATGACAAATTCACCTCTCAACTGAAAAGTAAACAAAGCCCTATCACCTGTATCACCTGTTATCTCGTTGATTGTTGAGTGATTCGAGTGTGCACCATAGTAAATCCATTTTCACTGTCACGTGCATGAATAGCCCAGCAGGTTCTGTTTACTCTAGGGAATCGGTGAGCATCATATCTTCGTTCTAGGCTTTTCGTGAAGAACACTAGTCATCGGATCGGTGGTCTTCCTTCAGTACGTTTGAAATCCCGAGGAATTCAGTCACTAACGGCTCTTGTCCATCGGCTGTCGTTCATACGCATTACGTGTCCGGTCAACCTTATCTTCGACTGTTTGGCGTAAAGAACGGCATCTTTAATCCTTGATCGTTGACGCAGGTCGGAGAGTCGGATCTGTTCCCTTACTTGTGTGACACGAAATACTCCAAGCATCGTCTTTCGACAGCGCGTTCGATAATGTTGAGTGATCTTTAATCCTGCTTACTTAGCGACCAGGTTTCTGAAGCATGCGTTGAGGCAGGAAGAATCGTGGAGTCGAAAAGGTGGACACTGACTCGAGTGTTCTTTGTCCTCCTCACTGGATTCCTCAATGCCCTTGAAAGCTCGCCAAGCCTCTCGCTTTCTCGTGCTCAACTCTGAAGCGAAGTCGTTCATTACATTCATTTCCCGACCTTGATAGGGGTAACTGGAGCATTCAGAGAAATTCATTCCGTTGAGCGCGAATGAGCACACGTAAACTAACTTAATCGTGAACAAGGTTTTTGTGAGATTTAGGCAAGGTCAATTATTCCACAGGCTTTAGCAAATTCAGCAAGTATTCGTTCCGCTTGGCTACTGCTGCCTGTTACAATAACAGTTTCCTCAGGAAAGCAAAGGTAGTGTAACTGCCGAAAATTGATTTCACTTCCACGATGTGCCATTCCAGTGTTGCGTGACGTTGTGGGGGTTAGCTTCAAATCGTTTTAGCGAGGACGGCATCGGCCAAAAGCTTTGCTTAAATCGTTGAAACTGAGAGTGGTCTGTTGTACCTTCGCGATACTTCAGTGGGTTTTTTTTCTGTATGAATGTGGTCCATCGTATTGAATCCTTTCCTACTGTCACATGACTGTCCTTAGTCTAGTGTTCTGTCAATTTTGTTTAAGGTGACCCGAGTGAAACTTTTGTTGACGAAGGATAGTTGGCATTTTGAGCGATAATTGCCGATATCGTGCAAGTCACAATTCTTGAACAACAGCACGGTGTTGTTGCTCTTCCAGTGAGTAGAGACGTTGCATTTTAGCAGGTAATGTGTGAAAGACTGAGGTAGTGTGTTTATGATTATCCTGACACCGTGTTGTTCGGTTTCTAACCGACGAAATAGCATGTCGGATTTCCGAAGTGAGAACCGGTGCGATGAAATAGCCATTCTCCTTTATTTAGTATGAGAGCAGAAGTACGTGGCTATTGAAGAGATCTGAGTAGTAATCGTGAATGGTTTTCTCCATCGTCTTTCTGGACGCTGAGACTATTCCGTCTAGGCGTGGAGTACAATCATCTTGGTTTTGCAATTGGCGAAGCTTCGGCTCTAACTTCGGCTTTGCGAATGCCTTTCCTATCCTCTGCAGCTTCGACTCTAACTGTCTTTCATAGCGCAAACGTTAAAATGTTGAATGAGCCAATCGTATTCTTCGTCGATGTTGTCGACAACGACATCTACCCAACAGTCGACTAATGAGTTGAATAAGTCCCAGTTCATAGTAGTTTTGGGACATAGTTTTTTGACATAGTCCGCCACATCGAGACGAATAACAAGCGTGGACCATCGACTCGGATCATCGGCTCTGATGAAGACGAAGACGTCGAAACGTTAGCCGAAAATAAACATTGTTATCAACCTCGTGTAAGCTCATGAAAGAAAGAATACATGTAGTTTTTTCAACTTAGCGGCTTTTTCTTCTTCCCGCGAGAAATGAAGTCTTGCAGGAAGAAGGCGATGGTTTGGTCCCGTGGAAAATTTTGGGACAACAGCGACATCGGTTAGGCAAAACTTTCTATTTACTATGATATGGTTTATTTCGCTATGGGTACTCTCCATTGGGAGATATCCACGTCCAGCGTTGAGGGTGAAGCTTCTGGAATTGCGAGTTACCATGGATGATCTTGGTCGTCGTCGTGACAAACTCAGATAACAGCTTTCCCTTCTCGTTCGATTTTAATCCATGGATCCCAATGTGACATTCTTCTGGGTCCAATCTTAGCATTTAAATCTCCAATGATGATCTTGAAGAACGTATGGTCTTCATGACTATGGCCAAACTCGTGTTGACAAGAACGCCGAGACCGCTGACTCCTCTACTGTTTAGAGGAACAGTTGCTCTTCGGTGTCATAGGAGTCGTTAAATGGGTCGCATCGTATCGTCTAGGTCAGGCAGATGACGTCGTACTTTATCTTTTTGCATGGTCAAATCCTCTATCGAAGACTTGGGTGCAAATGTGCGTGCATTGCAGGTACAGATCTTCAGCTTGTTCCCGTGCGATTTGAGCAGCCTGGAATTGCCTAGAGATTTTAGCAGCCTTTCTGTACTCGTAGGGCGCGTGTGGCGCAGTGGTTGGAGGCGCCACTGCGACACTCATGTGGAATCGATCCCTGCGCCCATGGCCCACCAAGCCTTCCATACCTTTAGAGCCGACAAGTTGGTACCAGACTTGTCTAGGAAGATGTCAGCATTGGCTCGATACATCGGTAGGCCACCGCGAGTCTTTGTAAAGGTC
Source organism: Angiostrongylus cantonensis (assembly GCA_009735665.1). Lineage (NCBI taxonomy): Eukaryota > Metazoa > Nematoda > Chromadorea > Rhabditida > Metastrongylidae > Angiostrongylus > Angiostrongylus cantonensis. The sequence goes on from MQTX01000103.1 coordinate 136,587, forward strand.
AGATATGCACTCAATCATTTCCAACGATACTTAATGAAGTCGAATGCATGGCGCATCCCTCAGGGATTGATCAACTTTATTGATCGCCGAGAGCTTTATCCTTTATCCTTTATCTTCTGTACTCGTTCTACCCAATGCTGCCGGTTCATGTGCTTTTTCGGGGTCGGAGGAATGAGAGCTACTTATTTTCTTGTATTTAGCATTTTATACTCACGTATAACTTGTTGAGCTCTGAATATGGCAAGTGGATATACTCAGAGATGGCTTGCTGAGCTCTCCCGACTAGAGAGGGGAGCTTATTTGTTGGAGGCAACTCCTAGCGTTCTACCGAATACTTCCCTCTCACTTGATTGCAATCTTCCGTCCGAATTGATTCGTGGAATACGATCTGCATAAACGAGGAAGGTCGCTTTAGGTCCGCCATTCTCCTAATCTCCTATGCGCCGCCACCTGTGGACGCGCCACGTTGCCTTGCGATTAACCGGCAATGGATCCGTCTTTGAGGGAGATCAGTGGTTAAAGAACCATAGGGACTCTTAAATAGATAGAGCAAAATCACTTCTAGAACTTAGTCACGTTGTAGACTCCTCAAGTATCCTAAATGTCAAAGAATTATCGGCAGTCTAGGAAGAATCAGCAGCTTCGAACCCCAAGTGTTAATGACGATCACTACTTAAATTCAATATGCTTGTTCAAACCTACAAAAAATATTTTGAATGTAGTACATTCAGTATGTAGTATTCGTATTATGTTGTGTGATCTGTTGCTCATGTTTATTTAGGAGAGAGACAGTATCTGCATCGTATTTTTTCTGTATTATTTATTTAAAGTGTAGACGACGATTTTTGCTAGCTTTTTTAGGCGGTGACGCATGGCCAGACCAACACCCCAGTGATCGACAGTATGAACCATCAGATGACAAAATTCTGTTTTCATTCACAGTAGCCATTCTGCTTCACGGTAAGACCAAGGCGTTTCTATTCCCGTAAGCTTAAGAATTCTTTATTATAAAAGTGTATTTCCCACTCGTTTCTATAACATCCATGTTTTAACGCACACTTGAACACTTGGTTGGTCCATCTTCAGTGGTTGTGCGCGTTCCAGCATAATTTCCACTTTTTCGGAGTCTTACTGGCTAAGCCGTTGTGGTTCCCTGGGTTCCCGAGGTCAGCCTAGCCAAAGTCTGCCCAGCTCGTCACCTCCTCAGGCCGTCGCCACCTTTTTGGATCAGAGAGGGATTTGCCACCATGCGACTTATTTGGTGCCAGGACAGTGGTGGATCTTATTATTGGTTTACTCTTGGCTGAGTTTCCTGATGGAACAGTCGAACCCCTTGTCAACTTTGGAGGTCCTGTTGTGGCACAAATCTCCTGCTGTACATGGCAGCCCGGCACTGACGAAAACCTCCCAGCCACGATGAGCCGATAAACTGTTGGGAGGGTTTTAACAACACGATCTGTTATCTTAGATGCAAACCTATGTGTATCATCTGTTGGCTAACAAAAGAACTACTTATTTGTGATTATTTTCCAGTGATTTAGTAATAAAACATTTTCGATTTTCGTCGTTTTGAATGCTGAACATTTTGATTAATTCATGGAATAAAGTACATTTGTTACTAAAACATGCGATTGGTAAGGTGGACGTGACGACTGAATTGTCATCATAAACAAACAGTTTTTTATATGGTTGTATTATTATATAAATTTTTATAGGCTGGGATATAAGATGTCTACGGTATCGGCAGGCGGTCGTCGTGCTCCATCGAAGGATTTTCGCGGACCTCCTAGAGGTGATGTGAGACTGATGAAACCTCGTGGTCGAGGCTATTCTCACTCTGACGTGGGCGAACCATTCATTCCACGATTTTCAGCCGTAGCCAGTGAGGTTAGATTAGAGAGTTCGGTGTCTGTTCATACCACAGTTTATTTTATTAATCTATAGGGAGTGAAAATGGCATTGCCTCCTGAGGAATACGGTGAGAATACTACTGTATTAACGGGTGTAACCAGTGAGCATTCTTATAGTGGAGATGATCGACCTGTGTACGATCCTCCTTTGGGTCGTGTTGTCAGTCGTAGGTACGTTCAAGTCATTTGTTTCATTTTATTTCTTAACATTATGGGAGTTCTTTGAGTAGTATTAAATATTAATTTTAATTAAATGTGACTGTGTTATTGACAGGAAAAAATGGGTGTTATTTTATTTAAATCAGTTACAATTCCTATGTTTTCTGAAAACATCACATACGGAAACCCGTATACTTTCTTTCTCTTGCCTATGTGTGAGTGTGATCATTAATATTTGGACAGATTTAGTTTTAAAGGGTTTAAAAATGATAAAGGGTTTCTGTTAGTCGGTCTTTTCGTAGATGTGTCTGAAAACATATTTGATCCATAAAGTGATGTGTGGGTATCGACTAACGTATCTATCGAATGAGTGTTTCTATTTTTCCAGACAACCTAGCTACATATTCTTGCAGGGATGGAGGGCTTGGTTTGCAGGGGGTTCAGCATCTAACCATTGACCACATTTGTATCGGAGAGCACCTCTGGCTATTGCGCTTCTAGATTTAAAGACATGGAAAGTGGCCGGTTTTACCTCATTTCCTTCTTTCAGATGTTCGCGAGTGTTGTGGCTCGGCGCTGCTGGCTTGATATCAATCATATCGCTCATCTCAGCTCCGTTAATGTGCTCATTACCGTTCGTCATTATTTATCTGGGATACCGTTCACCTGAGATTGACTGTGAGGTGAGTGCATTTGTGTTGACATTGCTTTCCATTTAAGTCCGAATTTCATGTGTTTAATGCTCTTAGGTGGACTGCCAAGGATACCTACTGCTACTAGGAATTAAGACCGTTTTACTCATTGTTGCAATTTGGGCAATATATTGGCGGCGGGCCGCGGCCGACCTTCCTCGATTGTAAGTAGATTTTTTAGGGACATCCTTTCATTCTTTATTGGTAAATAAACCCAATTATCTTTCTTTTGGTGACTACTAATCGAAAATTTGCTATCGCCTTAGGTAAGCTTGGTTTTTTGATTCGATGGAGAAACTTGAACTAAATGTGCGTATCGAAAAAAATCAATAATCCTTTTAGGTATTTTGCACGTGCAGCTCTAAGCTTTTTTGTATTATTCATACTATTCGCGTTTTGGTTGTTCTACACAGTGCGAATATTCCTAGAACGGCATAGTAACTATACATATGTGGTATGTTTAGATTTTTTTTTTTGAGTTTTGGTTGTTTAAAACATCATGGTGTCTCTCCATGGGCTTCCTCAAGGGACATAAACTTCCACGAAATTTTTAATATCTGTTGAATTGCTTCCGTGTAAATGTTCAATGTTGATGCCGTGAAAGACTGTGGTTGAACGGTGGGAGCCTCTAACCCGATGCATCTTTATGTCATTCTCATGCTAACTATCGTTGATTAAGTTCCTGGCATGTATTAGTAAGCTCGTGTGCCTGTTAATGTCAATGAATTGCTGGAGGAATTGCTTGTGAGTTATAGGAACATGCATCAAAATTTAACTTTTTGTGACTTAAAGGTTTGACTGGGTAGGCTGCGGTCAATTTGACCGTTCGAGGCTCTGAGAAAGGCGAAATCCGCCGAAACGTCAACTTGTGCGTAAATAAGGGAATATAATAACACCTCTGTTTGTTTGCTATACAAGAATATAAAGACTTCGATCAATGCCGAAGGTAATGGAAAGTCGGTCATGAGAATTACTTCAAAATCTAACCCTATTTAATGCAGTGAACCTTCTAATCAGCAGCACTTGTTCACGCAATTATTTTGTCCCGATCCCAACTGGGATTGCCGTAGCCGTTTTATTTGAAATGGCTAGGACATCTAGACAGATTATATCCAGCACCCACTAAAAAAATATCTCTCTAAGGGTTAGGTAGAGTTATACCCTGTATTAACTAGGTTAAGTACTAGGTTAGATTAAGTATTTATATTGAAGTTTTACTTCGTTAACTTCGTGTTCGACGATTTTGTCCGCATTTTTCTCAATTACCGTATCGAGAGCTCACCAGTAGTCTCTCTTCGTAACAACATATTCGGTTGACACAATCTGGTTCGAAAGCACTAGACCTTGTTATCACCTTCGTAAACATTGTTGTTCTTGACAAATCCATCCAATGAATTTCAGGTGACATATGCACTTTCACTCATAGATGCCCTGTTGTATACGCACTATATCTCTGTAATTGTGCTCGAACTTCGGCGGCTTCGTCAAGAATACGTCATCACTATCGTTCGAGATCCAGACGGCGAATCTAAGACAATGTCTATTGGTTCGTTCCTATGTTTAATATTTAAGAAAAAAAGTGTTGATGTTTTTGGAACGACGCTTTAGCTTGAGTTTTAAAGTAGCCTGATGTATTGTAAGTCCTTTAGCAGTGTGTTTTGGATCAGGCTGAATTTTTCTGCAGGTATGATGTCGTTACAAGAGGCTGCCATTCAAGCTTTACGCTTTCATGAAACATATTTTCCTTCGTACAACGTTTTCCTTGACAAGGTAGCGTGTGATTTTTTAGTCCTCGATGTTGTAGTTGGCTAAAAAATTAATTTCTTCTGTGTTTTTACTCTCTACCGAAAAACATTTTTTTAATCAGTTTCAGGCGCGTCAGTCGAGTCATCGACTACGCAATTCATCTCAACCTCCAGGGTTCAAGATGTACGACATAGAAGGTCTTGGAGGAGGGACAACCGAAATCAGTCAGGTTCGACGAAATCTCTCATTCAGTGGATATTTTTGTAGTTATAATTTCTGCTATAATTTCTAGAGTAACTTGCGTGCTCTTATGGAGGCCACATCTAGACGTCGCACCACGAATTATAACGATATCTTGCAGGAAGAATGCGAGTGGGAAAGACGAATAAAAAAGAGAAAGTGAATATTTCTTAATAACTGTTCAACAACCACTTAGAGTGTGTTAATTGGAAGCGTTGTCTGTTTTGATCCAGGTATCGACTTATCGCATCAGCTGAAGAAGCATTCGCTCAAGTGCAAAATATCGTGGACAGCCATACAGCGCAGAAGGTACGCCTTTTGTTTCCGTAATATCCATCTAGGGCGCGTGTGGCGCAGTGGTCGGAGACGCTCTGCAATACATATGGGGTCGACTCTCGCGCCCCAGGGTTACCAAGCCTTCCATCCCTTTGGGGTCGACAAATTGATACCAGACTTATGAGAGAGGGTAGCACCACTGGCTGGATAAATCAGTAGGCCACCATAAGTCATTATAAACACCAGGTATGCATTCAGTAACCTCCAGTGTGTGATGTTGTAATGGTAATTGGTATGCAAAGCACTCTTGACGACTCTTCTCATTCTGTCTAGAGCTCGCAGTTAGTGCAAAACGACCCTACGCTTTCTCTGAATCTTCTCATGAAATATATCATTTTCTCATACATAGATTTAAACAGAAATCTTTACGTGATCATTCCGTAACACTATTCTGAGACATTTTTTTTCTTCCTTCTGATGCTCTATGCAAGGTCATAGCAGTATGCATGAATTCCAGAATCTCTGTGACGCCATGGATTCCGCAACTGCTGCTCAAGGAGTTTTTGCGTGTATCATGCGTCCGTTGAACAAGTACCTTAGGCAAACACGTCAACAACCTCGACATCCGGCAGAAGCAGTTACTCATCATATTGAGAGGTCGGTGTTTACCTCCACAACGTTTCCTTATTCATTAACATTTGTACACATAGAACTCTGTAACTTCAGTGAAGATGCTCTGTGAAGAATTTACCTCCTGTTTCTAACATTTTCAATTCAATAAACTTGGTAGAATCCTGGAATTGAATGCACCTAAATGTACGTGCATCCACAATGTTGGCTGAAAAACTATTATTAGTCGATCCTGATGGTGTAAGTCATTAGGTCATCACCATTATATGTTTCCGTGTAATAGTATTCACACATTTGTGTGCTAGTATATCGAATAAACTTCAACAGTGCTGAATGAATGTGGTAAACAATGCATCAAAATATGTCAGACAACCTACTAATGAGTTCTTCTGTTTGTTCAGACTTACCTGAATATTTTGATGGCCTGTCCTCACTGGTTTTGCGAGCCTTAGCATGATCTCTATTTTTCGGAGTTTTGCTGCTTTAGCCATTGTGGTTCCCTGGAATCCCGAGGTCAGCTAGACCAAAGTTTTCTCCAGGTCGTCACCACCGCAGACAGTCGCCGCCCTTGTGGATCAGAGGGAGATTTGTCACCATGCGACGTTTAATACTAGGACGGTGGCGGATCCTGATATTGGTTTACCCTTAGCTGGACATCCTGATGGAAACACTGGATTCCTCAGCCTGGGAGGTTCTGCCAGGTTATGAATCCCTCCGCTGTACATCGCAGCCCGACACCCAGGAACACCTCCCAGAGTCACGATGAGGCGGTGAACCGTTGCTTCCTGATTTATTTCTGTCACAAGTCCTTAAATCATGGTAGTTTTCGCTGCATTTGTATGCCTTCATTGAGAATTTTGAGGTTTATGCCTCCAATACCATATTTTCTAGGTTTCACGCCTTGTCATTTTGTACTTTCTTCATCCGGCTTGTTGTATGCTGGTTAATGTCTTGTTCTTTTTCAGCAAGTAGATCCAAAGAACAACTAAAAATTCGTTTAGGTGTCTCAGCATGCGTATGAACTACAGAACATTCTTGCAGCGATTCTTCAGTAACAGATTTCCCGCAAAAGTTAGTTGACTTTTCATTTTCATGTTTAGTTCATAGCATCCAGTATGTTATTTTCTAGGATATCGTCTCGGAATCGAAATGGTCTATAATTTCTGATGAGCAGGCCTCAGTTTCGATTCAACATGGAACCACGTTCATACTTCGTTCTCACAATAAGGCAAGTCTGCGGTGTTGCAGTGGACTATAACGTTCTTTTTTTTTTGGGGGGGGGGGGGGGGGGGTTTTTTTTTTTTTTTTTGGATT